>JASKON010000024.1:600000-927500 GCA_036010255.1 Myotis pilosus
CATCCCAGCTGCTCTGTCCAGCAGACTTCTTCTCCCTCCATCCCAGCTGCTCTGTCCAGCAGACTTCTTCTCCCCCCATCCCAGCTGCTCTCTCCAGCAGAGTCCTTCTCCCTCCATCCCAGCTGCTCTGTCCAGCAGGCTTCTTCTCCCCCATCCCAGCTGCTCTCTCCAGCAGACTTCTTCTCCCTCCATCCCTGCTGCTCTGTCCAGCAGACTTCTTCTCCCCCATCCCAGCTGCTCTGTCCAGCAGACTTCTTCTCCCTCCATCCCAGCTGCTCTGTCCAGCAGGCTTCTTCTCCCTCATCCCAGCTGCTCTCTCCAGCAGACTTCTTCTCCCTCCATCCCTGCTGCTCTGTCCAGCAGACTTCTTCTCCCCCATCCCAGCTGCTCTGTCCAGCAGACTTCTTCTCCCTCCATCCCAGCTGCTCTGTCCAGCAGACTTCTTCTCCCCCCATCCCAGCTGCTCTCTCCAGCAGAGTCCTTCTCCCTCCATCCCAGCTGCTCTGTCCAGCAGACTTCTTCTCTCTCCATCCCAGCTGCTCTCTCCAGCAGACTTCTTCTCTTTCCATCCCAGCTGCTCTGTCCAGCAGACTTCTCCCTCCATCCCAGCTGCTCTCCAGCAGACTTCTCCCTCCATCCCAGCTGCTCTCTCCAGCAGACTTCTTCTCCCTCCATCCCAGCTGCTGTCTCCAGCAGACTTCTTCTCCCTCCATCCCTGCTGCTCTTCCAGCAGACTTCTTCTCCCCCCATCCCAGCTGCTCTCTCCAGCAGTCTTCTTCTCCCTCCATCCCAGCTGCTCTCTCCAGCAGTCTTCTTCTCCCTCCATCCCAGCTGCTCTCTCCAGCAGACTTCTTCTCCCTCCATCCCAGCTGCTGTCTCCAGCAGACTTCTTCTCCCTCCATCCCCGCTGCTCTCTCCAGCAGACTTCTTCTCCCTCCATCCCAGCTGCTCTGTCCAGCAGGCTTCTTCTCCCCCATCCCAGCTGCTCTGTCCAGCAGACTTCTTCTCCCTCCATCCCTGCTGCTCTGTCCAGCAGACTTCTTCTCCCCCATCCCAGCTGCTCTGTCCAGCAGACTTCTTCTCCCTCCATCCCAGCTGCTCTGTCCAGCAGACTTCTTCTCCCCCCATCCCAGCTGCTCTCTCCAGCAGAGTCCTTCTCCCTCCATCCCAGCTGCTCTGTCCAGCAGACTTCTTCTCTCTCCATCCCAGCTGCTCTCTCCAGCAGACTTCTTCTCTTTCCATCCCAGCTGCTCTGTCCAGCAGACTTCTCCCTCCATCCCAGCTGCTCTCTAGCAGACTTCTCCCTCCATCCCAGCTGCTGTCTCCAGCAGACTTCTTCTCCCTCCATCCCTGCTGCTCTTCCAGCAGACTTCTTCTCCCCCATCCCAGCTGCTCTCTCCAGCAGTCTTCTTCTCCCTCCATCCCAGCTGCTGTCTCCAGCAGACTTCTTCTCCCTCCATCCCCGCTGCTCTCTCCAACAGACTTCTTCTCCCTCCATCCCAGCTGCTCTGTCCAGCAGGCTTCTTCTCCCCCATCCCAGCTGCTCTCTCCAGCAGACTTCTTCTCCCTCCATCCCTGCTGCTCTTCCAGCAGACTTCTTCTCCCCCCATCCCAGCTGCTCTCTCCAGCAGTCTTCTTCTCCCTCCATCCCAGCTGCTGTCTCCAGCAGACTTCTTCTCCCTCCATCCCAGCTGCTCTGTCCAGCAGGCTTCTTCTCCCCCATCCCAGCTGCTCTCTCCAGCAGACTTCTTCTCCCTCCATCCCTGCTGCTCTGTCCAGCAGACTTCTTCTCCCCCATCCCAGCTGCTCTGTCCAGCAGACTTCTTCTCCCTCCATCCCAGCTGCTCTGTCCAGCAGACTTCTTCTCCCCCCATCCCAGCTGCTCTCTCCAGCAGAGTCCTTCTCCCTCCATCCCAGCTGCTCTGTCCAGCAGACTTCTTCTCTCTCCATCCCAGCTGCTCTCTCCAGCAGACTTCTTCTCTTTCCATCCCAGCTGCTCTGTCCAGCAGACTTCTCCCTCCATCCCAGCTGCTCTCCAGCAGACTTCTCCCTCCATCCCAGCTGCTCTCTCCAGCAGACTTCTTCTCCCTCCATCCCTGCTGCTCTTCCAGCATACTTCTTCTCCCCCCATCCCAGCTGCTCTCTCCAGCAGTCTTCTTCTCCCTCCATCCCAGCTGCTGTCTCCAGCAGACTTCTTCTCCCTCCATCCCCGCTGCTCTCTCCAACAGACTTCTTCTCCCTCCATCCCAGCTGCTCTGTCCAGCAGGCTTCTTCTCCCCCATCCCAGCTGCTCTCTCCAGCAGACTTCTTCTCCCTCCATCCCTGCTGCTCTGTCCAGCAGACTTCTTCTCCCCCATCCCAGCTGCTCTGTCCAGCAGACTTCTTCTCCCTCCATCCCAGCTGCTCTGTCCAGCAGACTTCTTCTCCCCCCATCCCAGCTGCTCTCTCCAGCAGAGTCCTTCTCCCTCCATCCCAGCTGCTCTGTCCAGCAGGCTTCTTCTCCCCCATCCCAGCTGCTCTCTCCAGCAGACTTCTTCTCCCTCCATCCCTGCTGCTCTGTCCAGCAGACTTCTTCTCCCCCATCCCAGCTGCTCTGTCCAGCAGACTTCTTCTCCCTCCATCCCAGCTGCTCTGTCCAGCAGACTTCTTCTCCCCCCATCCCAGCTGCTCTCTCCAGCAGAGTCCTCCCTCCATCCCAGCTGCTCTGTCCAGCAGACTTCTTCTCTCTCCATCCCAGCTGCTCTCTCCAGCAGACTTCTTCTCTTTCCATCCCAGCTGCTCTGTCCAGCAGACTTCTCCCTCCATCCCAGCTGCTCTCCAGCAGACTTCTCCCTCCATCCCAGCTGCTCTGTCCAGCAGACTTCTCCCTCCATCCCAGCTGCTCTCTCCAGCAGACTTCTCCCCCCATCCCAACTTCTCTGTCCAGCAGACTTCTTCTCCCTCCATCCCAGCTGCTCTCTCCAGCAAACTTCTTCTCCCCCATCCCAGCTGCTCTCTCCAGCAGACTTCTCCCTCCATCCCAGCTCCTCTCTCCAGCAGACTTCTTCTCCCTCCATCCCAGCTGCTCTCTCCAGCAGACTTCTTCTCCCTCCATCCCAGCTGCTCTCTCCAGCAGAATTCTTCTCCCTCCATCCCCGCTGCTCTCTCCAGCAGACTTCTTCTCCCTCCATCCCAGCTGCTCTCTCCAGCAGTCTTCTTCTCCCTCCATCCCAGCTGCTCTCTCCAGCAGACCTCTTCTCCCTCCATCCCAGCTGCTCTCTCCAGCAGACTTCTTCTCCCTCCATCCCAGCTGCCCTCTCCAGCAGACTTCTTCTCCCTCCATCCCAGCTGCTGTCTCCAGCAGACTTCTTCTCCCTCCATCCCAGCTGCTCTCTCCAGCATACTTCTCCCTCCATCCCAGCTGCTCTCTCCAGCAGACTTCTTCTCCCTCCATCCCAGCTGCTCTCCCCAGCAGACTTCTCCCTCTGCCCCAGCTGCTCTCCCCAGCAGACTTCTCCCCCGTCCCAGCTGCTCTCCCCATCAGACTTCTTTTCACTCCAGCTGACTAGCTGGTCAGTAACCTACTCTTACACCATTTAGACACCGAAGGCTTGGTGCCAACAGTGACATCAATCATACTGGCCACTGAAGGGCACAGTGTACCGTGTGGCCTTGCACCCGCTCATGGTATCTTGGCCTGATGAGGATTCGCAGGTTCAGAGTCATTGGACATCCGTTTAGGCACATGCCCAGCACGGCCTGTGGCCATCCTGGTGTGTTGATAACAAGGCCTCTGTGCTCCCACCGGCCTTGGTTGTCCGGGGACCTGGCGTGGTTCCCAATGGGTCCTGTGAGAGCGGGTTTTGTGTGAGGTGCTGGGATTATCAAACACCTGAGGCAGCAGGCAGAGCCCCGCCCACAGCCACTCCTGTCCATATGCGCATGTGCCCTATGTGGTTTTTCTGGCTCAAAGTCCCTCTTCCTCATCTGTCAGATAAAGGCAGAAACAACACCTTCACAGAGGAGTGTGTGGTGGCCCCAGCCTGGCCTTGTCGCATGGCTCAGGGGCTGAGCGCTGACCTATGGACCAGGAAGTCACGGTTCCATTCTGGTCAGGGCACAGGCCCGGCGGGCTTGATCCCCAGTGTGGGGCGTGCAGGAGGGAGCCGATCCATGACTCTCTCATCATTGAGGTTTCTTTCTCTCTCTCCCTCTCCCTTCCTCTCTGAAAGCAATAAAAATATATTTAAAAAAGAAAGACTGTAAAAAGATTCCGTCAATCCATCTGGAGGTACCGTGGGAAAGGGAAAGCCAGCCCCCGCTCCTCGACAAGAAGGAGGGACCCACAGCGGGCACACAGGGCCTGGGACTCAGTGTGCAGGTGGGTGGGAGTGTCAGAGAGGGGGGAGCGGGGTGCCCCCTAGGACTGAGGCCCAGGGCCCTGCTGGTGGAGCAGAGCTTTCTCTCCCAGCAAGTGCAACACCGGAGCCAGTCCTGCTCTCGTGCCCAGCAGCCCTGGCACTGGGCTGAGCCCAACTGACAGGCTGGGTGGGCTCTGGCCATGGCCCCACCAGAAGGTGCTAATTGGGCTGATTAATTGAGCCAATGACCTCGGCTGCTGGGACCATCTAAGGCTGCAGAGCGGGCGCCAGGCCCGCGGCCGGGCCCAGGATGGAGGCCCTGGGTGCCCACTGCAGCCAGCTGAGATCGCCGCGCGCCGCAGGTCCAGGACAGACCCCTGTAGGAGGGTGGGCTGAGGCGGCTGTGGGGACCCCAGGACGGGAGGGGCTTGTGAACAGAAAAATGAACCGCCTTCCCCTTCGGCGCCTCCTGCTAATCTTGGAGCCTGGAGGCACGAGCCTGAGAGCGAGCGGAGTCTTCCCGGCAGCACCAGCACCGGGTGGGGGCCACGCGAACCCCTCCCCGTGTGGGCGGCGCATCCCCGCGGAAGAAGGGGCTGGGGCGGCCCCACAGGGGGCACCGGGAAACCTCTCCTTTTCACTGGGGCCAGGCTCCACCCAGGACCATGGCGCTAAGGCCGGCCGGCCCCGCCGTCCTCCTCGTGGAGAGGGAGCTGGGAGTCCCCAGCTGGGCAACAAGTCTCCTCCCGCTGTGCACCCCCCATCCCCCGCCCCCCAACACTGGGACTCCCCTCAACTGACAACCGTTTCCCGCCTCCACGCCTGCTCCTTCCCAGCTGTCTCCATGAGGCAGGCCTGATCCCCACTCATTTTTCTTTCTGTTGTTGGTTTTGGGGTGGGGTTTTGTGTGTGTTTTTGTTTGTTTGTTTGTTTTGCAAATGATATGTCTTTACTGGGGTAACAGAATTATACTCATGTCAGGACAAAAAAGTGCTTTGTAAAGAAATCAACTTTATTGATATGATTTCCATAAAACAACTTGCACTCATTGCATTTAGGTGATGAGTTTTGACAAACGTATACCTGTGTACCCACCACCACGTTTCCCTCCTGTTCCTGTCCAGGCAGCCCTGCCCTGCCCCCACCTACCAAGGAGCAATCTGGTTTCTAGCGCTTATTTAGCCTTATCTAGAATTTCCTACAAACCCACACAGTCCACACTCTTCAGTGTCCGGCTTCTTTCACTCAAAATAGTATTTTCAGGATTCACCCCCATCCCTGAGTCCTGCGTACATCAGACCAATCGCAGGGCCGCGGGCTAGCGCTCCTGTGGCTGCCGGTGGTCACCCCCTCGCGGCTGGGCACCCTCCCCGGTGCGTGGGTGCTCGGGTTGTGCCCAGCTTGGGGCTGTTATCAGTAAAGCCGCTATGAGCATTTCATACACGTTGTTTTAGATGTGCGCATTTTATTCCTTTGGGGTAAATATGGCAATTGAATAGGATTGCTGGATAAAATAAGGACATGTCACATTTAATGCATAAGAAACTGCACAACCGGTGATTAGGGTAAGTTTTGAACTTTTTTAGCCTGACCCTCCCCCCAGCCCTCGGCTTCTCTCCCCACTCGCTTACTTCCTGCCAGCCGCTCCGTGGCTGTCCTCAGAGCGCCCACTGCTACCGCAGGACCTGCCACGGGCGGGCTCCTCTCCCTGGAAGGCGTTCCCCACTTTTCTGTT
Source organism: Myotis pilosus (assembly GCA_036010255.1). Lineage (NCBI taxonomy): Eukaryota > Metazoa > Chordata > Mammalia > Chiroptera > Vespertilionidae > Myotis > Myotis pilosus. The sequence goes on from JASKON010000024.1 coordinate 606,076, forward strand.
CTACAGCTCTCATCCTTTTTTTTTAACTTTTTTTTTTCAGAGCCAGGAGGAGGAACATCAATCAGCTGCCTCCTGCACGCCCCCTACTGGGGATCAGCCCGCAACCCGGGCATCAGCCCTGACTGGGAATATCAACTGGCAACCTCTAAGTCATGGGCTGACACTCAACCTACTGAGCCACACCCCTGCGCTTCAGGCCCCATCTTAATAGTTACTCCTCAGGGGCCTTCCAACCGCCCCGACCCCAATCTCATGCCTTCGCCAGCTTCCTGTACATTCTCTTCATAGCAACAGCACAGGGCTAATTAAATATGATCACGTGCATGTCGTCTACTTTGTGTCTGATATTCCCCTCCTCCGGTGTGAGGGCAGGAATCATCCCCTGTGCGCCTCCCCCACACCTGTGTGCCCCCCGCCCTGTGTGCCTCCCCCACACCTGTGTGCCTCCCCCACACCTGTGTGCCTCCCCCACCTGTGTGCCTCCCCCCCACCTGTGTGCCTCCCCCACACCTGTGTGCCTCCCCCCACCTGTGTGCCTCCCCCACACCTGTGTGCCTCCCCCCACCTGTGTGCCTCCCCCACCTGTGTGCCTCCCCCACCTGTCTGCCCCCCCCACACCTGTGTCCCTCCCCCCACCTGTGTGCCTCCCCCACACCTGTGTGCCTCCCCCCCACCTGTGTGCCTCCCCCGCACGTGCGTCCCTCCCCCCCCCCTGTGCGCCTCCCCCACACCTGTGCGCCTCCCCGGCACGTGTGTGCCTCCCCCCACCTGTGCGCCTCCCCCCCACCTGTGTGCCTAGCCCATGCCTGGCTCCGAGGACGACTCTACTTTCAGGAGAGTAACTGCAGGAGGCTGAGCTCCACAGACGCTGCTGAGGAACTGGAGCCCAACTGGCAGAGGCCGTGCAGCCCCGGGAGGACCAGGTGAGAGAGGAGGGAGGGGCAGCGGAGGCAGGAGAGGAGAGAGGATGACTCACCGTCAGAGACAGCTGGGGAGAGGCAAGTGCAAGTCAGCAGCCTCCTGACTGCCCGGTGTGCGGAGACACATGCGCCGGCCCCGTGAGCGGGGTGGCAAGTAGGGCTCCCGGATGCAGGGAAAAGCACTTGCCCGGGCCTGTGAGCAATAAATAGCGAGAGATTTCTCAAGTTCAGAGAAAAGGCACGCTGCCCTGCCCGCCCCCAGCCTCCGCCACGGCCCCCTGTCCCCAGCCCCCCCGCAGTGGCTGCCCCACCGCACCCAGAGGCTGTGCAGCTCAGAGGCTGGGAGAGAACACCTGGAAAGAGGGGCTTCTCTCCCAGAAAGATCACGCAAAGCAAAGGAACCTTCCTTTCCCGCAGGCAGCGGGGCTGCACGGCCCGGTCAGGGCCCATGGACTCACTGGCTCGAGCTCCGAGCTCCAAGATGAGGCTGGGTGCCCAGCACCTCGGACCTGTGAACACTGAGGAGGGGAAAAAGGCCCGCCCTGGCCGGTGTGCTGCGTGGCTGGGCGCCGTCCGGCCACTGAAAGGCCGCCCGTTCTGTCCCCGGTCAGGCCTCGGCTGCAGGTCCCAGCCCTGGTCAGGGCTCAGGAGGCCGCCCAGCGGCGGTTCACGCTCATCCATGCTCTCTCTCCGCCTTCCTCTCCAATATCAGTGCAAACAACTTTGGACACGCACAGGGGAAGCGCTCCTGGTGGCTGGCTGGACCACACTTTACACAGCAGAGCCCACGCCCATTTCTCCGCGGCCCCTCACCCACAGGATCCCCGTGGCCGTGTGGGAGGTGGGATCCCCGTGGCCGTGTGGGAGGTGGGATCCCTGTGGCCGCGTGGGAGGTGGGATCCCGGGGCCGTGTGGGAGGTGGGATCCCCGTGGCCGCGTGGGAGGTGGGATCCCGGGGCCGTGTGGGAGGGCTCCCAGCCTCCGGGGCTCCCCGCCTCCGGGCCAGCCCATGAGATGGTCTTCATGTTTATGATAAATTTCCTGTTCTTGAAGCAAGCCTGGTGGTTTCTGTCAGGCAGTCAGAGAACCTGCCTGGGACCTGACAGAGGTGGAGACAGGGGACCATGGTCCCTGCGACAGATCAGTAATAGTGCCAAGTCCATGCACACGGGAATCCAGAGACAAACACGACATTCACACTGACCGATGTTCTCCTTCGTCCGTTGTCTCCCTTTCTCCCCGCCCTCCTTGTGGCAGGTGCAGCAGCCGCAGGAATGCGTTTGCCCCAGGGCAGATGACTTCCCTCTCCGTCCCCTGGGCCAGGTGAGCAGGAAAGGTCACAGAGCAGGTGGCCTCCGTAGGCTGGCCTTGGCCCCGGCGTTGGCCGTGGCCCTGGTGCTGATGGCCGCTGGGATGGAGAACACAAGAATCTGCTTCAGTCCTTCATGGGCCCTCCTGCCCTGAAGCCATGGGAATTCCTACAACACGAACAACAGTCATCTTTCAGCGTAAGTGCAGCAGAGTGGATTGTGAGTTATTCAACAAACATTCACCGGGCCCTTCCTGTGGGCCTGGCCCTGAGCTGGGTTCACACTTGAAATCAGTACAACCCCCATCCTCAGAGAGCATGCAGTCCCTGTGGCCGTGTGGGAGGTGGGACCCCGTGGCCATGTGGGAGGTGGGATCCCGGGGCCGCATGGGAGGTGGGATCCCCGTGGCCGCGTGGGATGTGGGATCCCGGGGCCGCGTGGGAGATGGGATCCCCGTGGCCATGTGGGAGGTGGGATCCCCGTGGCCGTGTGGGAGGTGGGATCCCCCTGGCCTTGTGGGAGGTGGGATCCCGGGGCTGCGTGGGAGGTGGGATCCCCCTGGCCGTGTGGGAGGTGAGATCCCGGGGCCGTGTGGGAGGTGGGACCCCGTGGCCGTGTGGGAGGTGGGATCCCCGTGGCCGTGTGGGAGTTGGGACCCCGTGGCCGTGTGGGAGGTGGGATCCCCCTGGCTGTGTGGGAGGTGGGATCCCCGTGGCCGTGTGGGAGGTGGGATCCCCCTGGCTGCGTGGGAGGTGGGATCCCCCTGGCCGTGTGGGAGGTGGGATGCCTGTGGCCGTGTGGGAGTTGGGACCCCGTGGCCATGTGGGAGGTGGGATCCCCCTGGCTGTGTGGGAGGTGGGATCCCTGTGGCCGTGTGGGAGGTGGGATCCCATGGCCGTGTTGGAGGTGGGACCCTGTGGCCGTGTTGGAGATGGGACCCATGGCCGTTTGGGAGGTGGGATCCCTGTGGCTGTGTGGGAGGTGGGATCCTGTGGCCGTGTGGGAGGTGGGACCCCGTGGCCGTGTGGGAGGTGGGATCCCCGTGGCTGCGTGGGAGGTGGGACCCCGTGGCCGCGTGGGAGGTGGGACCCCGTGGCCGCGTGGGAGGTGGGACCCCGTGGCCGTGTGGGAGGTGGGACCCCGTGGCCATGTGGGAGGTGGGACCCCGTGGCCATGTGGGAGGTGGAGCACTCATTAAATGGCGCCTGAAGGGCCTTGGTAGCTCAGGGGAAAGCCGGTCAGGCCTGACGCAGGGCAGGCTCACCTGGGAGAGAAGGCTGCTCTGAGGAGGGATGGCCGGCGGTGGCGGCTGGGGGTGGGGGCACCGGAACATCCGAGGTTGCAGTTCTTGTTCTGTCGTGGACTCAGGCAGCCCCCTCCCTCTCAGGCCTCAGTTTCCCCTCAGTCACGCAGGAAGGTGGCAGCAGCAGCATCAAGTCTCTGGGGCAGGTGCTGGGGCAGGAGGAGGTGGGAAGTGGGGTTTTTACAGGTTAATATTGCTCAATGGTTTTTTAAACAGCTTGCCCAGGCCAGGTGGGCAGCTGCCCCTATGCCAGCCCAGGGCACCCCTTTCAGGAAGCCTGGGGCCCCTCCCTCTCTGTGAATGCATCACTACTCCAGCCGGGGAGGGTCCTGGGTGCAGCCCCTCAGACAAGGATCTGGGAGTGAGGCTGCAGCCCTCGGGAAGGACATCCTGGTTCCAAACTGCCCAGTGAGGTCACGCACTGGGTGTGAGGGCAAAGGTACCAGAGGTACTGATCACGTTCCAGCCCAGGAACCAGGCTCCTGGGACGGGCTTCACTGTTTTGTGCCACAGCTCATTAATAGGCTGAGGGGCCCATACACGTTGTAATTATGTTCATCATCCAAAATGGTTTGATGTCAGACTCCCACTGACAGACCGCCTTAGGGAAACCGAGGCAAGATGACCCTGGGACTTGTACCAGGAACAGTGACTAGCCAGGCATGACCTGTATTGAGGATGCTGTTGAGGTTGGATCACGGAGGGTCTTACCTGCTGGGCTGAGGAGGTGAGTTTCAGAGTGGAAGATGCCTTAGGAGAGATGAGCTTAGGAACATATCCTGACAGTGATGAGTGACACAGAGCAGTGTCAGGGGGTTGGGGGGTGGGAGGACTCCTAGGAGCTGGGAGAGCCTGGGACAGGCAGGCTAGAGCCTGAGCCGTGCAGGGAGAGTGGGCAGGGAAGGGAGCAGGAGCCGCAGACGGGAGAGATTGTGCAGGAGGGAGGGTGCCCAGGACTTGGCCACTGAGGAGGGAAGGATGGAGGCGGAAGCCTGGGAAAGTTGCAGCCTTCCTTCCCAGCACAGACCCCGCAAGTCACAAAACACCACGAGACGGTGGCTAATGGCACAAAACCCACAAACAAAACATCCGGAAAGTCGCCGAGGCCATCTGCTCCCCGAGTCTCTGGAGGGCATTCTGCTTCTGTGTAGATGCTTGCACAAGGCCTGGGAGTGCTAGGCTGCTCTGCCCCTGTCCTCAGCACCGCCCCCCCCCCCCCCCCCGAAGACAGGGAGCAAAGACACTCCCACACACACCAGGGCGCTGGGCAAAGGGAGACATGCCCTGCTCTCACCCCAAACCACGGGTGTTTTAGCACAGCCCTCAGGAGCAAGGCCGCCCAGGGCGGGCTCAGGCAGCCTGAGTGCACAGCTCTAAAGGCTATCAATTGGTGTGGCGGGCGAGGGGCACCCCCAGGGCAGCAGCGGTGGCATCTGGAACCACTGGCCACCGAGGGGCAGAGGGGATCTGGCAGGGGAAGGGGGCCGGCAGGGAGCAGCCTCCAGAGCGGCTGTCCCACACCCAGGACGCCCTGAGCATCCAGTATTCATGCCCCAACTGAACGTGCTGTCTCTGCCCCAGCCCATACGCGAGCCAGGAGCACCCACCCTGCTGTCTCCCTGCAGGGCCCAGCTCGGCCTGGGACCCAACCCGGCCTGGGACCCAACCCGGCCTGGGACCCAACCCGGCCTGGGGCGAAAGGCAGAGGCGCTCAGGCCGTGCTGCCTGGGCTGAGGATGGGGAGCACGCGGAGCGGATAGAAAGGCTGCCTGCTGTCCAGGCTCACTGCTGGCAGGAGGCAGAGCCCTGCACCTGGTCCCCCGCCCTGCCCCCCACCGTGTCCCTCCAGGCTGGATGGCGGTGGGCAGCCTGGGGGTGCCGGCGTGCCACGCTGAGACCCGGCAGCTGGCTTACTGGCCACTGTCCCCCTGGGACCACTTTAGGCCTCCCTCTCCAGCCTCACGTCTTGGTCTGTAAACGGCGCGGCTGGAACAGAACAGACACCCCAGGTGCTCGGAGACCCAGCGGCCCAGCATGAGCATCCCGGGCAGGGCCAGTCTGCCTCTGCGTCCTCCCCATCCCGCTCCTGCACGCGCCCCTCCCGTCAGGTCCCAGAACCCCATCACCACCAGCCCCTCAGCCTCCCAGAAGGGCTGCAGGGTGGGCATGGCAGGGGACATGTGGGGGAGGGGCGGGCATGGCAGGGGACCTGTAGGGGAGGGGCGGGCATAGCAGGGGGTGTGACAGGATGGTGAGTGGCAGGGGGCCTGGTGGGGTGGGTGTAACAGGGGCTAGGTGAGGCGGGGCAGGGGCAGGGCGGCGTGGGGCATTGCAGGGGTGTTGTGGGGTGTGACAGGGGCATGGCAGGGGGTGTGGTGGGGGCGAGCATGGCAGGGGTGGGGCAGGGGGCAGGGCGCCTGTTGGATCCTGGGAAGCACAGGTCTACACCTGCCTCAGAGCGGGCGCTGCACGCAGCTCTGCTCTGGATGCTCTGCGGCCGGGACAGGCCGTGGCCCACGGGCCCTCACAGGAGGGGCGCTCTGCGGTCACTCCTAGCATACCGCCTCCCTCCCTGGCTGCCACCCTCCTCAACGAGATGCAGATGTGTGGACCAGTATCTCCGTAGCTGTTGCCCTGCAGGTGGTCCGAGCTGGTCACGGCCCGGCCATGCGGAGGGAGTGCCCTGCCCCTCCCCACAGGCCAGGCTGAGCCCACCTGCTGCCCAGTGACAGGAGGACACGTGGGTCCCCGCCTGCCTCTGGCTGCCCTGCAGGCACCCTGTCCTCTCACCCAGAGGGCAGGGCCCACACCGAGGGTGGAGCCTACAGCGCCCCCTGGTGGGCACATGGCAAACCTATGTGGTGGTCACCGGGTGTGGGTGTCGCTGCATCTAGTCTCCTGGACCCTTGACCCTCAACCCTCGGAAGGCAGAGTGAGAACCCGCAGTGTGAGTGCCTCAGGCCCCCCTGAAGGTCGGGTCGCACCCCTAACTCTTCAGGAGGCTGGGCTGAGCTGGGGGTGAGGTCAGCTTTCTCGCTGCTGCTGCTCAGGCTGGAAGACCAGCAAGCCCCTCCCAAGAGCAGAAGGGAGAGCCGCCGCCTCCCTCTCCAGGGGCCTACTGGCCGCGGGGCCTGGCCACTGACTGCCCTGAGTCTGGGACACTTTTAGCTGAGGCTCAGAGCCCCTGAAGCTTTTGACTGCGGGACCCCTAGAGGGGCTGGTGGGGACCCAGCGGAGGGCAGAGAGAAGGAAAGTGCATGAAACAGGAGAGCAGAAAGATGGTGTCTTCCACCACGCCCCCGGGAGGCAGGGGTGCCTGTGCTCCGAGCCCAGGAAGCATCCTGGCAGTGCCAGGCAACCAAGAGTGGCGTGTGTGTGTGGGGGGGGTGATGCCAGCCTCTTTCTACAGCATGCACACACGCACACGTGCACATGCACACACACGCATGCACACACATGTGCACACATGCACACACGCACTCCTGGTTGCACCTCTGCCTGCTCCTGGAGGAAAGGCTCTGCTTGACAGATGGGGAAGCTGAGGCTCAGAGAAGTCGGTGACTCGGCCACCACCTCACGGCTCGTACTGGGACCCAGAAGGAAACCTGTTCCTGGTTTGGATGTGAAATCTCAGTCCCCACAGACCTGAGTCCACACCGGACCCTCCAGGAGCCCGGCTCAGGCGCCAGTCTCGGGGCCTCTGTGGTTGAGGGGTCGTCCCTGCCCTGGGCCCTGGGCTGTGAGGCTCCAGGGAGAAGGCATCTTGGAAGGTCTGTGGGGGAAAGACAGCAGGAGGGGATCTCAGAGGCGCCGCAGAGTGAGCGTGATTCCTGTGCGATCTTGTTGGCAGTGCCATTGGGCCTGCCCCTCCCCCCTCAGAGCCAGGGACAGACCAGGGAGACCGGCCCTCCCAGCCGCCGCGGTCCCTGACCACTCCCTCCACCCCCCCCCCCACCCGTCTCTTGTGCCATCTGTCCATCTGAGGGCCTGGGGCTCTGCCTGTGAGGTTTGCATTCCTCTCTGTGTATTTCTCAGGTTCCTCCGCCTTCCCCTGTGTCCCCTCCCTGTGCCAGCACCAACGAGGGTGCTGTGTGGGAGTCCTCCCTGGGCTGATGGCCGCCTCTTAGAGAGGAGACGCTGAGAAAGCACACTCAATAGTGCAGACAGCGGAAGGGAGCGCGAGGGGCCTGCCTGCTCCCTGGGGGGGGGGGGGGGGGGGTGGGCTCCCTATTTAATGTCGGAGACAGAAACCACCGGGAAGTGAAGAGGGGGCTCAGACTGGCCCCAGCCCAGGGACAGGCCAGCAGCTGGGCAGAAGGAGGGAAGACGGGGCAAAGCGTTTGCTTAAAGCTCTGGAGACCAGGCCCACGCCCAGGAACAGCATCATCAAATGCCAGAAATTAAAGACAGAGTCCTGACGGCAGCAAGAGAAAGGCCAACTGTCCATACCAGGAGCTCCCCTCGGCTGTCAGCTGCTTCCCCATCAGAAACTGCAGGCCCGAAGGGAATGGAGAGCAAGGATCTGAGACCAAGATGACTATATCAGCAAGGCTCACTCACAGTGGACGGTCGGATAAAGAGGCTCCCGGGGTGAGGAGTTCCTCACCCCCAAGCCAGCCTGTTAAGATCTGGAGACCTCGCCGAAACCGGTTTGGCTCAGTGGATAGAGCGTCGGCCTGCGGACTGAAAGGTCCCAGGTTCGATTCCGGTCAAGGGCATGTACCTGGGTTGCGGGCACATCCCCAGTAGGAGATGTGCAGGAGGCAGCTGATTGATGTTTCTCTCCTATCGATGTTTCTAACTCTCTATCTCTCTCTCCCTTCGTCTCTGTATCAATAAAATATATTTAAAAAAAAAAAAAAGATCTGGAGACCAGGCACGCTCATAAGACACCAGGAAGGCACTCCTGGGGGAGGCGTGGCTGACACACAGCCTCTGGAAAGGCTGCTGGCAAAGGCTGGGAAGACTCGGACCACAGGCACAGGGAGGGCGTGAGCCAGGCCCATGCTCTCGGCACCCGCCCTCCCTGTCCCCTCCCCGCCAGAGGCCAGTGCACAGTGTGGGGCCAGGAGTTCCCAAGAGGAGAGACGCCGTCCACACGGCCAACACAAGCACCCGGGTCCTGCAAAGACCTGGGCAGGCCGGGGCCGGAGGCCACCCCACAGGAGCAGGCGGAGGGTAGGGCTCTCTGTTCGCGGAGTCCGGCTGCAGGAGCACAGGGGGGGAGCAGCCATTTCGCAGCAGCCTGTGGAAAACAGACCCAAGACTCTGCTAAAGACCTGCTTGAGGTGTGATAGGAAGGCGATCCCGGCCGGCCTGGCTCAGGGGCTGAGCACCCACCATGAACCAGGAGGTCACAGTTCAATTCCCAGTCAGGACACAGGCCTGGATTGCAGGCTTGATCCCCAGTATGGGGTGTGCAGGAGGCAGCCAATCATTGATGTTTCTATCTCCCTCTCCCTCTCCCTTTCTCTCTGAAATCAATAAAAATATATCTTTGAAAAAGGTAAGAAGATGATGAGGCCACTGTAATCTCTGATGTCTGTGCCGTGGGCCGGGCTACACTCCTAGAGCAACAGGCAGAGGAGGCCGGTCGGACCCAGCTCTCCGGAGACTGTTCAGTCCTGGGCCTCCATCTCGAAGGCCACGCTGACAACCAAGGCCGCTCAGAGGACAATCGGTGTGTGTGTGCGGGGGGAGGGGGGGGGGGCGTGTCATGTATTTAACGTTACAGAAGCTCACACAGCGCCGCCTCCGCAGTGCCCTCGGGCCCCAAGCGGTGCTGGGGCTCCCTACATCCTCAGGAGGACTCTGAGAGGCGGTGCTTCTTTAAACCTACTTCTATTGATTTCAGAGGAAGGGAGAGGGAGAGAGAGCGACATCAGTGATGAGAGAGTCATCGATCGGCCGCCTCCTGCAGGCCCCACCCTGGGGACTGAGCCCACAACCCAGCACACCGTGCCCTGACGGGAATTGAACCGTGACCTCAACCGCTGGGCCACGCGGGCAGGCCGGACCCCTCCCGTTCCCAGAGAGCCCCTGCGTGTGTCTCACTGCGGCGGTGCCGCATACGTCTCCTCAGAGCTCCACTGTCTGCTTCCACTGCAGGCGCCGGAGGGCACCATGGAGCCTCGACTGGGGGCTGGCTCCCTGCGGCCCTCCGGCTCCGCTCCCGCCTCACGTGGAACTCCCGTCCTGGCCTCACCCGCTGCAGGAGCACACTGGCCACGGCCACCTCTAGGGAAGGAGGGCTCAGTGCCAGGTGAGGTGCCGATGCCAGCAGTGGGCAAACAGTCCCACTAAAATGAGAGCTTCTCGCCCGGCCAGTGTGGCTCAGTGGATGGAGCATCGGCCTGTGGACTGAAGGGTCCTGGGTTCAATTCCCATCAGGCACAGGCCGGGGTTGCAAGCTCGATCCCCAGTGGGGGGCGTGCAGGAGGCAGCTGATCCATGTTTCTCTCTCCCTCTCCCTCCCTTCCTCTCTGAAATCAATAACAATATATTTTTAAAAACGAGAGCCTCTCTATGTAGGACAGCGGGTGGCGGGTGTGTGGGAGGAGGGAAAGGTGATGCGGAGCGGAGTGTGGGCCGTATAGGAAACAGCACCTCTATTTGTGGGGAACCTGCGAGAGCAGCTGGCACCTCTGGTGCTCCTGCCAGGAAGCTGGATGCGCCCCTTTCACGGGGCAGGTGAGGGACACAGAGGACCCAGTCGACCACAGCCACAGAGCGGAGGTCCGGAGGGAGGGAGCAGGAGCCCACGGCTCTGGCTCTCAGGGGCTCTCCCACCCGCTGACACCGCAGAGAAGGGAGAAGGCCCGCACAGGATGCACTGTGTGCACCCAGGAACCGTGCTCAGCACCAGACGCCGCTCAACGTGCTGTCACCCCCCCCCCCCCCCCCCCCGGCAGAGGCCGCTGGGCATGGGGCCTGTCCTGCTGTGGGAGGGGATGGGCTCAAAACACACCATGGAGCTTTGAAAAGAAGAATGTGAAATATTTCACTCATGTTTTTTAAACATGCCAACATAATGCTGTGGGGTCACATAAAATATATTCGTCATTTGTTTAACTTTTTAAACGATGACATCCCGATACGGACCCAAGACAAATATATGTAAAATGCAAAATCCTTGCCAGTGTCAGGGGGAGGGGAGGCGACGGGGAGGAGAATGTAGGGCGATGTGGGGAGCGTCGTGGGGAGAACTGGGGCCTGCGCTCAGGAGAGAGCTGGTGGCGGTGAGAGAAGTGTCAGCGACGGGTGGGGTGGTGGCCGTGGGAGAAGCATGGAGGGTGGACTAGAGGTGAGAACGTGTCAAGAGAAAGAGCGCCCTGGTGTAGATAAGGGGTGCCCGGAGCACTGGGGTGGGGAAGGGGTGGGCAGAGCATGGACAGGGCTGGGAAGCCGCCTCCCCACAGAGGACCACCCAGGTCGTCTCAGTTTCCCCACAAGCCCCCCCACCCCCGCCTCCACCCTGTGACCTTCCTCAAAGTTCCATCGAGATTAATCATCATCCCGGCTGCCTGACTCAGGGGTTGAGCATTGACCTATGAACCAGGAGGTCACAGTTTGATTCCGGTCAGGGCGTGTGCTGGGGTTGTGGGCTCGCTCTCCTGTGGGGGCGTGCAGGAGGTAGCCAATCAGTGATTCTCATCATTGATGTTTCCATCTCTCTCTTCCTCTCTGAAATCAATTTTTTTAAAAAAAATAGCACCTACTTCGTGCCAGCGGCCAGGGCACAGCAGAGAACAGAGGTGCTCTGTGCCTGGCCTCCGGGCGCGCAGCGCTGGGCCGTCACCGGCGGATGTGACCATGCTGCCCGCTGGCCTCCTCCAGCTCAGCTCCAGCGACCGCAGTCCTGGCAGCAAGCCCTCCGTCTCCCGGACGGAGCAGCCCAGCCTGTGCCCCTGGGGCTGGCTGGCCAGCCCTAGGCCGCTCCCAAAAGGCCTGTCATGCCAGCCCTGCCCACCCACCAGCTTGGGGCAGAGGTGGGTGCACGGCACCATGCCCACAGGCCCGCAGGGGGCGCCCCAAAGCAAGCAGAGCCCTCCCGCTAGCGTGACCCTGGCATGGCCCTGTCCGTGGTGCTGAACCCAGGGGCGGCCTGGCCTCCCCAAAAGGAGTGCCCAACCAGACACTCCTGACGAAAACACCAAAACCCACAAAACAGAGCGACCAGCACAGGGCTCTGGGCCTTCCAGGGGGTGCTCAGGCCTGTCTCCCATGACCTAGTTTCTCCTCCGCCAAGTTCACCCAAGGGCTGGGCTGCAGGAAGCAGGATGATGGGGCTCTCCGAACCCCAGCCTGGCCCAAAGGGAGCCGACAGCCAGGAAAAGCAGCCGGGGCCTCCTCGTCCACCACCCCACGCCCCCCCTCCCTCCCCCGTGTGAGCCCAGGACTCCTCACCCACCCACCCCCACCTCCCGTGTGAGCCCGGGCCTCCTCGTCCACCACCACCACCACAACCCCTGCCCCATGAGCCCAGGCCTCCCTCTCACACTGCGAAGGCTGGGCCCCACTGCCCATCACACAAATCCGAACTTCAGCGTAAAGGTCTGTGTGCCTTGCCGAGTGAACTAAGTCAGTCAGAGAAAGACAAGTGTCACATGATCTCACTCACATGTGGAATCTCAGGAACAAAATAAAGTGATGGACGGAGGGGACCCAGAGACATGGGAGCAGGAAACAGAGTGCGGGATCTCGGAGGGAAGGCGGGGAGGCTGAGTGGGTGGGAGGTGATCAACCAAGGACCTTGTATTAATATATGCATGGCCCATGGACACAGACAGTGGGGTGGTGAAGACCTGGGGTGGGGGCGGGGGAGGGGGTCAATGGGGAAAAGGGGACATATGTAACACTTTCAACAGTAAAGGCTTATTTTAAAAAAGTTCTGTAACCTATTGGTATGAATATATCTACACTAATAAAAGAGAAACATGGTAATTGGCGTACGACCTCTATCCTTCCCATTGGCTAATCAGCGAGATATGCAAATTAACTGACAGCCAAGATGGCGGCCGGCAGCCAGGCAGCTTGAAACTAACAGGAGGCTTGCTTGCCTCAGTGACGGAGGAAACCAACATTCCCTGCCTGAGGCTTCAGGCCTCTGAGCCTGCAGTTTAAGAAACTATGTAACAAATACCACCGGGCTTCAGCCAGCAGGATCGCAGCATTGTAAGCAAAGGCCCTAAACCTGCTTTCAGCAGCGGAGGCCTAAGAGCTGGAGCCAAGCCTCAAGCTAAAGCTGGCCCAGAATAAAAAAAAAGAAAAAGGAAAAAAGGAGCAGTTGGGAGCTTCAGTCACCCCCAGCCTGAAAACAGCCCTCAGCCCCTCACCCAGACTGGCCAGGCACCCCAGTGGGGACCCCCACCCTGATCCAGGACACCCTCAGGGCAAACCAGCTGGCCCCCACTCGTGCACCAGGCCTCTACCCTATGTAGTAAAAGGGTAATATGCCTCCCAGCACCGGGATCAGCGGAGCCATGAGGCCTCCCGGCACCGGGATCAGCGTGACAGGGGGCAGCGCCCAAACCCCCTGATCGCCCTGCGGCTCTGTGTGTGACAGGGGGTGTGCCCCCCCCCCACGGGTCCTGCTCTGTGTGTGACGGGGTACAGCCATAACCCCCCCATCAGCCCTGCCCTGAGTGTGACAGTGGCGGTGCCCCAACCCCCTGATTGGCCCTGCTCTGTGGGTGATAGAGGGTGGCGCCCCAACCTGCTGATCCGCCCTGCTCTGTGTGTGACAGGGGACAGTGCCCCAACTCCCCTATCAGCCCTACTCTGTGAGTGACAGGGGGGAGCTCCCCAACCCCCCGATTGGCCCTGCTCTGTGCGTGACAGGGGGTGGCGCCGCAACCTCCCCATTGACCCTGCCTTGAGTGTGACAGGGGGCGGTGCCCCAACCCCCCAATCGGCCCTACCCTGAGTGTGACTGAGGGTGGCATCGCAACCTCCCTATCCACCCTGCTCTGTGCATGACAGGGGGCGGCGCCCCAACTCCCCAATCGGCCCTGCTCTGAGCCCAACCAGGGGCTGCACCTAGGGATTGGGCCTGCCCTCTGCCACCAGGGAGCAGGCCTAAGCCAGCAGGTCGTTATCTCCCGAGGGGTCCCAGACTGCTAGAGGGCACAGGCCAGGCTGAGGGACCCCGCTGCCCCCTGAGTGCACAAATTTTTGTGCACCGGGCCTCTAGTATATAAAATAAAAAGAAAGAAAAAGTTCTGCATGCCTCACCGTCAGCACCTCCCCCCCCACACACACACACAGACAGAATGAAGAGCTCGAGAGACGCAGTCCACTGTGTGAGCTCCTTGTGCAGGAGGCTGTGGTGTCCCACTCCAGTCGCTACGGAAACAAGGAAGGAGCTGGGGCAGCTCGCAGAGGCGGGTGTCGGGAGAGGCCGTCCAGCCGGAAGCCCCGGTCACCAGGGCAGGTGCCCTTCCCTCCCTGCACCTGCAGCTCTGAGGGAGCCTCTCCGGCCGGCCCGACTCCAGCGGGGAGTGAAAGGGCAGCAGGGAACGGGAACTGGAGAAGAGAACAACCGCGAACGGAAGCAGGAGACCACGTCCACGTGACCTTGAGCAGGTCCTCTCCCTCTGGTCTCCCTCTCACCCTTCAGGGGGTGACTGATGGCTCAGACCACCGACAGCCTGGACAGTGACGGCTCCGGGTCCACACGGCTGTCCTCTGGCGCCCGGCACGCTGCCCACACGCACAGTGGAGCCAACATGTGCAACATGTGTGCCAAAGGACGGCAAACGTGCCCACAGAGGCGCTGCCCTTGAGGGGGCGCGGCAAGAACACGCCCTCCGCTGCGCCCAGGACCGAGGCGTCTTCTGTGTCCACTGTTCGTCAGACCCGTGAGCGAGCCCGGCCCCGTGCCTGACCGCCGCCGCGCTCCGGGCCCAGCTTTCCTCTCGCCCCTCTCCCCCTCTCGTGCTGTGAGCAGTCTCCTTCTTTCCTAGAGGAAGGTGGAGGGGGCTGGAAAGAGGAGGGGGAAGCGCTAGGCGGCGAGCCAGAGGACCACCGCGCCATCAGCATCACCTCCCTGGAAACCGCACCTGTGAGTCAGCGCCGTGATGGGGATGGAGGCGCTGAGGGGCGGGGGCAGGGCAGTCGCCGGCAGGATGTGGCCGCAGGGGGGCGGGAGGCTGAGTCCGGCTCTCAGGGTTGAATCTCAGCTGGATACGCACGCACACGCCTGTGCGCAGGAACATTGCTACTCTGCCGGGTACAGAGCCCCCTCCACCTGCTGCCGCCCCATCTGTGCTCGGGCCACAGCCCCCCCTCCCCCACATCTCTCCCCACAGCCACGCAGGACAAAGGAGGCAGCTGCAGCCCCACCGGCGCGGTTGAGCGTCAACCTATGAACCAGAGGTCACGGCTCGAATCCAGGTCAGGGGACATGTCGGGGCCATGGGCTCGGTCCCCAGTGTGGGCGGTGCAGGAGGCTCGCTCATCACTGATTTTCTCTCTCTCTCTCCCTCTCCCTTCCTCTCTGGAATCAATTTTTAAAAGGCAAAAAGGCAACTGTGATGTCAGATCTTACACACGACAGGTTCTCAGAGCCAGTCCCAGGCATGGGGAAACGGGTAGAGGGACATGCATGGGATGGCCCGGGCCACCTGCCCCTCCCGCCCGCGTGGACCCCGTGCCCCGCGAGCCGGCCTTGCCCAGTTCCTGGTAAGCCTCGCCACCGCCACCGTGAGACTAGCTGCGTGACCTCACCCGGCGCCGCCTCCTCTCGAGGCCTCCTTTCATCATCGTCTGGGCAATGACTGCCTGGACTCACGTGACCCCGAAGCCCACACTGGCTCCCCCCCGCCTGCGACTCTCGACTCTGCTCGAGAAGGGAGAAGCGATGTGCAGGTCCCGTCCGGGCAGGTCTGGTCCCCGGGTTCCAGCAGATGCTCTTTGGCTCCTCCCCGCAGCAGTCACTGCTCATGGTTAACAGTCCGAACTAACAGCGATTTTCATGTTCATTATAAGCAGGAAAGGGGAGAGCAGAGCGGAAGGGGTTACAGGAGGGCTTCTAAAACTCTTGTTCTGTACTCCCCAATCCCCCTTATCAAACCTCTCCCTCCCCCTCTCTCCCGCCTTCTCTCTCTCTCCCTTCCTCCCTCTTCTTCCTCTCTCCCTCGCCCTTTCCCTCTCCATCTCTTTCTCTGTCCCTCTCTCTCCCTCCCCCCTCTCTCTACCCCTTCTCTCTCTCTCCCTCTCTCTCTCTCTGAAATACTGTGATGGGCAGAATTCTAAGACAGTCCCTAAATTCTTGCCTCCTTGCCTACACAGCCCGCCCACTTCTCCCTCCGTGTGGGAAGACTCCTCAATAGGAGGGCAGGTAATGCAGGCCCCCAGCCAGCTGCTGTTGAGTTAATGGAAAGGAAGACCACCCTGGCGGGGCTGACCTCATCAGGCAAAGTCCCATAAAAGCGGGACTGGCCCTTCCTGGGGAGAGAGATTCTTCCGGGACTTTAAGGAGGTGAGTGGGCAGGCCCTGGCGGTGGCTCAGCTGGTTGGAGCATCATCCCTGTGCACCAAGCGGTTGCAGGTTTGATTCCTGTCGGGGCACATACTTAGGTTGTGGTTTGATCCCAGTCGAGGAACATGCAGGAGGCAACCAATCCATGTTTCTCTCTTCCTTGCTCTCCCTTCCTCTCTAAAATCAATAAAAACATATCTTCAGGTGAGAATTAAAGAAGAAGATGAAGAAGAAGGAGAAGAAGAAAAAGAAGGAGAAGGAGAAGGAGATGAAGAAGAAAGTGAGCTGATAAGCGGGCTATAGGGCAAGACCTGGAGCAGGTCCTGGAAGCCAAGAGGGGCCCTGGAGTGAAAACCCACAAGAGAATGGGACTTCAGTCCTGCAACCACAAGGACCTGAATTCTGCCAGGAATCATGGGAGCTCAGACGAGGATGCTATGCTCCCAAAAGGAACACAGGCCAGCCCACAGCCAGATGTCACTGTATGTGGCCCTGAGCAAAGAGCCCACGGGGCTGGGCTGGGCGCCCGGCTCACAGGAACCAAGAGATAAGAGTGTCTGTGTTTCAAGCTGGTGCATTTGTGGTACTTTGTTGCTCAGCAATAGAAAAGGAATATGAAAGCTTCGCCAGAGGAAATACCCCACAATGCCTGTCGCCCATGCTCATGCCAGCTCGGTGACCTGCCTTCGTCATTCACTGGGAGCTGACCGAGACCCTCCCCCTGACCCCGCCACCCAGACCAGCCATAAAGATAACCAGCTCCTTGCCTCCTCCCGCATGAAGGCGATGACAGCGCCCAGCCTTGTGCCAACGGAGGATGCAGAGGCCACCCGGGGACAAGTGCCCTTCTGTTTCTCCCAGCCAATCGGGTAATGGCATGGAAATGACTCTATTAGCTGCCAGGCCAATCGACAGCCATGCTGTGCGTGATGCAAATGGCCCCCGGAGGGTATCCTTAGCACTGAGTGCGGACGCCCACCCTCTGCCCTTCTTCCTCTGTGTGTGCCCGTCTGCCCTCCGGCCTCTGCCTGCCACTGGGCCTCACTGCCATGGAGCCTCATGCAAGGTGGCCCCAGGGGCAGGAGGACAGGGAGACCCAGGAGGTGAGGGCGGAGCCGGGCCCTGCCCTATCCAAGGACCTCCCACCTCCTCGCACCCACCACCTGTGCCCCACACCTTTCTTTCTTTTTTGAATCTTTATGGGCACTTTATTCAGATGGCTGGTGATCTGAGAAGAGGGCGGGTTGTGTGCCATAAAGACCATCTTACATCTCATCTGAAGCTGACTTTTTAAAATATTTTTATTGATTTCAGAGAGGAAGGGAGAGGGAGAGGGAGAGAGAGAAACACCAATGATGAGAATCATGGATTGGCTGCCATTCACGCCCCCTACTGGGGATGGAGCCCGCAACCCCGGCACATGCCCTGACCGGGAATCAAACGTGACCTCCTGGCTCCTAGGTCCACGCTCAACCCCTGGGCTGGCCGCTGGGCGAGCTGACCTTTTTGATGAGGAGAAACATGTAGCTAACGGGTTTGGGATTCTGGAAAAAGTGAGTGTTGGAATGTAGGGAGAGGTGACCAGCTAAGATTGCGCCCGCGGCTTTCTCCATGCCCTGCGTCTGCTGGCCATGGTTCCTTTTCTGTGACCCGGTGGGTCTCTCCCTGGGGTGCAATGGCCTGATGCCCTCCTGATCGCTTCTGTTCTCCCGGGGCTCAAGGGGCACTGCTTGTGGTTCTCGGGGCTCAGGGCGTCTGGCCATGCCTTTCCGTTCCCAAAACAGTAGCTTCCCGAGCACTAACTCCCCAGGCAGGCTCAGCGCCTCCGCTCTCTCCTCCCGCTAGCTGTCATTCCAGTTTGTTTCTGGGGGCCTGTCCGTGCAGCATCCTCTTCCTCCGTGGGGGAGACAGGAAGGACCCAGGGCTCTTTCCAAGAGACGAGGGAGTAGCCTCATTCTCAGGGGTCAGCGTGCACCGAGGCCCAAGACTGAACAAGAGGGACCCGGAGAAGAGGGTGCAGAGGGCAGCAGGGGTAGCTACTGACAGACGGGAGCGGGGAAGCCACAGTGGGCATGTGGGCAGCGGCAGCCTGTGGGGAGGCTGCAGGCAGGCGGGCACGGGGAGACTAGTGGAGTCTAGTGAGCAGAGAGGAGGGGTGGGGGCTGCAGCCCGGAAGGCTCAGGCCAGGCACCGGGCAGGGGGAGGGGTGAGCGTGAGGTCGGCCTGGGTGTGTGTGAGGGGGGGAGGGATGGCACAGCGGAGCCCTATGCTCGGGGCTCAGTTCTATGCCCCCCATTCCTCGGGCTGGGTGCCCCACAAAACTGTCTGCTCCCCCAAGAAACACTTCCTCCTCCGCAGTGCGGGCGCCTTCCGACGGACTTGCTCCCACCCCGCAGCTTCGACGAGATGATGGCTCCCAGGGAAGGGGGAGCTGCAGAGACAACTGAGGATGAGCAGGCAGGAGGGGTGCATGCTGAGGGCTGGGGGCTACTAGTCTCCCTGCTGCCCAACAGGGGGAGCCAGGCCTGAGATCCTCCTCCGTTGCAGTCTGCTCGTGCACCCAGTCCCTGCTGGGCAGCCCCCCAAGCGGAGCATCACCCACCGAGAAAGACTGATGGACCTCAAACCAGGAAACGGGCCTCCCCCAGGAAGGCCAGACGGACCTGCTGGGGTCAGAGCTCTCTCTCCCCAGCTGAACCCTGAGCTCCGAGGAAGTGGCCCTTTGGAAGGATGGGCACCCAGGAGAGCAAGCTGCTTGCCCAGGCTCAGGAACGCCCCAAGCCCGGCACCAGCAGGCAGAGGGAGAGGGTGAGCAGCTGGTGCCGTGTAATGCATTGTGACACCAGGCCCCGTGGCAGGATAACGTTCCCTGTCACGGTAACAGAACTGACATTTCTTCCTTGGCACCCCTGCCGTGCCCTTTCCCCAGCCCCCTCCTCCCCCCCAGACCCAGGGGTCAGGGCCAGGGAAGGAGGGGCCCCGCGCCCCACTGTCATCACAGCCGATTTCCACTTGGGAGCAGGCCGGTCCCAGCAGTCCAGGAGGGGAGGGAGGAGAAGGAGGTTCAGGCTGGGCAAAGGGAAGGGCAGGACAAGAGTGGGAGGGGCAGGGAAAGGACAGATTCTTTGTACAACTGAGGCAGGCGAAGAAAGACCATTTGGTGTGATAGGGAGAGAGCTGGAAGTCAGGAACCTAGAGCTCACCCAGGTGGGACACTCTCTTTGGACAAGTCACTTTATGTCCCTGAGCCCAGTATCTTTATCTACAAATGAGAGGCCTGGTGCACGAAATTCATGCACAGGTAGGGCCCCTAGGCCTGGCTGGCGATCAGGGCCGATCTGGGCCTTCCTTCCCCCGGCTGCCAGCTGCCAGCCAGGGCCTTCCTTCATTCTGTGCCACCCCCTGGTGGTCAGCACACGTCATAGCGAGCGGTCGAACTCCTGAAGGGACAATTTGCATATTGGGCTTTTATTAGATAGGATGAGGGGCAACTCATACCCTGACAGCATAGGGTTCTTGTGGAAAGCAAACTGGATATACATGGGAAGAGTCACTGAAAAGAAAATGCTAAACAAAGATCAGTCAAGGGCATGAAGAGATGAGGCCAGAGCTGTGGTGGTGGGAGGGGGTGGCAGGGCTAGGTAGTGTGAACCCTAAGAAAAAAAAACACTTATTGAGAATGGCTCCTGGTGGCTAGAAGCTGCGCTGAGCCAGCCTCTCTGAACTGCCCGCCTGCACTGTGCTCCTGCCCTGGATTGAGGCTTTCCCCATCCAATCAGAATTGTGCAGCTCCAACCAATCAGAGTGGCTCTATTCTAACCAATCAGGACAGTGCCCTTTGGAGCAATCGCTCTGCGATTGTTTGGATCCTCATGTGCACGAGGACTGACCAGTCGGGGACCAGGTGGGATTTCTGTCCATATAAGCCAGCTCCCCACGGCTCTGACATGCCCTCTGCCTTTCCATGGAGACCGCGCCTCCCTGGCTGAGCCGAAGACCGGCCATGTCCGGCCTGAGTGGCCTCGCAGCCCTTGTGCTGCACCTCAAACTGGGGATTCCTGTTGGCGTTAAATTGGCACCAACAGCCATTGGTTGAAAGCAGTGAAGCCAGATTCTCCCTTCCAGGGAGCAGAGGTGAATCCGGAACCTGCCGTGTGGGCCTGGGGGTGGTTGGGAATCAAGACTCTGGGAGTTGGCCTTCCCCAGCCTGGACTCTTCCTTCCCGCCATGTTCCAGTTCCTGCTCACGGTCCATCCCCCTCACGACTGAGGAGCAGGCAGAGAGCAGGCCACAGACACCCCATCCCAGAGCGCACTCACCCTGGGCCTCTCTGATGGGATCTTCGGGAACCAAGCTATCCTAAGGAACCCATCTATGAGTTACATTGTAACAAGTAGCCCTGGCTGGTTTGGCTCAGTGGATAGAGCCCCGGCCTGCGGACTGAGGGTCCTGGTTCCATTCCGGCCTGAGGTTGCGGGCTCCATCCCCAGTAGGGGGCGTGCAGGAGGCAGCCGATCCATGATTCTCTCTCATCATTGATGTTTCTCTCTCTCCTTCTCCCTTCCTGCTGGGGCGGGGAGGGGGGGGTGTATCAAGTAGAACTAGCAAAGCTGAGTCCCCATAACGTGCAGGAGTAACAGTAACAGCCGTGGCTAGCATTTGGGCGCTGGAGCATTTACAGGCTCCTCGTTTAATTCTCCTTTGGTTCTTACTGTGCCCCCAGGAGGCAGGCGCTAAGTTATTATCCCCTTTTCAGGGGAGGAAACTGCGGCTCAGAGTTCAGCTGCTTGCCGAGCCCACAGGGCTCCTCCTGACCAACCACAGCACCAGCCGGGCCACCGCCCGGGCACCGCTGGAGGCGCAGCGTGGATCTCAGACCTGCAGCCAGAGGCAGGGGCACTGGGATGCAGAACCCTCGTCCGGCACGGAGGGAGTGGGGCGTCTACCTCCACCCTGTGCTTCCCAGGTGAGGAGAGCGAGGTGCTGACAGCGGCTTCTATCTGGGCTCAGCAAGCGCTTTCTGTAAAACATCAGAAAATAAATATTTCAGGCTTTGAAGCCACGTAGGTCTCTGCACCCTAGTAGTCGTTGAGATTTGTTTTATTGTTTTTTTTCTTACAATGTACCCTTTTAAAATGTAGAAACCATTCTTAGCAGGGAGACTGCACAGAGCAGGCTGGCTGTGGGTGGGCAAGCACGGGGTGGGGGGGAAGTAGGTCTACAGTGTTCATATACAAAACATGAGGTTACGACCGTTACACTAGCTTTATTGACTTTGTTTCGGGTACCCACAACCGTAAGCCTACTTTTCTCCCCTCCCCCAGTTTTGGGGTGAATGACTTGAACGATTGGGTGATAGTAACTATGGACTACAGCTCTGGGAGCGGGGGTGAGCCCTACCCAGGAACTGGGAGGAGCTGAAGGGTTATTCCTGGGTCCTCAGTTGTTGAACAAAGTGGGCTAGTTGAGCCTGGAAGTACCACCCTGACACCAGGAGCCTCCTGCTCTGCCTCTCTCCCTGGCCCTCCGTAATCTCCCCGCCTTGCCCAGACCCTCCCCCTGTCCCCCACCGTCAGCTGTCTCAGCAGCCGCTGATCACACCCCAGGTGAGATGCTTAATTAAGCCCAGTTCCCCACAGCGTCCTGCAGAAGGAAAGCTCCAGCCACAGGGCAGACCGGAGGGGGCTGGCCAGTGTGGGCGGCAGAGGACAGTGAGGCATTCCCTGGGAACCCGCAGTAGAGATGGTAATAATAACAATAATAATAATAATAATAATAAATCCTGGCTGGTGTGGCTCAGTGGATAGAGCGCTGGCCCTTGGACTGAAGGGTCCCAGGTTCGACTCCAGTCAAGGGCACGTACCTCAGTTGCAGGCTCCTCCCAGCCTGGGCTCTGGTCAGGGCGTGTGCAGGAGGCAACCAATCCATGTGTCTCTCTCACATGGATGTTTCTCTCTGTCCTTCCCTCTCTCTTCTACTCTCTCTAAAAATCATTGGAAAAAATATCCTCGGGTGAGGATTAACAACAACAAACAAAGAAATAGTAATAGCCGAAACCGGGTTGGCTCAGTGGATAGAGCATCGGCCTGCGGACTGAAAGGTCCCGGGTTCGATTCCAGTCAAGGGCATGCACCTGGGTTGCAGGCACACCCCCAGTGGGGGATATGCAGGAGGCAGCTGATCGATGTTTCTCTCTCATAGATGTTTCTGACTCTCTATCTCTCTCCCTTCCTCTCTGTAAAAAATCAATAAAATATATTTTAAAAAAGAAAGAAATAGTAATAATAACATATGACAGCAGCCGTAACTCAGACGCACGGGCACCTGTCCCCGCCAGGCGCAGCCCTCACGCTTTCTGTGTGTGAACTGAGCCTCCTCAGCGCAGGGCCGGACGTGCTGCTGTTATCCCCGCGGTGCAGGCAAGGAGAGGCTGCAGGACTTGCTCACGGTCACACAGCCTGAGAGGACCCCTCCCTGGGCTCCACAGCCACGGGGAGGGTGCTCGGGGAGAGGGGGCAGCCATGTCCAGAGCTCGGGCCCCCCTACCCTGGGGTCTGGGCGCCCTGGGTGGCAAGGCCATCGCGACTCACACACAAGGATGCAAGTGCGTTTCCCACTCAACCTCCTGGCCACACGCCTGCTGTGGCCTGCGGCTCAGCTCCCATGAGGAGCATGGGGACCAGCGTGAGCCAACGCGCCCACGGCGGCGGCAGCGCCCTGCACACAGCAGCGTTTATTTATTTATTTATTTTTATTGTAAATCCTCACCCGAGGATATTTTCCCATTGATTTTTAGGGAGAGTAGAAGAAAGAAGGAGAGACAGAGAGACACATCGATTGGTTGCCTTCTGCACGCGTCCCAATCAGGGCCCTTGGTGAGGAACCTGCAACTGAGGTACATGCCCTTGACCGAAATCGAACCCGGGACCCTGTGGTCTGCAGGCCGACGCTCTATCCACTAGGCCACACTGGTTGGGGTGGAAGTCAAATTTATCAAATCTGCTGGTGCCAGGCACCACGGACACCCCCCTTTCCTTTCCCTTCACGATCCATAGCCAAGGAGGTGGGCTCCTTTATTGCGGTGGTCACCGGTGTGCTTGATCCTGCACTAGACATGCTGCCTAACACGGACACGCACATCCCAGCCGCCGCAGGGAGTGGCACACAGCTGCTGCTCAGGGAGCCCTTTAAGTGAATGGCAAAGCATAGCTCCTGCCCTTGAGGAACTGCGGGCTCGGGGGACAGTGGTCATGACAGATGTGCGGAGTGGAAGCAGGCAGAGGGTGCATGGGGTCCGGGAGGGGCCAGAGCAGAGCTGGCAAAGGCGTCTCGGAGAGGGCTGTGCAGGCCTGGTGCTGAGAAAGAACAGGAGCCTGTAGGGAGAGGGCACCGTGGGGGAGGGAGGTCTCAGAGCTGAGGGCACAGCCCTGGGAAGTAGGCACGGGCGCCAGGTGGTCACAGAAGCGCTAAGCCTTAGCGCAGTGGTTCTCAACCTTCTGGCCCTTTAAATACAGTTCCTCATGTTGTGACCCAACCATAACATTATTTTCGTGGCTACTTCATCACTGTCATGTTGGTACTGTTATGAATCGTCATGTAAATATCTGATATGCAGGATGGTCTTAGGCGACCCTGTGAAAGGGTTGTTCGACCGCCAAAGGGGCCGCGACCCACAGGTTGAGAACCGCTAAGGGCTCCCTGCTGCTGGGTTATGGGTGAGGAGTGAGTGTGGAGGGTTATGGTCACTGAAGGAGGAACGCATGAAGCCGAAAGGGGTGAACAATTTTAAGTGTGTTCGGTAAAAATTAGATGGGCTGAGCCCCAGAATGGCTCCCGTACCCAGGGGTGGGGGGAGGTTTTAAAGGACCCTAAGCACGCGTTTTCAGCGGGAGCTCTCTGGGAGGGTCCGGACTCTGGGAAAGTCCCGGAGAGAGAGACGGGTCTGAGCAAGTGCAGTGTGGCCCACACAGAGGGACTGTCCATCTTGAAGTGGCCAGCTCCTCGGGGAGGGGTAGTGATTCAATTATTTGATCAAAACTAACATTCCAGGCTCATTTTGGGCAGCATGGGGCCGATGGTCATACCTTCCTCGCTGCTTCCCGCTGAGGGGTGGGCGTGCTGAGGGTGGGCGTGCTGAGGGTGGGCTGTGAGTGAGGGGTGGGCTGTGAGTGAGGGGTGGGCTGTGAGGGTGGGAGTGCTGAGGGTGGGCGTGCTGAGGGTGGGCGTGCTGAGGGTGGGCGTGCTGAGGGGTGGGCTGAGAGGTGGGCGTGCTGAGGGTGGGCTGTGAGTGTGAGTGTGGGCGTGCTGAGGGTGGGCTGTGAGGGTGGGTGTGTTGAGAGGTGGGCGTGCTGAGGGTGGGCTGTGAGTGTGGGGTGGGCATTCTGAGGGTGGGCTGTGAGGGTGGGCGTGCTGAGGGTGGGCTGTGATGGTGGGCGTGCTGAGGGTGGGCTGTGAGGGTGGGCTCTGAGTGTGGACGGCGGAGGCCGCCTAGGTCCCCCTGGTTGCATGGGGGTCGCGGGGCAGGATTTCCCTGGGAGATCATGGCTGAAGGCTCGCGGCCGTCCTGAGGGGCCGATGAAAAATGGCGCAGAACACACGGGCCAAACATGAGGACAAGGAATAGGAATGGGAACGTCCTGTGGAGGGAAGAGCCAGGTAGACATACTCTCCCAGGAAGAAGCACAGACCCCTTTCCACCGTCAAGAGGCCTCCTCCTTTAAACGTAAGACGGGAAACCATGAAAATCTTAGAAGAATCCACAGGCAGCAAAATATCAGACATATGTCATAGCAATATCTTTCCCGACACAGCTCCTAGGGCAATGGAAACCAAGGAGAAAATAAACAAATGGGACTACATAAAAAAAAAACTTCTGCACAGCAAAAGAAACTATCAACAAAACAAGAAAGCCCACTGCATGGGAGAACATATTTGCCAATGTTATCACCGATAAGGGTTTAATCTCCAACATTTACAGGGAACTCATACAACTTAACAAAAGGAAGATAAACAATACAATTTAAAAATGGGCAAAGGACCCAAATAGACACTTTTCGAAAGAGGACATACGGAAGGCCGAGAGACACATGAAAACATGCTCAAAGTCACTAATCATCTGAGAGATGCAAATCAAAACGACAATGCGGAACCATCTCACACCTGTCAGAATGGCTATCATCAACAATTCAACAAACGACAAATGCTGGAGAGGATGTGGAGAAAAAGGAACCCTTCTGCACTGCTGGTGGGAATGCAGACTGGTGTAGCCACTGTGGAGAACAGTATGGAGCCTCCTCAAAAAACTAAAAATGGAACTCCCATTTGACCCAGTGATCCCACTTCTAGGAATATATCCCAAGAAACTAGAAACACCAATCAGAAAGGATATATGCACCCCTATGTTCATAGCAGCACAATTCCCCATAGCTGAGATCTGGAAACAGCCTAAATGCCCATCAGTAGATGAGTGGATTAGAAAACTGTGGTACATCTACACGATGGAATACTATGCTGAGGTAAAAAAGAAGGAACTCTTGCCTTTTGCAACAGCATGGATGGAACTGGAGAGCATTATGCTAAGTGAAATAAGCCAGTCAATGAAGGAAAAATACCACATGATCTCACTCATATGTGGGATATAATGATGAACATAAACTGATGAACAAAAACAGAGCCAGGGAAAAAATTTTTAGAATATAATAGAAGTAATCCTGTTATTGGCAGATTTTGAATATTTCCTACAACTTTTGTGATATTATAATATGTTATTACAGTTTTAGTAATATTATTATATTTAAAACTAGAGGCCCGGTGCACAAAAATTTGTGCACTCAGGGGGGAAGGAGGGGGGTCCCTCAGCCTGGCCTGTGCCCTCTAGCAGTATGGGACCCCTCGGGAGATAACGCCCTGCTGGCTTAGGCCTGCTCTTGGGTGGCAGAGGGCAGGCCCAATCCCTAGGTGCAGCCCCTGGTCGGGCTCAGGGTAGGGCCGATTGGGGGGTTGTGGCACCACCCCCTGTCATGCACAGAGCAGGGCCAATCCGGGGGTTGGGGCGCTGCCCTCTGTCACTCACAGAGCAGGGCCCATCAGCGGGGTTGGGGCTCCTTACCCTGTCACGCACAGAGCAGGGTCGATCAGGGTGTTGGGAAGCTCCCCCCTGTCACGCACAGAGCAGGGCCCATCAGGGGGTTGAGGAGCTCCCCCCTGTCACGCACAGAGCAGGGCCCATCAGGGGGTTGAGGAGCTCCCCCCTGTCACTCAGAGACTAGGGCCGATAGGGGAGTTGGGGCACCGCCCCCTGTCACACACAGAGCAGGGCGGATCAGGGGGTTGGGGCGCTGTCCTCTATCACCCACAGAGCAGGGCCGTCAGGGGGTTGGGATGCTGCCACTGTCACACTCAGGGCAGGGCCAATAGGGCGGTTATGGCTCTACCCCATCACACACAGAGCAGGGCCCTTGGGGGGGCGGGGGCACCACCCTCTATCACCCACAGAGCAGGGCCGATCAGGGGGTTGGGATGCTGCCACCGTCACACTCAGGGCAGGGCCGATGGGGCGGTTATGGCTCTACCCCATCACACACAGAGCAGGGCCCTTGGGGGGGCGGGGGCGCCACCCTCTATCACCCACAGAGCAGGGCCGATCAGGGGGTTGGGATGCTGCCACCGTCACACTCAGGGCAGGGCCGATGGGGAGGTTATGGCTCTACCCTGTCACACACAGAGCAGGGCCCGTGGGGGGTTGGGGGGTTGGGGCGCCGCAACCTGTCACACACAGAGCAGGGCTGATCAGCGGGTTGGGGCACTGCACCCTGTCACACACAGAGCTGCAGGGCTGATCAGAGGGTTGGGGCGCCTTCCCCTGTCATAAACAGAGCAGGGCAGATAGGGAGGTTGTGGCCCCGCCCCCTGTCACACACAGAGCCACAGAGCGATCAGGGGGTTTGGGCGCTGCCCCCTGTCACACTGCTCCAGGGGCTAGGCTTCCTCACGGCTCCGCTGATCCCAGTGCTGGGAGGCATATTACCCTTTTACTATATAGGATAGAGGCCTGGTGCATGGGTGGGACTGGCTGGTTTGCCCTGAAGGGTGTCCTGGATCAGGGTGGGGGTCCCCACTGGGGTGCCTGGCCAGCCTGGATGAGGGGATGATGGCTGTTTGCAGGTGGTCACACACCCTTCAGGGTGGGGGTCCCCACTGGGGTGCCTGGCCAGTCTGGGTGAGGGGCTGAGGGCTGTTTTCAGGCTGGTGGGTGACGGAAGCTCCCAACTGCTCCTTTTTTCTTTTCTTTTTTTATTCTGGGCCAGCTTTAGCTCTGAGGCTCCAGCTATGAGGCCTCCGCTGCTGAAAGTAGGTATCTGGTTTGTTTCAATTCTATAATCGAAACTCTGTATCAACTCCAGCTCTGAGATCCCAGCCCACTGAAAGCTGGTTTATGGGGTTTTTTTTAGCTTCTATATTTGTTACAATGTTCAAACTGCAGGCTCAGAGGCCAGCAAGGCAGGCAGGGAACGTTGGAGTCCTCCGTCACTGAAGCAAGCAAGCCTCATGTTCAGTTTAAGCTGCCTGGCTGCCGGCCGCCATCTTGGCTGGCAGTTAATTTGCATATCTTGCTGATTAGCCAATGGGAAGGGTAGCGGTCGTACGCCAATTACCATGTTTCTCTTTTATTAGATAGGATATTTTTTCTTGAAATATTAATGTTTATTGTATGTAATATTATTATATTTAAAATCATTTTTCTTGAAATAATAAAGAAAGAGGTCTAGCCCTCTTCGATTTTGGAGGGTGAAGCCGCTAGTTAGTCTGTCTGATCCTGAATTTGAACTAAAGTTTTGGCAATGTCATCTAGGCTTTCTTGTAGGTCCTGAAACAGGATTTCAGAATACAATAGAGCAGTGGATAGGCCAACCCCTTATGGCAGGTCCAACCCATGCTGTGATGCCCAGGGTTATGAGGAGAGGGATTATCTCGACTCCTCTTTTGTGTCGGCTGTGATGGTTGGTTACAGGGACAGGTAAAGACTGATTATTGGGGCCACATCTACACTGGGTGAGAGATATATGAGAGTACAGGTTCCTGTCCAGTTGGTGGGGAGGCAGATGTCTGTGTTCTCCCCACAGAGGAAGAAGAATCCCTGATCATGCAGACAAGCTGAGGGGTAGGGAGAAGAGGTGACTAAAGGGTATGAAATTCCTTTCCCAGTTCTACGCTCCAAACTGAGAGGGTCGTTGCCATGGTGCTACTGATAAGGGTGACAGTTGAGTGGTTGAGATTCCATTGAAACGCGAGGATGGGCTGTTATCCAAGGGAAAAGCGAAAGGGAAGGGAAGGAGCAGTTGAAGCCTGGGGCCTGGATGGTTGGATAGGAAGTAAAACAGGTCAGCTGTAGAAATAACCATTGGCTTCCGGGGCGACCTGGTAGTTAACCTGTTGGGACCACTGGCCATTCAGTAGTTCATGGTTGACTGTGGTGTTGCAGGCTGATGATGGGAGATGGCCCATTGCTATATTGCCCTGTGACCTTGTAAAGCATAAAGGGGCTTGGGCGATTGGTGGGGTGTGCAGAGTGATAGGACCTGTGACCAGGATGGAGGAAGGAGCTGCCTTAGCAAGAGATTGAATATAAGAACGGAAAAGAAGGGAGGCTTGATGCCTGGGCTGCAGGATAATTGCCTAGAAGGGTGTCTGCCTTTTAAGAAACAGTTCCCTCTTTATCAGCTAGTGATGTTTGCCTGGTTCCACCTCTGGATTGGGATAGGGATGGTGGCATTTGCGGAAGAGGAGAGGGAAAGGCGGAGCCAGCAGCCCTGGGGAAGGCTGGATTGGTCTGGCTCAGGAGGGAGTGGGCGAGTTAGGTGTTGGTTGGACACAAGTGGAGGTGGGAAGGGTCCCTCTGGTGGAGGAGAGGAGGGCTGGGATAGGGTGAGAAGGAGAGCTAAGCCCCACTTCCAGGCCAGGGATGGTCCCAAGGGGGAAGGGTATGTTGGGGACCTAGAAGGAGGGAAATCTCACCCCA
The DNA here is from genome assembly GCA_036010255.1 of Myotis pilosus. Lineage (NCBI taxonomy): Eukaryota > Metazoa > Chordata > Mammalia > Chiroptera > Vespertilionidae > Myotis > Myotis pilosus. The sequence goes on from JASKON010000024.1 coordinate 635,108, forward strand.
CAGGTAAGCGAAGTCCCTGGAGAAAGGAGTCCCACAGGAAGGTGAGAGTCCTGATGCGAAGGGGGAGGGGCAGTCGGAGGACCCGGAGGACTTGTCTTGGGAGAGGAGGGGCTTCCAGGAAAGGCAGGGATTGTAGGGTCAGTACACGGGGGCACAGGCAGGGTGCTCACTCAGTCATCCTCTCCCTCTGGGATGTGGGCCAGGCGGGGTCTGGTGGGCCCGGCCTGGTGGCTGTGATACTTAGGGGACTCAGCTATGTGATGGAGGTGTTGTGGGGCGGGTGTTAATCTGGAAAGGTGGAACCATGGGGGATGCTCGGGTAGTTTAGCTGCAGTGGGTGGTTAGGAGTACCTGATAAGGGCCTTGCCATTGGGCTGTAAATTATTTGACAAATGGATTTCCTTTAGGAGGACTCAGTCCCTGGCTGTAGAGGAGTGTGTGTGGGAGGTGGGGAGGGGGGTCTGCTGTAAAAGGTCAAGGGAGGACCTGATCAGCTTGTTCTCTCAGCAACGAGGTTTAAAATGGGGACACAGCCCTAATCAGTTTGGCTCAGCAGATAGAGCATTGGCCTGCTGACTGAAGGGTCCCAGGTTCGATTCCAGTCAAGGGCATGTACCTTGGTTGCAGGCACATCCCCAGTAGGAAGTGTGCAGGAGGCAGCTGATCAATGTTTCTCTCTCATCAATGTTTCTAACTCTCTATCCCTCTCCCTTCCTCTCTGTTAAAAAAAAGTCAATAAAATATATTTTTAAAAATAATAAAATAAAATAAAATGGGGACACAGTCTCCTAGAGGGGTTCCCGTGGAAGGGAAGTTTCCTAATAAAAGCGTCTTCCATACATGACTTCAAAGGGACTAAGGAAGGAGGGTGCACGGGGGGGGGGCTGGGGGTTGCCCTGATGCGCATAAGGGCTAGAGGTAGGGAGAGTAGTTTAAGGTTCTTTGATTTCGAGAGTTAGTTTAGTTAGGTGAGACTGAATTAAGGAATATGCCTTTTCTACCTTGCCTGGAGCTTGGGGCTGGTAGGGGGATGTAAGTTCCATGAATGGTCAGAGTGGAGGAGACTTGTTGAGTCATCCTATCTAATAAAGAGGTAATATGCAAATTAACTCTCACACCCTCACAACATGGCTGCTTACAACCAGGCCGGCAGAGGGGTTAGTGAATGATGACCAAACGACTGAACAGCAGGCTGCGTGGGGTGACCAGGCCGGCAGGGCGGGGGCAGTTGGGGGTGACCAGGCCAGAATGGGGGGCAGTTGGGGGAACCAGGCTGGCAGGGGGGGCAGTTGAGGGCAACCTGGCCAGTAGGGGGGGGCAGTTAGAGGGCATCAGGCAGGCATACAGAGGCAGTGAGAGGCAATCAGGCCAGCAGGGGGGGGTGGCAGTTAGGGGTGACCAGGCAGAAAGGCAGGTGAGCAATTAGGAGCCAGTGGTCCAGGATTGTGAGAGGGATCGGGCCTAAACCAGCAGTTGGACATCCCCCAATGGGTCCTGATTGGAGCGGGTGCAAGCTGGGTTGAGGGGACCTTCCCCCCACACACATATGAATTTCGGGCACCGGGCCTCTAGTTTGAAATATGAAAGCAGGTCTATTATCTGATTGCAGTGAGGTGGGGAGGCCGAATCTGGGGATGACAAGCTGAATGGGAGCTTGTGTGACCTTGAGGACTTTTCAGATGCAGTGGGGAATGCTTCTGCCCAGCCTGAGGAGGTGTCTACCAGGGTTAAGAGAAACTTGGTCCTTCTAATGGGGGGCAAGTGAGTGCCGTCAATCTGCCAGTCTTGTCCAGGGGCTTGGCCCCTTGCCTGATGAGTGGGGAAAGGAGGAGGTCTATCCTGTCCTGGGGGAGATAGTGAGTAACAGTGGAGCAGGTTTCGATGTATCTTGCAGTAGGGAGGCTCGGCTAGGACATGTGATGGCGGGGGCGGGGGGTTCGGAGTTGCAGAAGGGGTCTATATCCTATATGTAGGGAATTGTGAGTAGCTGTGTGATGTTGTGGGCCTGTCCCTGGGGAAGGATATACTTTCCCTGAAATTTTAATCATGGATCTTCCTGAGCGGCCCCATGAGCTACTAGGGACTAAGTTCCTCTGGAGTGTATGAGGGTGTAATATGGGGTAGAGCTAAGAGTTGGGGAGATGGGGGCTTCCTCTGAGCCACTGCCTTGGCCTCCTGGTCTGCTTTGTTATCTCTCTTTATTTCGGGATCATTCCCGACTCGGTGTCCTTCGCAGTGAATGACCTTTAAGAAGGCGAGAAGAGGGGAGAGAGGGGCCTGAATGCCAAGCAGGAAGACCCGTGAGGCTTCAGCGATAGTGTCCAGGACTGAATGAGCAGTGGGAATGAAGCAAGTCTGGCTCCAGTCTAAGGACGTAAGCCACAGGAGAGCCTGGTGGGCTGCTTCAGCTTCCTGAGAGAGGGGTCCCTGGGATGTCAGGGGGATCAGGCCCTGATTCACTGGACAAACTTTTCTACAACTTTCACAAACCTTCTACCCATTCACAAAAAACCAGAACACACTTTAAACACATTCTTACTTTCAAGGAAATATGCCTTTACCAAAGTACAAGAGACCTTCTGTACTAAAAGCCAAGAGCAGGCAAATTTAAAACTTGTCTAACAATCAATATTTCAGTATTTTATGTTATTTTAAAATATTTAGGTGTTTATCAATTAACCAAAGCCTTTACGTTTATCGACTTTGGGAGAGTATGTACAGGCATATGGGGCTGGAGAAAAGGTGGGGGAGGTGGGAGCAGGTGCCCCAGCCTGTTCTAGGACTGCAGTTCCCACGCCTCCAGCTGCTTGGATTTAAAACAGCCACATTTTTCCTTAGATCAGTGGTTCTCAACCTTCCTAATGCTGCGACCCTTTAATACAGTTCCTCATGTTGTGGTGACTCCCAACCATAAAATTATTTTCATTGCTACTTCATAACTGTAATTTTGCTACTGCTATGAATTGTCATGTAAATATCTGATATGCAGGATGTATTTTCATTGTTACAAATTGAACATAATTAAAGCATAGTGATTAATCACAAAAACAATATGTAATTATATATGTGTTTTCCGATGGTCTTAGGCAACTCCTGTGAAAGGGTCGTTCGACCCCCAAAGGGGTTGCGACCCACAGGTTGAGAACCACTGCCTTAGAGGTAACATGCTAAGGTTTGGGTGATAATGAGTTCAGCTTCTGATAGTAACTGGACTGCTAAGTACGTGTTTGCAGTTTAGCAGTAAATAAAGTTGTTCTTTGGGAAGGGGGTGAGAAGGCGCTGAGGTGAGAGCAGTTTTCAGAGCATTAAAGGGTGAGAATGTGGCCTTGAGACCTAAAGGCTCAATGAGGGGGCCTCTCATCAGTGAGGAGACTAAAGCCCTCTGTAGGAGGGTAAGTGTTAGGTCTGATCAAATAGTTGAGTTGATACCCCTCCCCAGGGAACTGGCTATTCAGGTCATTTCACAATGGACATTCCCTTTGACCACATTCCACTCATGGTGACCACATTTCATTCTCTCCCCTCCGGGTCTGCACAAAGAAGTCTTCGCCCAGAAAAATCCCACTGAAAGTCCTTTAAAAGTTGCTGACTGCCCTCACTGGGGGCTGGAGCCATCCAGGCTCAGACACGTGGTGTGTGGATGATCGAATAAATTCATAATTCCTCACCACTCTGGCCTCGTGCGTTCCTCCTTTGGCGACCTAATTTTTGGTGCTGGAACCCAGGAGTGTTCCACGGAGATGGAGAGCCATTGCCCTGGCTTCGGTCACTCTGAGTTTGCTACTCAGAGAGCAGTAGGCAGCGGCAGCTTGTCCTGGGCTTACCTCTGAATCCTACTCAGGTGACTCAATTGCCAGCTTCCATCAGGCCTCTCTCCCTTACGGGATCCCCCCCCACCCACCCCCCGTCCCCCCGCCCCAGCCAGCCAAGGAGGATGCTGGAGCGGGAATCTCTCCTTCTCCATTGCTGAACCCCCATCCCACACCGGCCAATCTTCTCTAAGTGAGTGACGTTCCACAATTCCCCTCGTCTCAAGTCTTCTGCCCTCTCTCTCTCACTGACTTCTCAGAGTCTCTCTCGTCTCAAAAGTCCTAGCGCTGGACCACAAGACTCCTCAGCCGCTCAGCTTTGGGTCCGTCTGGATCGAGAACGCCCAGTCCAGAGGGTCACCTCTCGTTTCTTGTGGTGATTTGTTTAGCAGCAAGGACACCTGCTCTAAACAGTCACCTTTGGATTTGTGGTCCATCACTCGCCCTTCCTCACTCTCACACTTCAAATGCAACAAGGAAGGACACTGAACCAAGTCCTGCTCAAACCCAAGACCCCGCCTGGGCCCTGCCCAAGGTGAGGAAGGAAAGGCCACTGGAAATCACACTGTAGTCTGGCCCTCCGGGTCAGGCCTCAGCCAGTCCAGCACAGCTGCCCTCTGGATCTGGTCTGGAGCCCCCAGACCTCCTGGGACTGGCCACTGAAGAAGCTGCTCAGGACCCTTATACAGCTTTAGCCACAAGTATGTGAGATTTGGTATCTGAAAAGATTATTTGAGGCTCTGAGAAGCCCTTAGTCGTCAAGTTCTGCTATCGTTGGTCTAATACCTAAGGCAGGGCAGAAGATTCTGGAGTTTTAGAAATATTTTCAACGGTCAAGGCTGAAACTAAAAGAATTTCTAGTTAATACTTGGTTGTTCAGTAAAAGGCATCCTCTGTTCCAATAATCTGAGATAATGGATTAGATGAAGTATTACCGTATCCAATTTTCTTGATTAAAAATATATAAGGCTGTAAGGATTGGGAGAGACCACAGTCCCTTGTCTATCTACTGATCCGCTGCTCAAGCCTCCTCTTCAGTATCTCCAGTGATGAGTAGTTCTTCTGTGTCCAAGGCACCAGCTTTCGACAGCTCTTTGGAAACATTTTCTTTTCTTTTTTTATTGTTTTATTGCTTAAAGTATTACAAAGAGTATTACATATGTCTCCTTTTCTTCCCTTCCCTTGACAATCCCCTGGCCTCCCCTGCCCCCCAGTGTCTTATGTCCATTGGTTATGCTTATATGCATGCATACAAGTCCTTCGGTTGATCTCTTACTGCCCCACTTTCCTGCCCCCCAACCCTCCCCGGCCTTCCTGCTGTAGTTTGACAGTCTGTTTGAGGCAGCTCTGCCTCTGTATCTATTTTTGTTCATAAGTTTATAATGGTCTTTATTATCCATAAATGAGTGAGATCATGTGGTATTTTTCCTTCATTGACTGGCTTATTTCACTTAGCATAATGCTCTCCAGTTCCATCCATGCTGTTGCAAATGGTAAGAGTTCCTTCTTTTTTACAGCAGCATAGTATTCCATCGTGTAGATGTACCACAGTTTTCTAATCCATTCATCTGCTGATGGGCACTTAGGCTGTTTCCAGATCTTAGCTATGGTGAATTGTGCTGCTATGAACATATGGGTGCATATATCCTTTCTGATTGGTGTTTCTGGTTTCTTGGGATATATTCCTAGAAGTGGGATCACAGGGTCAAATGGGAATTCTATTTTTGGGAACATTTTCTTATACTGAGCCAAACCTGCTTGTTTGTAGCCTGCCCCTGCTGGCACTAGTTCTGCTTTAGTATGTGGAGTCACTCAAGAGAAAGACAATCACCCTTCCTTGTGTCGACCCCTTAAACCTCAGAACACTACAACATGACTCCAGGCAGAAGCTCACTGAATCCTGGTCCCAAGTGCCTTCATCACGCCCAGGACTGAACACCACACTCCCGTGATTGACACTCCAGTGTAAAGTCAGATTGGGGCATACCTGCATGTTCTAGGTGCCAAGAGCTATAGGTAGAAGCCATGGCCTCATTCTCCATGCTCGGAGACCTTGTAATCTAACCCAAACAACAGAGACAGGTCTATGTGGGACATCACTCTCTGTTCAACAGCTAGGAATGATGCAACTTCCGGGCCTTGTGTACCCAGGGTGCATGTCTGTGGTCTGGGTGGTTGTGAAATGGTTTGTTTTTTTACTAGATTTGGGTACAAAAGGAAAATAGTCACTTCTATTTCATCAGAGAAGGTGGAGACATTCTCTCTTCACTTTGAGAGTAGAGTCCCCATGCCATATACTTACTTCTTTAAGCCCCGTTGTTGAGTAAAGAGACTTGCATTGTCTTTCCCTATCTCCTTGCCATCTTCTCTCGCTGTTGTAGACTATTGCAACAGCTTCTTAAATAGTTCTCCTGCCTCTGAGTTTTCCTTTCCCTGGTTGGTCTCCCTCATTCTGCCAGTTAGAGCACAGCTATCGTTACCGTTTCTCTGCTGATCTGTACTCTTCAGTGGGAAGATAAAAGTTCTTAGGAGGCGTCCACGGCTTCCCAGGAACACCAGCTCATCTTTTCCACATTTGAAAGAGACTATTCCACATTCTCTGAACTCATTTTTAAATTAATTTTATTGGAATGACATAGGTTAATAAAATTATATAGGTTTCAACTGTACAACCCTATAATATATCATCTTTGTGTTCACCATCCAAAGTCAAGTCTCCTGTTACCATGTACTTGATCCCTTTTACCTCTTCTGCCTTTCTCCCCACCCCCTTTCCCTCTGATAGCATATTGTGTCTCTTTTCATGGTATTTCTGAAAAGCTGCCTTTTGTTTTAGGGATATGAGCAACATCATAAATAAGTTACTTGAAAGGAGTGTTTGGGTCTTGCCTCTTTTCTTTATAAGCATTTAGCGGAATGTGTGCTTGCTTTACTGAGCCCTATAGAAGGGGCTCATTGATTGGGCACCAGCGGGGAAGTAGTAGGAAGAGCTGAAGGGAGTAGATGATTTTGATCTGGGAGCCTGAAAGAATAGTGATGCCTTTGACCAAAGAGACAGAACTCAGAGGCATGCTGATACGTGGTTCAGGGCAAGAGACTATTCCACATTCTCCGCAGTGATGATACAATAGAAAGAATACTGAATTGGAAATCTGGGCACCTTTTATAACAGTGACTCTTCTGCCAATTACATGATCTCAGAATGTCCTCAGGCAGCTTTAGATCCAATAGCTATGTCCTTGGCACCTGTCACGCATCAACGTTTATTAGTTTCACTTAATTCTCAAGGCAATGTTATTAGTTTTGCATTTCCCCCCCTTTTATATATATTTTATATATTAGAGACATTAACAAATTTGTTCAAGTTTATAGAAATACAATTCAGTCTTTTCACTCTAATGTTAAGCTCTTCTCACCACACTCTGCATCACCAACCTCATTCTGCTCTCCTTTCTCTGCACTTGTTCCCAGGTCTGAATGTTTGTTGATCTGAATTAATAGTGTTTCTTCTGCTTGGATGGGTGGTACCAGGAATTAGGCAATAGCTGATGCCCCCTTTCCTTCTTCATATTGTCTATTTCATGTTTTAAATGGCTTAATATCATTTATTATTGAAACTAGAAAAAATAGTTTCAAGATGAGATATTTAAGAGTAAGTATACTTGTATTTTAATGAGATTGGCTATGTTACTTAGTTCAATAAATAAGAGTACTTATAACACAGAAGGAAGGCCACATGTAAGGTTTTGGGGAAGAGGAAGAGCTATATTCTGAGAGCACTAGGTGGTGGAACACTGGGTGAAAGATAATACAAATGATGACATTGTTACCGGAAAGGGGACCTGGCCCTGGGCGGGTCTGCCCAGGCCCGACTGGCAGTATGTGGGTTCTTGACTTCATGCAGGAAAATTTTCACAACATGAGTCCAGATGCGGGAACGTTTATGAAAGCTGTGACAGTAAAACAAGAAAGGGCTTAGCATAGAAGAAGCAACAGGAGCGCTTAGGCTGGGCTGCCCTAGCTCTCTGGGAAGTCAGAGAAAAGGGGGCCTTGGAACAGGGTTAGCCTGCGAGGAGCTGCCACTGCCCATTGCTCCCCTGGATGCAAGTCTCTGTGGGGCCCTTTAGAGTTTAAGAGATGCGTGCCTGCAGGGGGAGAAGTAGGTAAAGAAGACCTAGATGCTTGTACAGCAACGTGAATGTACTTAATGGCTCCGGTCTGCTCCCCAGAGGGGGACAGGGTGCTGGGTCCTTTGTCTTGAGGTTTGCATCTCTGCTCTTGCAGGCAGGAATCTTAGGGGAGGTCTCGAGGGAGGGTTTCAGCAGAATATTTATCAGGTTTCTAAGTGTGCTCCTTCGGGGCAGTGGTCTCCACTGATTGGTCAGCACCAGGGCAGGGGGTCATTAGTCATTGCCGCTGGTCCTGGTATCATCCACCTGCTTTTGCTGCTTTTCTGCATCTAGATGCCTAGACATTGTCTCTAGGGAGGTGAACTTCTGTATCTACTGTGAACTGCTCTGCCAGTTTGTTAGCGGCCTCAGTTTCCCTATTCTACGTGTCCTGGCTCACTGGCCTGTCTCAACATGGCAGGATAGCATTCAAGTATAAGCAAAGCCTTAGAGAATTTAGAAAGGAAGGAAGATTGGGAGGGAAATTGAGTGTGTGGGGGTGGAAAAGACCAAGCATGTTTCAGAAATAGTGAAAATTCTACTTGGTTTAAATAGTAGCAACTTGGTTTGAATATATACCGTGTATATGTGAGTAGAGATGAGATGGAAGAGTGGATTTGAACTAGATTGTGAAAGCCTTAAATCTGAGCCGTAGAACCCCAGAGTCCATCAGCAGATAGCAGGGATAATCAAAATGGAGTGAAATGTGACACATACCACCACATGGAGTAATGTGTAGACATCATGCTAACGGAATAAGCCGTCACAGAAGAACAAATGTATTATTTCGCCTATATGAGTAGTCAGGATCAGACAGACAGAAAGTAGAGGGGAAAAGAAGCTGCCCAGGCCCCGACAGGGCCCCACAGACGTACATCACAGGACAGAGCTTCGGGGAACGACTGTGATGGGGGGGGAGGTAAGCTGATCTCCTTTTTAATGGACCCTTGGCCACTTATTCTGCCTTCCCCGAATTCACTGGGACCCTTGTCCACTCACTCCTCAGTCTCTATTATGGGGGTTAACAGATCAGTCTCACAGCCATCAGCCACCTCACCTCTATACTGCCTCTTACTAAATTCCCCCATTAGCTCTTTTCTCGTTCTACCTCGGTGCCCGGCCAGGGCTACCATGTCTCCCCTCATAAAACCCAGTTGTCCCAAACCACAGTCACCTGCCTCAATTTCACTGTCTTGCCCCACAAGGCTGCGCCATTCCTGGGACTGTAAATGCCTTATCTTATCTCCTCTGTGACTGTCCCCTCCTCTGAACATGAAATGTTCTCCTTTCTCAGGCTCACTGGGTACTCTCGCCTCCGGGTTCACAACTGCAGTCTTCATGCAAAGCTCCTCTATGACATGACGTGGCGAAGGGCCCCCTCACTGAGCCGTTAGGTCCCAAGGCCAACATTCTCACCCCTTTAATGCTCTGAAAACTGCTCTGACCTCAGCGCCTTCTCACCCCACCCCGTCCCCCACACGCCACCCTTCCCAAAGAACAGCTTTCTTTACTGCACAGGCTGACTTAACAGTCCGGCTATTATCATGAAATGAGCTCATTATCTCCCAACCTTAGCCTGTTATCTCTAAGGAAAAATCCTGCAGTTTGAATCCAAGCGGCTGGAGGCCTGGGAACAGGCTGTGGGCCTGCTCCCACCCCCCCACCCCCCTCCACCTTTTCTCCAGCCTCATGTAACTATACGTCATTTTTCAAAGTCTTTGGTAACTTAAAGGCTTTGGAGCATTGCTGGGTTAAATGATAAACATCTAAACTATTTTAAAATAGCATAAATACTGAAACATTAATTGCTGGATATGCTTTAATTCGCCTGCTCTTAGTTTTTATTACAGATGGTCTCTTATACTTTGTTGAAGGCATATTTTCTTGAAAGTAAGAGTGTGTTTGGGGGGATAAGGACACATTTGTAATAACCAATAAAGAAATTAAAGATATATATATATATATATATATAAAGAATGTGTTTAAAGTGTGTTGATAAATGTCAATCTAAGAAATGTTGGCTGTTTACTTTTTGTTATCATTGAAAAATTAAGGTAGTTCTAAGAGTGAAGAATTCTAATACATTTTTTTTAAAAGAAAGAAGAGTCTGTACAAGTTGCTGAAGGTATGACAGAAAGAAAGAATATTAGAGTAGAAATACTTAATGGAAGGTCTGAGGCATAGTTATGCATTTTTGAAGGACATGGAAAGGTTTGAAGGCTAATTTGAAAGTGTGGAATTTGTGAAGGTTGTGTATATAATGAGAAGGAAAAGAGAAATGTTGAAAGACAAGGTTTCTGGATACTTCTCAAGCTAAACCAGAAAATTCAGCAACAGAATTTTAAGACAGGAGCATACAAAATGCCTCAGCTCCCCACCCAGCCTGCTTTTCAGATTGGCTGGGGGAGGGGGAAGCGTCTGAACTTCAGGGTCAAATGTATAAGTTTTCTTACTTTGCTTTTTAGTAAGCATACTTTAATTACTTGATAAGTGAGATTTTCACAATATAATCAAGGTCTCATATAAACTCGTTCATATGAGAAGCCAATATTTTATGAGCAACTGCTAAGGTCTTTCCACAGCTTCAAGGGTTCAGGAATCTGGAGAAGGGCTGCATGTAAATTAATAAGGAGACTAGACATGAAATATAAATTTGGAAGGTATTTTGGGGAGCCAGAGGAGACCTAGCTTCAGTAACCACGTTCTCTGAGTCTCTGGACCCCAAGCTCTTTATTAACACAAATTGCCCTAAGACAAAGCAGATATACATATCAAAGGTTAAGTTTTGGTATACAGTAGGCATTGTTAGTTTGGGGGAACTGCCTTCGGCTGTCTGTCTCGGTAGCAGGCAATAATATATGCAGATCTTTAGGTTTGGGGAAATGCTTTCGGCTATTCCAGCAGCAGGTAATATGTAGATGTTCAGCCCTGCTGAATAAGCCCCAAGTTCCATCAACCTTTTGGTGAACTTTTTGCATTTATGATCTGCTGGAATTAGCTTCCAGCAAGCAACTGGTTCTAGTAAAGTCCAAAGTAAAATTTGCATACATATGCAAATGAGCACTAGCCAAAAAGGATGCTGTTTAGAAGTAAATTTAAGCTTAAAAAGAAGGAATTTAAAAATCTCTTCCACTACTATTTACAGAATAAACTAAAAGTTATTATTTAAACATTAAATCTCACCATTAATGAGACACCAAAAAGAAAGTTACCTTTACTTGAGATGTATGCATTGCAGTGTTGCTCATCATGCTTCTCTCCTACCTGTTTTTTGGGAAGGCAACCAAGTTGGTTGCTCTGTTTGAAAAAAAAAGTAAAACTCTTTAATGTAGCAATTTAAGGCTTAAAATTAAAAACAGCAAGGATTAAGGGTCAGTAAAACTAAGAAGTTAAGCTAGTGAATGGGTTATAACCTCAGGAAATTTAAAGTATTAAGTTTGGCTGGTTTGAGTGCAGTGTCTTAACTTCTTATCCAACCATCCAGGTCCCTGGCTTCAACTGCTCCTTTCCTTACCTTTCTCCTTTCCCTTGGATAACAGCCTGTCCTAACATCCCCTCCCACTTTCACTGCAATACAATCTCAACCACTCATCTGTCACCCCTTATTGGCAGTGCCATGGTGACTACCCTCTCAGCTTGGAGCGTGGAACAGAGAAAGGGAATCTCATACCCTTTAGTCACCTCTTCTCCTTACACCTTCCAGCTTGTCTCCACGATCAGGGATTCTTCTTCCTCTGTGGGGAGAACACATACGTCTGTCTCCCCATCAGCTGGACAGGAACCTATACTCTTGTCTCTCACCCAGTGTAGATACAGTTCCCAATAATCAGCCTTTACCTGTCCCTCTAACCCATCACAGCCGACACAAAAGAGGAGTCCAGATAATCCCTCTCCTCATAACCCTGGGCATCACAGCAGGGGTTGGACCTGCCATAAGAAGCTTAACCACTGCTATATCTATTTTGAAACCCCATCTCAGGACCTACAAGACACCTGTGGATCCCAGCAAGGGGCAAAACTGGGAAAACAAGAACCTCACCCCCAGGGTAGTCTGTTCTTCCTGTTCATATCACTTGTCAGGAACTGAGACCCCTGATCTTTCCCTCCCTGAAGATCACAGCTAGGTCTCAGTTGTATTTCAGCTCCAGGCCCAGAAAAGCAGGGAAACCAGACAAGGGACGCTGTGGCAGCCTCGGGACCAGCCTTTACCTCCCAGTCACTCCACAGGACGCTCTCAGACTTCACCCACCAGTCTCTGGGGGAGGAGATCATGCTGCTGCCCCCCTCGGCCAGCCCACGGCCATCAAAGCCCATTCCTCTGTGAGCCCGACATCCCCCCTCAGCGGGAAGCAATTACAGAGGATATGACCTGCGCCCTATTCCATAAAACAAAAGGCTGGAATGTCAGGTCTGATCAGGAATTGAAATGATACCCCTCCCCTGGGAACTGGCTTCCACGTCATTTCACTAAGAACATTCCCTTTGACCACATTCCATGCGCTCCCCTCCGAGTCTGCATAAAGGAGTCTCCACCCAGGAAACAGCCCTCCAAAAGTCCTTTACAAGCCTCCGGGGGCTGGCGCCATCCAGGCTCAGCCACCTGGTGTGTGGATGGTCGAATAAATTCGTGATCCCTCACCACTCTGGCCGCGTGCATTCCTCCTTCAGCACCCTAACAGTAATGGCTCGGCTTTGGGGGTGAGAGTGAAACTGAGGTAGGTGACTGTGGTTCCGGACAACTGGGCTTTATGAGGGGATGTGCCCCAGTCGGGCACCAAGGTAGAATGAGAAAAGAGTGGATAAAAAAGGTATTTAGTAAGAGGCAGTGTAGACGTGAGGTGGCTGATGGCTGTGAGAGTAATTCATCAGCCCCCATAATAGAGACTGAGGAGTGGACAAGGGTCCCAGCGAATTCGGACAGGGCAGAATAAGTGGCCCAGTGTCAGTTATAAAGGAGATCAGCTTATCCCCCCCCCCACCTCCACCACAGTCGTTCCCCGAGGCTCTGTCCTGGTGATGTACGTCTGTGGGGCCCTGTCGGGGCCTGGGCAGCTTCTTCAGTGGCCAGTCCCAGGAGGTCTGGGAGCTCCAAACCGGATCCAGAGGGCGGCCGTGCTGGACTGGCTGAGGCCTGGACTGGAGGCCAGACTACAGTGTGATTTCCAGTGGCCTTTCCCTTCCGCACCTTGGGCAGGGCCCAGGCGGGGGTCTCGGGTTTGAGCAGGACTTGGCTCAGTGTCCTTCCCTGTTGCATGTGAAGCATCGGCCCGGAGGAGGCTTAGCCCTGACTTACCCGCAGTTGGAGGACCGGCACTTCGTTTGGGGTTTGCGAGAGCGGTGCTAGGAGCTGGAAGGCCTCCTTCTGGGCCTCAGCCTCGGCCTGATCTCGCCTTTGTTTTTGGATGTGGGTCTGCTCTTCTCTATTATTAAAGACCTTAAAGGCCTGGTTAATGAGGTCTTTTTGAGGGGTTTGTGGCCCTGTGTCTACTTTTTGAACTTTGCGGCTGATTGGGTATATCGGGGGCTGACTGGGCTATAAAATGAGTGTTCAGAAGAAGGGCTCCCTCTGGAGAGGGGGTATAAGGGGGTGAATTGCTGTAAGGCCTCTGTGAGGTGGGAGCGGAGAGCTGGGTTTCCGTCAGGGCCCTGAGTGATTTCATTAAGTTGTTCATAGTTGACCACCTTATGGGCAGCCTTTTTGAGTCCGGCAATGAGACAGGGGATTATATGGCTACAGAGCCAGCGCCTGGAGAATTCACCCGACAGTCCCGTCTCCGGTCAGTTCGGAGGGCCGTGTCAGCGCCAGCCAGGCAGGCCGCCATGTCCTGTCTGTGAAGGGATGGGATAGGCACGGTCCTGAGCTGCTAGCCAGACGCACTCCTTCTCCTCTGGGTGAGCGAGGAGGACAGGAGGACATGGATGTCGTGCCAGGTCAGGTCATAGGACTGGTCAGGCATGCAAATTCCTTGGTAAAGGAGGTGGGGTTGGTGGGAAAAGACGTGAGATGCCTCTCGTTTGTGCGCGGTCGGACGTGGAAAATAGGACGTGTACCTGGACAATCTCCTCATTCCCGCTGCCTCCCTCAGGGTAGAGTGGGTGTGGGAACAGAAGCGGTTGATGGGGAAGGCGCCCTTTGGGTGGCCCGAGAGCAAGTGTTAGGTGGGGAAAGTCTGTACTGACGCTCGTGTTTTGGGATTTGGGCTCTCAGGGGCCAGGGGAGAAGGTGGTTGCTGGTTAGGAGGGTCTGGGTTTGGGGAACCTACTGCAGGTGAGGGAGGGGGCACATAAGGGGGTAGAGGCTGGTGGTCTTCTGGGTCAAAAGTAGATCCAGAATCAGAAGTGTCAGGGGATGATGTTTTGTGTGAAGGAGAAGGGTCTGACGGGCAGAGCAGGACCGAGAGAGAGGGAGGGTCAGGACTGAGGGTGAAAAGGCCGGGGCGGAGGGAATCTCTGACCATTTTCCAGTGCGGTGACAGAAGTTATCTAAATCGAGCAATGTGGCCTGGCTGGCGTGGCTCAGAGGTTGAGCGTTGACCCAGGCACCAAGAGGTCACCAGTTCAACATCTGCTCAGGGCGCATGCCCAGGCTGCCGGCTCGATCCCCAGTAGGGGGCCTGCAGGAGGCAGCTGGTAGATGTTTCTCTCTCATCGATGCTTCTGTCTCTCTCTTCCTTTCCCTTCCTCTCTCTCTAAAATCAATAAAAGCATATTTAAAAAATAATAAAAATAAATAAAGTAAATTGTGCAATGTGTTAAAATTGAAAGTGCCATTTTTAGGCCATTGAGACTTATTATCTAGTTTATATTGGGACCAAACAGTGTTACAAAACAAAGTGAGGTGCTTGGGCCTGATCTCTCCCCTGAGTGTGCAGAGGGAGTGGATGTGGCCCATGAGAGAGGAAGAGTGAGTGACAGACCACAGATATAAAGGTGACTGTTTAGGGCAGGCATCCCCACTGCTAAACCAATCACCACGAGAAATGACTGAGATGTCTTATGGCCTAGCGCTAGGACTTTTGAGATGAGAGACTTCTGAGAAGTCAGTGAGAGAGAGGGCAGAAGACTCGAGATGAGGGGAATTGTGGAATGTCACTCACCCAGAGAAGACTGGGCGGTGTGGGATGGAGGGTCAGCAATGGAGAAGGAGAGATGTCCGATCCGGCATCCTCCTTGGCTGGTTCGGGAGGGAGGCCTAATCGAGTGGGATTTGGAGGAAAGCCCAGGACGAGCTGCTGCTGCCTACTGCTCTCCAAGTAGCAAACTCGGGGTGACTGAAGGCAGGAAGATTGCTCCCCTTTCCTGTGGAACCCTCCCGGGTTTTGGCACCAAATGTTAGGGTCACCAAAGGAAGAATGTATGAGGCCCAAAGGGGTGAAGAATTTTAAATCGATTAGGGCATCTGGAGACCAGATGGGCTGAGCCCCCAAGTGGTGCCAGCACCCAGGGACAGGAGGCAGAGGTGGGCTTTTCCCCGGGAAGCTCTCGGGGAAGGCGGGATTCTGGGAGGTCTGGAGCAGAGAGGTAAGGGTCTTAGCAAATGGGATGTGTCTAAGCGAAAGGGATTGTCCATTGTGAATTGGCCTAAAGGTCAGCTCCCAGGGGAGGGGTGTTGATTCAATTACTTGATCAGACCTAACGGGGAGAGAGACAAGAGAGGCAGCTGGAAGGGGTGCTGGACCAGACCTTGACTGCCAGGGTTAGGCAATCAGCCTCCTTCCTCCAACAATAAGGCCTTGGGAGCAGGTGGACCCGCTGGGAGCCTGGAGAGAGCTGTGCGTGTTTAAAGTGAGAAGAGCCCAGATGCAAAGATGAAGAAGCACATCACAAATGAAAGAACAGGAGAAATCTCCAGAGAAGGAACTAAATGAAGTGGAAACAAGCAAACTACCAGATACGGAGTTTAAAACAATGGTCATAAGGACGCCCAAGGGACTTAGCCTGACCCTCAAGGAACTTGGTGAGACCATCAACAACAAAAAAGGAGCCATCACCCCTGGGCAGTTTGGCTCAGTGGATAGAGTCCTGGCTCCTAGGTCGGTGCTCAATCACTGAGCCATGCTGGCTGGGCTATAATTACAACTTCTTTATCTACTTAACCATTCATGAACAATTAGGTTGTTTCCATATCTTGGATATTGTAAACAATACTGCAATAAACATCGGGGTGCAGAAAAAATAATAATGCCGTGAACAGAAGCGGTGAGGCCAGCAGGGAGGCAACGAGAGGCAGGAAATGATCCCAGATGGACAGAACTGGTGGCTCTTTGGTTGTAAAGGGCAAAGAGGCCACATAAGCTCTTAGACTCTGTCTCCTCCTTAAACTGAGGCTGAGACGACAGTTCCCGAGGGTCACTGCATGCTCTCCCCTCCCAGAGACCGGGACTGGAGGCCAGGCCTCTTGGCACCTGGCTGGTGCCTGTTAAGCCCAGATTTCAGGATCCCCAAAAGACCGCCAGGGAGCCAGCCGAGTCCGATACAAAAGCAAAAGAGTCTTTATTCGAGCTAGCTCGAGCTCCCCGTCCACCACACTCGCCAATGCAGCGGCAGGAGGGAGGGAGAGAGAGAGAGAGAGAGAGAGAGCCCTGTGGGAAGAGAGGTTTTATAGGGGGGTTGGAGTAAGGGGAGGAGAGAAGACTGTGGGCCCTGCCGATTGGCCAGGTGCAAGTCGGGGTCTTGTTACACAGGATGTGGTTGTATCTATGGCGAGCACTTCCCTTAATTGTCATTGGTTAGTTTAAAGAAATGCTAGGTGTGGCTAGCAGAGGCTTGGGCTTCCGGGAAGAAGCTCCTTGCTGAGCACATGGCTAATGGCTGCTGCCCAAAAATGGAGGATCCGGGGCAAGATGGAGGGCGTAGCCCTCGCCCTTTCAGTGCCCACCTCGTGCTCAAGCAGTGGAGTCAGTGTAGGGAATGAACATGCCATCAAACCTCGGTTCTCAAACAACCAAGTTGTTCACAGAGAAAATGTCTCCATTGTTGACCAAAACTTCAGATGTTTGACCTGACAGACCTTTCATGCTGACACCTCACGCGACAAAAAGCATCTCTGAGGCAGCAAACAAAGGAGAGGCTGCTTTTGTTACTGATGAAATCAAACAGTAACAATTTTTTAAAATAGTCATCCTACATTTTAAAGAATATATATCTTTATTGATTGAAGAGAGGAAGGGAGAGGGGAGAGAGAGAGAGAGAGAGAGAGAGAGAGAGAGAGGGAAACATCAATGATGAGAGAGAATCATCAATCAGCTGCCTCCCGCACGCCCCTCTCTGGGGACTGAGCCCACAACCTGGACATGTGCCCTGACCAGGAATCCAACCATGAGTCCGGCTTGCAGGCTCAATCCCCAGTGTGGGGCATGCAGGAGGCAGATCAATGATTCTCTCTCATCATTGGTGTCTCTCTCCCTCTCTCTCTCTCTCTCTCTCCCTCCCTCCCTCCCTCCCTCTCTGAAATAAATAAAACAATATTTAAAACACGAACCAACCTGCTCAGGTCTGTGGCCGATACAGGGAATGAGCAGCACGTTCCCCCATTCACCCATTCACCCACCCAGTCCACTGAGAAGACAAAAACCACGCTAGGCTTTCGAGCCCAGAGATTTAAAGGAGGGGTTTGTACAGGGGACAGAAGAGGTAGGACACCCAGAGATTAGCAGCCGCAGGAAGCTGCCCCTCCGGGGGCTGAGGGTTCCAGGCTGAGGCTCAGGCAGCAGGCGGAGCTGGAGCCACGGTCCTGGAGGGAGGGATCACCAGGCACCAAGAGGAGCCCAGGCTGACAGCAGGAGAGGGAGGAAATATCCCGGCTTCCCCCTCCCCTAGGCTCCCCATCTCCCGTGGCTCTGATTGGCTCAAAGGCTTAGAGGCAAGGGAACCTGGGAAATGTAGTTCCCTAGGTCACAAACCAGGGTGCAGAAAGGCAGGAAGTGGATCTGGAGCGAAGGCAAATGCCTGGATGATGGCTCCTTCTTCCTCTCACGGATGCAGCAAACCTTACGGAGCACCTAGCTGCTGGGAGATCATGGAAAACGGAGACGCTGGGTCCTGTCCTCACTGAGCCTACAGTCCAGCAGCACCTGGACCCGCCCAGCCCAGCCGGTCGGGCACCTTCCACCAGCCTGGGGGAGGGGGGTACCCAACTATGGGCCCAGGGTTGCTGCCGGTGTGCAGAGAGGATTGACAGGGGCAGAAACGGAACGCGGGGCCGTGACTGTGAGGAAGGTGAGTGCTGCTCTGTGGCCGGGGTTGCTGTTCTGGTTGCAGAGGCGCATGCTCACCTGCTGGGAGCTGCAGTGGGACCCGGGGCTCACCTGGGAATGCGGCCCGTCCCCCCACCAGGAGCTGCCTGTGATCATGAAAGACGAGCAGCCTCATTGCAGAGACCAGAGCCCCCAGCCCGTCAAGGCCCCAGCCTTTGCTTACCCGTAGGCCTTTGCTTACCCACAGGCCTTTGCAAAGCTCCAGCCCCATTACCTGTAAACTGCCCATTTGTCTACTTCCCCCTCGTCTTTGTCCTTCTACCCAATACAGCAGCGGGGGGTGGGGTGGGGGAGGCAGAGCAGCTTCCTGTGGGCGACCTGCTGCTCTCCCTGCCTCTGCTTCACTGGCTCAGGTCACGACAGGCAGCCCAGACTCCGAGATGGTCTGGTTCCACAGCGCAAGGCTTCTCAACCTGCAGCTGCACCAGAGCCGCCTGGAGGCCCAGCCTGGACCGCCGCCCACCCCAGTTCTGCCTCAGCCGGTGCAGGCGACCCAACCTCCACCGGGTCCACCTGGAGCCGGGCCCAGAGCCCACCAGAGCATCAGCCTCACTCCCAGCTAGCCCTGCAGGTGACCTTCCCATCAGCCTCCTCCCAGCTACACCTGCAGGTGACCTTCCCATCAGCCTCCTCCCAGCTAGCCCTGCAGGTGACCTTCCCATCAGCCTCCTCCCAGCTATGCCTGCAGGTGACCTTCCCATCAGCCTCCTCCCAGCTACGTCCTTCTGGTGACCTTCCCATCAGCCTCCTCCCAGCTATGCCTGCAGGTGACCTTCCCATCAGCCTCCTCCCAGCTATGCCTGCAGGTGACCTTCCCATCAGCCTTCTCCCAGCCACGCCCTTCAGGTGACCTTCCCATTGCAACCAGCAACAGGGCTCAGAGGAAATGATCTGAGTGCCAGCTCAGGGTAGAACTCCCCACCTTCTCTGAGAGCCACACCAGGACCTGCCCAATTGTAGGTGCCACACACACACACACACACAAACACACCACACACACAAACACCACACACACACACCACACACACACACCATACACACCACAAACAATACACACACACACAACCACACACACACCACACACACACACAAACACCACAGACACACACCATACACACACACACCATACACACACACACCATACACACACACCACACACATACACACAAACACACCACACACACAAACACCACACACACACACCACACACATACACCGTACACACCACAAACAATACACACACACACAACCACACACACACCACACACACACACAAACACCACAGACACATTCCATACACACACACACCATACACACACACACCATACACACACACACCATACACACACACCATACACACTACAAACAATACACACACACAACCACACACACACCAAACCCACACACCACACCCACACACCACACACACCACACACACACACACACCACACACACACACCACACACACACCACTCACACACACACCCCCACACACACCACACACCACACACACACACACACACACACCACACACACCACACACACACACACCACTCACACACACACACTGCCCCACTGCTTGGCGGACCCAGCTCGTGAGACCCAGCTGGCGAACGTGAAACTTTTATTGGTGGTCTTGCAAGACCAGGTATCTGGTGGGCAGGCACACCCCGGTGTTTACAGCGAGCAGTTTTTCCCCAGCGCCGAACTCCCTCCCCGGTTCCTCATTGGCTGAGCGCTATGGGGCGTACACTCTTCCCAGATATCACCTAAGTTTCCTACCAGGCTATTTAGAAAGTGGCTGTGGGCTTGGGCTTGTCTCCACCCCCCTGTCCCTGTGGCGGAGGCCTCCTGGGTGCGTGCCTTCTGACAGTATACGTCTTTCCCCACTTCCTCATTCATCGTGACCCATGCTCCCTGCTGGTGAGCTCTTTCTAGCATCCTGTTTGCCAGGGGGAGGGGGTGGCTTTCCAGGTGCTTGAGCTCTGTCCCGTCCACAGGCCACCATGCAGTAATTTTCCATTACAGGTTACATGTCTTGCCTTAAAAATGGACCACCTCTGGCTTTATTTCTACATAGTGGGCACGGCCTGACACCACATGAAGCATGGACACTGTTGGCCTCCTGCCCTCTGCTTCTGCTTTTGCCACAGGACAAAGGTACGACTCTGGTTAATTGCACTCCCGAGTACAGCTTCCCACGGCTCCCCTCTCTCCCAGAGCCCTTTGCCGCCAGCTTCCTCCTCAGCGACCACCCATCTCCCTGAATAGTGGGAGGATCAGAAATCTGTCTCTACTCGATCTAACTTTCAAGAGCCCGAGAGGCCCAAATAGGAAGCATCTCATAGTCTTTACTGCTGGCAAGGTGATCTTGGGCAAGACATTGGGCTTCTCTGTGCATCCGTTTCCCATCTGTCAGATGGGGGTGATGCCCCTCACCCAACCTTCACTAGTTCATTAGATGAATAAGTTCAGGTCTGAGGGGCACTGGGGAAACTGGGAAGACAGACCCAGCGGGAATTAGACCACTCTCTCATGCCTACACAAAAATAAACTCAAAGTGAAAGACTTAAATGTAAGACCTGAAACCATCAAACTCCACAAGAAAGTCAGGCAGTACACACTCTGACATGGCTCTGTGGATGTGTCGTCTCAGGCAAAGACAACAAAAGCAAAAATAAACCAATGGGAATACATCAAACTGAAAAGCTTTTGCACCTCAAAGTAAAGTGTTGTGAAATCAAAACAAAAAAGCAACCTACTGCATCAGAGAAGATGTTTGCAAATGACATATTCAACAAGAGTTAATGTCCAAAATCTATATATATAAAAGCCTAAGTGACCGTCGCAACCGAAACAACCGAACAGACAACCAAGCAGGCTGCACAAGGCAACCAGGCCGGCAGGGGGTTAGTGAGGGACGACCAAATGACTGAGCAGCAGGCTGCAAAAATGGCAGCGCCCACAGGCAATAAGGAGGAAATATGCTAATCAACTGCCCCACCCTCAAAGATGGCGACACCCACAGCCACAAGATGGTGGCGCACAGTCCCCTCAGCCCTGCCAGGGTGGTAAGCGCATGGCAGGCTGAACCTGCCTGCCTCTGGAGTCCCCCAGTCCCCTCAGCCCCCCAGCCGCCCAGGGCCGCCAGAGGCTCAGGTCACCAGGGCTGCCCGAGGCTTGCACTGCCGGCAGTGGCAGCAGCAGAGGTGTGATGGGGCATCGCTTTCCCCTGATCACCTGGTCTCCTGCCCTGAGGGCTCCCGGACTGTGACAGAGGGCAGGACGGGCTGAGGGACCCCCCTCCAGTGCATGAATTTTCATGCACCGGGCCTCTAGTTATTAACCGTTTGGCTGCTAACGTATTTTTTCAGACATATGCCAAAACTGCGGCACTAATTTCGCGTGTATGGGAAAAAATGTAAAACACTTTTTATACAATAAACTCACTTGTATTGCTTTGCAACAACAAAAATTAAAAAATACCAATTGTTTACATAAATTTGTTTTAAATAAGAAGAGTGCGATAGCACTCCTTAGCAGTCAAACGGTTAATAAAGATCACAGAAAGCTCAACACCCAACACCAAATAATCCAAGTAAAAAACAGAGGACCTGAATAGACTCCTCTCCAGAGAGGACATACAGACATACGAAAAGGTGCTCAATGTCACTGATCATCAGAGAGATGCAAGCAAATTAAAACCACAATGAGATGCCACCTCACACCTGCCAGAATAGCTCTCATCAATAAATCAACAAACAAGTTGTTGGCAAGGATGTGGAGAAAAGACTGCTGTTGCTGGAATTATAAATTGGTGCAGTCACCATGGGAAGCAGTGTGGAGATTCCTCAAAAAATTAAAAGCAGACCTACTCCATGACCCAGGATTTCCACCTCCAGGTATTTATCTAAGGAAATCCAAAATAATAATTTGAGAAGATGTATGCACCCCTGTTCATTGACGCATTCCAAGTGTCCATCAGTAGGCAATTGATTGAAGGGGTTCACCAGAGGGCACAATGCATAACAGACACAGTCAACAGTGTGCTGATGGCCGAGGGGAGGGGCTGGGCTTGTGGAGGTGGGTGGAGTGGGGGGAGTGCAGACATCTGTAATGTGCCAACAATAAAGTTTTTAAAAAAGATGTGATACACACACAGGGGCGGGCAAAAGTAGATTTACAGTTGTGGGTATGCAAAACAGACTTTTTCTTGTATTATTATTTATTTATTTATTATTGTATTATTTATTACTACTGGCCCAGTGCATGAAATTCATGCATGGGGGTGTCCCTCAGCCTGGCCTGCACCCTCTCCAATCTGGGACCCCTCAAGGGATGTCCAACTGCCGGTTTAGGCCCAGTCACACCTAAACCGGCAGTGAGACATCCCTCTCACAATCTGGGACTGCTGGCTCCTAATCACTCACCTCTCTGCCTGCCTGATTGCCCCTAACCACTCTGCATGCTGACCTGCTTGCCCCCAACTGTCCCCACTGCCTGCCTGCTCGCCCCCAACTGGCTACCCCTGCCAGCCTGCTCACCCCCAACTGTCCCCGCTGACAGCTTTATCACCCACAATGCCCCCCGCACTGGCCTGATCACCCACAACTGTCATCCCATCCTGGCATGATCACCCACAACTGCCCTCCCCTCTTGGCCTCTAACCGCCTCTACCTCAGCCCTGCCACCATGGTTTTGTCCAGAAGAACGTCGAGAAGGTCTCCCAGTCTAATTAGCATATTACCCTTTTATTATAGAGTCCTGGTGCATGGGTGGGGGCTGGCTGATTTGCCCTGAAGGGTATCCCGGATCAAGGTGGGGGTTTCCTTGGGGGGCAGGGTGGCCTGGGCAAGGGGCCTGTGGTGGTTTGCAGGCTGTCCATGGCCCCATTGGGGTGGGGGTCCCCACTGGGGACAGTGCCAGCCTGGGCAAGGGGCTGGGGCAGTTTGCAGGCCAGCCACACCCCCATGGGGTGAGGGTCCCCACTGGGGGGGCATGGCCAGCCTGGGTGAGGGTCTGAGGGCTGTTTGCAGACCCCTCCCTCGGCAGCTGGCTCAGGGCGACCCAAGCCTCCCGCACTCAGGCTGGCTCCGTGGCCACTGCCCACAGGCCCCTCCTTCAGCAGTTGACCAGGGTGGGTGGGAGGCTTGGCTTCCTCCATCATCAGGGGCAACTCAAGCCTCCCGCCCGCTCCGGCTGGCTCCATGGCCGCCACCATATTTGTCCCACTAATTTGCATACTGATTGGCTGGTGGGCATTGCAACATGACAGTCAATTTACATATTTCTCTTCTATTAGTGTAGATTATTAACCTTTGGGGTACTTTTTCCCACCGCTGTATATACAGGGTGTCCCAAAAAATGTTCCCAGCACAGTTGGTGTTTCTCAGCAGTTCAGTGTTGACCCAAGAGCCAGGAGGTCATGATTCAATTCCCAATCAGGGCACATGCCCTGGTTTTGGGCTTGATCCCCAGCAGGGAGCATGCAGGAGGCAGCCAATTCTCTCTCATCATTGATGTTTCTCTCTCTCTCCCTCTCCCTTCCTCTCTGAAATCAATTTTAAAAACATTTTAGAAAAAAAATGTATACACACTTTGAATAATTATTAATTCCAATGGGTTAAATCTAAAGATAAATAAACATTGGAATTAATAATTACTCAAAGTGTGTATACATTTTGGGGGACTGTATATTTATACTAATAAAAGAGTAATATGCTAATTAGACTGAAAGACTTTCTGGGCATTCTTCTGGACAAAGCCATGGTGGTGGGGTCGAGGCAGAGGCAGTTAGGGGAGATCAGGCTGGCAGGGGGGAGGGGCAGTTGGGGGTAGCCATGCCAGCAGGGGTGGCAGTTGGGGGTGAGCAGGCTGGTAGGGAGGGCAGTTGGGGATGAGGAGGCTGGTGGGGGGGGTGGTTGGGGGCAAGCAGGCCAGCATGGGGGGGTAGTTGGGGGCAAGCAGGCCAGCATGGGGGGGCAGTTGGGGTGAGCAGGTCATCAGGAGGGCAAGTGGGGGTGAGCTGGCTGGCAGGCATAGTGGTTAGGGGCAATCAGGCAGGCAAGCAAGTGAGCAGTTAGGAGCCAGCAGTCCTGGATTGCCAGAGGGATGTCCGCCTGCCAGTCAGATATCCTCTGAGGGGTTTCAGATTGGAGAGGGTGCAGGCCGGGCTGAGGGACACCCTCCCATGCATGAATTTCGTGCACTGGGCCACTAATATATATATACTAGAGGCCCAGTGCATGACATTCATGCACTGGGGGAGGGATCCCTCAGCCCAGCTTGCACCCTCGCGCAGTCCAGGACCCCTCAGGGGATGTTCAGTGGACAGATCAGGCCTAAGCCAGCAGTCAGACATCCCTCTTGCAGTCTGGGGCTTTCAGTCTGGAGCTCTCACAGTCCAGGACCTCTCACTCCTTACTGCCCCCCTGCAGCAGAGGTGGGAGAGTCTCCCACCACCACTGCTGCACTTGCCAGCCTCTGAGCTTGGCTTCTGGCTGAGTGGTGCTCCCCCTGTGGGAGCACACTGACCACCAGGGGGCAGCACCTCTGTTGAGCATCTGTCCCCTGGTGGTCAGTGCACGTCATAGCGACCAGTCGTTCCCCTGTTCAGTCAATTTGCATATTAGAGTTTTATTATATAACATATATATATATATATATATATATATATATATATATGATGGAATATTACTCAGCCATTAAAAAAAAGAATGAAATCTTGCCCTGCTGGTGTGTTCAGTGGGTTGGAGTGTCATCCCATACACCAGGAGTCCTCAAACTACGGCCTGCGGGCTACATGCAAATATAAATATTGTATTTGTTCCCGTTTTGTTTTTTTACTTCAAAATAAGATATGTGCAGTGTGCATAGGAATTTGTTCATAGTTTTTTTTTTAACTATAGTCCGGCCCTCCAACAGTCTGAGGGACAGTGAACTGGCCCCCTGTTTAAAAAGTTTGAGGACCCCTGCCATACACTGACAGGTTATGGGTTCAATCCCAGTCAGGGTACATACCTAAGTTTCAGGTTTGATCCCCATTCTGGGTGAGTACAGGAGGCAACCGATCAATGTTTTGCTCTCACAGTGATGTTTTTCTCTCTCTCTGCCTTTGTCTTCCCCTTCCTCTAAAATCAATAAACATATCCTCAGGTGAAGATTTAAAAAAATATTTTTTAAAAAATGAAATCTTGCAACAATATGAATGGACCTAGAGGGCATTATGCTAAGTGAAATAAGTCAGAGAAAGACATGTGATTTCACTTACATGTGGAATCTAAGAAACAAATGACCAAACAAAACAGAAACAAACTCATAGATGCAGAGAACAAATTGATGGTTGCCAGGTGGGAGGAGGGCTGGGGGGATTGGTGAAAAGGGTGAAGGGATTAAGAAGTACAAATTGGCAATTGTAAAAACAGTCATGGGCATGTAAGGTATTGCATAAGGAATCCTCCTATATAATAAAAGCATAATATGCAAATTGACAAGTTGGCAGGGGGTGGGGCCAGCAAGCAGGTGGCAGCAGTCCAGCAAAGGCATGTGCCAGCAGGCAGAGGGAGGGAACAGTGAAGCGGGGGAGGCAGCAGCAACCATGGTTGGAAGAAGGGGACTGGTGGGGGGGGCAGGGCCACGCTAGCCAGCACCGTCATCCCCTGATCAGCCACCTGGTCACCTCCCACAGAGGGAGGCTGGCAGCAACATTAGTGATGGGTTGGGTTGATGGGGGTGGTGCCATCCCCTGATCGGCCACGCGGTCATCTCCTGCAGAGGGAGGCCAGACTGTGGCTTAGGCCTGCTCCAGGGAGTAGGCCTAAGCCATCAGTAGGACATCCCCTGAAGGCTCCTGGACTGTGAGAGGGCACAGGCCGGGGTGAGGGACCACGCCCCCCAAGTGCATGAATTTTCATGCACTGGGCCTCTAGTCTATACTAATAAAAGGGTAAATGCTAATTAGGGTGGACATCTTCCAGACGTCCATCCAGACAAAGCCACAGCGGCTGCGAGGCCCAGGGCTCAGGCAGCCTTGAACCCCGGCGACTGCAAGGCCTTGGGCTCAGGCAGTCCAGAGCCCCAGCAGCTGCGAGCCGCCATGGCTGACAGTGGCAGCAGCAGCGGGGTGATGGGGGCACCTTCCCCTGATCAGCCCAGTCGCCTCCCGCAGAGGGAGGCCAGACTGTGGCTTAGGCCCGCTCCCCATGGAGAGCAGGCCTAAACCATCAGTAGGAATCCCCTGATAGCTCCTGGACTGTGAGAGGGGACAGGCCAGGCTGAGGAAACACCCCCCCCAACCAGTGCACAAATTTTCATGCACCGGATCTCTAGTTCTATCTAATAAAAGACAAAAAGGGTAATTAACCGTACCTCCGCTACCCTTCCCATTGGCTAATCAGGGCGATATGCAAATTAACTGCCAACAAAGATGGCGGTTAATTTGCATACGTAGGCACAATGATGGGAGGCGAAAAGGGAAGGATGGAAGAACAGTGATCGGAAACCCAGGCAGCAGGCAAGAGCCGCGGGGGTGCCGCCTGGCCTGTGTCCTGTGGTCACCATGGCGATCGGAGGGAGAGAGAGCCGGAGCACAGGCCAGGCGGCACCCCGGCACCCCAGCACTTGACATGCAAAGGTTGGGGATGAAATGACTTTTCCCAACCACATCTGCAAATATCCTGGGAAAGGCATCACTGAAGAGTTCACAACAACTGTCTTACTTGGCAAGGAAGAAAACAGTTGACAATGGAAACAATCCC
This sequence comes from Myotis pilosus, assembly GCA_036010255.1. Lineage (NCBI taxonomy): Eukaryota > Metazoa > Chordata > Mammalia > Chiroptera > Vespertilionidae > Myotis > Myotis pilosus. Next base: position 662,098 of record JASKON010000024.1, read on the forward strand.
TTACATCAAAGTTAAGGTCCCTCTGAGTAAAAAAGAATATTTCCAACGTAAAGGAGGGAGCAGGCAAAAATAATAGGTTCTCATGACTTCCACTGAAGTTTGAGCCTATGACAGAGTCAAAACGAACATACAAATTAAAACAGGCAGTGGACATTCAAATGACCTGAATCAACTGTCACTGTTTGTCCCAGTAGCAGCAATGCTTATGTGATAATATAGTTTAACAAACATACAAAACAAGTCACATGATAAGAGAGGTTCGGCTTCTAAAGTAAATTGAATATGCTCTTTAAAAATTCTCATGTCCTCCCCTCTGACTATAATTCTTAATTTTCCAATCAGAAAATTACCCCAGGTGATCCAGTAACATGTAGAACTCCAGTAACCTAACTTATTTTAAAAAACAAACATCCCAACCATTTTAAAAATATTTAAATTGATATTTCAGGGTTAAAATTATAGAAGATATTTAGATCCAAATATATTTTCTGAATAGAAAATATTTCAGTTTTGATTTAAAAAAAAATAAACATAAAAAATATATGTGACACATTTTCCCAAGGAACTCTGAATTAGTACCTTTCCCTCTAACTTTCTTCAAATTAAGAGAACCTATGGAGTCCCCTATACTGCACAGGTTTTAATGAAAGAAAATAAGACTTTCTAAGAGCATCAAATACATGTTTTCTTATTTACAAACATATATACTCTTCTTTCTCTCTCTCTCTAAAATATATTCTTACTGATTCAGAGAGGAAGGGAGAGCGAGAGAGATAGAAACATCAATGATAAGAGAGAATCATTGATCGGCTGCCTCCTACACACCCTGTACTGGGGATCAAGCCCACAATCTGGGCATGTGGCCTGACCTGGAATCAAACTGTGACTTCCTGGTTCATAGGTTGATGCTAAGCCACCTAGTCACACCGGCCGGGCTCAATTCTTATTTATAAATTCATTCCAAGGACATATACAGCTTGAAAAGCTTTGGAAGTAGTTTCAAAAAAACTAGCTTTTAAGTAACAAGAAAACAGTTATAGAAGAAAGTTTAAATTAAAAGAAAAAAATTGTTTTAATTTATTCAAGAGTGGGAACACCCTCCATGAAAATGTGTACCTTGACTGTGGATGGCTGGGTAGCCTTATCACACCTTAGGAATTCAAATGCTTTTTACAATGAAAAGAAAGAGAGTTTCATCTCATTTCTCTCCCAGGGTAGATGTCTGTCAATAGAAGGTAGACATCAATAAAAGGACGGGCTTGCACAATCAATCCAGAAAGTCAGCAATCTATGAATAATCCAGAACCAAGTATTTATCTCCTCTACCTCACACCCTCCCTCCCAGCCAGTGAGCAAGATAATTACTCTCAAGTCAAGCTAAGTGCCCCCCAGTCACAGTGGCCCAATGCTGACATACACATAATTCTCACTCTGGCATAAAAGTGACAACTTTCTTGGAAGAAAAGCAGATACTGTAAATTTCTCAAAGTCTTCCTGAAACATTTTTAAAGTAATTTTTACTTCTTTAGAAAAAATGCATACATTGCAAACCATCTGAAATAAAAGGCCCATTCTATAAAATTTTACCTGGTCCTACTCATATCTGCAATCATAATAATATTTAAAGACAAATATATCTATACTAATAAAAGAGTTATATGCTAATTAGACTGGGAGACCTTCCAGGAGACCTTCCAGGTGTTCTTCTGGACAAAGCCATGGTGGTGGGGCTAAGATAGAGGTGGTTAGAGGCCAAGAGGGGAAGGCAGTTGTGGGTGATCAGGCTGGTGGGGGGCAGGGCCATTGGGGGTAAGCAGACCAGCAGGGGGGCCAGTTGAGGGCAAGCAGGCCATCAGTGGGGGTCAGTTGGAGGTGATCAGGACGGGGGGGGGGCAGTTTGGAGTGAGCAGGCGAGCAGGCCAGCAGGGGGACAGTTGGGGATGAGCAGGCCAGTGGGGAGGGAAGATAGGGGCAAGCAGGCCAGCAGGGGGGGCAGTTTGGGGTGACCAGGCTGGCAGGGGGGCATTTGGGAGCAAGCAGGCTGGCAGCAGGGGAGGCAGTTGGGGGCAAACAGACCAGCAGGCAGAGTGGTTAGAGGCAATCAAGCAGGCAGGCAGGCAGGTGAGTGGTTAGGAGCCAGCAGTTCGGAATTGCAAGAGGGATGTCCGACTGCTGGTTTAGGCCCAGTCCCTGTAAACTGGCAGTAGGACATCCTTTGAGGGGTCCCAAATTGGAGAGGGTGCAGGCCAGGCTGAGGAACACACCCTCCCCCGTGCATGAATTTCGTGCACCGGGCCACTAGTATATAATAAAAGCCTAATTTGCTAAGTGTCCAGTCGACCAGTTGGCCATTCAACCAATCAAAGCATAATATGCTAATGATATGCTAATGTCACTCAACCATTCTCTATGACAACCACTCTCTATGACATGCACTCTCTATGACAGATGCTTTGACTGGTGGGTTAGCTTGCTGCTGGGATCCGCCAATCAGGACTGAGTGAGACAGGCCAGACATGCCGTGGAGCCCTCCCACGTCCCTCCCTGGCCCTGACCATGCACCAGGGGGGAAGCAAAGACCTGACAGTCACTCACCATGCTGGTGGCAGGGCCACGGGCAGCACCCTGGTGCCCTGACTCCCAGCCGGAGCGTGCTCCCTGCCCTCTCTGCCCGAGCCTCATTGTCAAGAGCACATGGCAAAGGCAGGGCAGCAAGCGGGCTCCTGAGAGCAGCACCCAGGGGCGTCCTGTGCACGGATTAGAAGGGACAGCCTCGACCCAGCTCTGCCCAGACATAAAAATGAACATGAAGCTCTGAACCAGGAAATGGCCCGAGTGTCCATGAGCAGATGAGTGGATTAAAAGACTGGTACATTTACACCATGGATACTGCGTGGCAATAAACAAGACAGAACGCTTACCCTTTGCACAGCATGGAGGGGGCTGGGAGTATCATGCTGAGTGCGATGAGCCAATCAGAGAAAGACAAACACCACCTGATCTCACTCATAGGTGAATCTAGTGAATCACAGAGACTAATGATCAAAAACGGACCCAGAGCCACAGACGCATGAGGAGGCTGTTGAACCTCAGAGGGGAGGCAGGGGAGAACCGGGATGACATACAGAGGGGAGGCAGGGGAGAACCGGGATGACATACAGAGGGGAGGCAGGGGAGAACCGGGATGACATACAGAGGGGAGGCAGGGGAGAACCGGGACGACATACAGAGGGAAGGCGGGGGGGGGGGCGCGGGAAGAGATCAACCAATGAACCTGTGTGCATAGATGACCGCCTGTGGACACAGACAATGGGCTGGGGAGGGCCTGGTGGGGGGGAGGGGGGGATGGGAGTGGCTGGAAGAGGCTAATGGGGGAAAAGGAGGACCTGTGTAATGCTTTCACAGATTTTTTTAAAAATCTCTATATATAAAAGCCTAAGCGACGGGCCGACCATTCAACTGTGTGACCAGTAGCTATGATGCACATTGACCACCAGGGGGCAGATGCTCAACACAGGAGCTGCTGAGCTATGGTGATTTGGCAGCTGTGGTTCTTGGGTGACGGAGAGGAGGGAGCCCGATTCCGGGGTGCGTCACCCGAGAACCGCCCTCTTGCAATCCAGGACCCCTCAGGGGATGTCAGAGAGCTGGTTTTAGCCCCATCCCCGCAGGCCAGGCCGAGGGACCCCCCTACCAGTGCACAAATCCATGCACCAGGCCTCTAGTAAAAAATAAAACTCTGAAGCATGTGCCGTGACCCCTTGGCTGTCATGGAGCAGAAAGACGGATCCATTTATTCCCCATCTGCCCACCAGCACAGCCGCACACCTGGCTAGGCCTGGACGCTCCCAGGGTTCCTTGCTTCAGACCCCTGAACGCACATGTCCTCAGAAGATGACTTTTAACTCAGACAAAGGTGAGGCCGTGGTGATGGAATAGGAGGGGTGAGGGGCAGGGACGAGAGAGCAGAGGGCAGTTCCTGGTCTCCTCAATTTCTGTTCCCAGTTGCCAATCACACTGCTGAGCCCTGCTTCCCAGGACTGGTGAACACATGTGCGCACACACACACACACACACACAGGCACATACACACAGGCACATACATGCACCCTCACCCTTGGGTGGCGCCTGGGACACAAGGAGGGGAGTCTGAGGCTGGTTTTGAATCGGCTTTGCCAGTCTGGGCGGCGAAGTTTCAGAAAAGTTCCTCAGCTTGTTTGTGCTCGGTCCCCTCGGTGCAGCAAACACGACTTCATGCAGTTGTATGCAGATCATGGAGTGAACGTAGCAGTCACTCGGTAGACATTGGCTGCCCCTATTTTGGGGTGCTGTTTCCTGACACCTTGTCCTGCCTGTTTTCCTGTAGGACTAGGGGGCACCGTAGGCCGAGCATGTCAAACTCGCGGCCACAGTCTTTTATGGCCCAGCCAATATAACGGTATGTAGGAAATGTTTTAATAAAAATTTTGTAACTTAATTTTTACAATATTCTGTTATACATAATTATTAATAACAAACTGCAACATTCGCTAATGACCGATGACTACAATCGTGCTGCATCCATTTCCCTTACAGCCTTACACACATGCGCACCATTTCTCTCCACTAACACTAGCAGCGAATATTTTAGCAGCCGACGGCCATGTCATTCGTCTTGGACTGACTTGTTTGGTGTGCACAGCAGGAAATATTTCACTTTTGGAGAACAAGAAAAATAGGTTTATTTGCGTTACGCTTATTAATTTGTGCAGTTATTCAGTGTCTGGTAAGTTAATGTTCAAGAAAAAATATTAATTGTTATTAAAATGTCCTATTATTCTATGTTAACGATGACTCATTTGTTTCAGCCCTTTGTGTTCAGCATGTCTCTCCCGAAATAAACCTGCGTTTCTATGAAAATTGAAGCTTTTGTTTGTTTGCGGCCACACACACTTACACCTTGTTTATTGGGCTCGTGTCAGCCTTTGAGTCTGACATGCTCGCGCTAGGCTGCCAGCACCGCGTGCAGCTCTCATTGCCACGGTCAGAGCCGAGATGAGCGGCCGGAGCAGGAGGCAGCAAGCAGCATCCAGGGGAGCATTTGGCGTGAATGGGGCCGATGTGGGGGCTGGGGGGGTCTCTCCCAAAGTCCCTCCCACCCCAGAGACTGTGGATCGTGGGTGAGCCCACATCTCCCGCACCCACGCGGGCCCGGCTTTGCCCACCAGTGGAGTTACACATACAAGGGCACACCCTCAGCACTGGCCTTGGGGGTCAGTGTTGGAACCAGGCGAGCCGGCAGCCCCACTCAGCCCCGCCCAGCCCCGGCCACCCTGTGTACACAGGGCATCCAGGTGGCAGGCACCAGGCCGGGTTCCAAGTCACTTGCCCTCCCACTCCCAGTCATCTTTCCCGGGCACCAACTGCCAACCCCGCCGTTATCGCACCCCAACCCCGACGGGCAGGCAGGGCCGGGGCTGGGCGGGTCCTGCTGGTTCCGCCTCGGCTGCAGGTGGACTGATGGGAAGCCGGCAGCCTGGCAGCCTGGCAGCCTGGCCTGTGAGTGTTGGTGCCCCGAGCGTGGGTGCTGTGAGGCCAGGATTCCCTGTCAGACGTGACGAGGCAGGACTCCGTAGGAGGCGCAGAAGCACAGCTCCGGGCACAGGTGCAGGTCACGCCAGCCCCACCTTTCGAGTGGGACAGGGAGAGGGGCTCAGGAAGGCCTGCTGCCCGCCCCCCCCCCGCCCCCCACAGCCCCCTGGGTGCGCCCTCCCACGCAAGGACCTGGCGCTGAGCCAGAGCCGGCCCAGCCTGCCGCCCCTCGGAAGCCTCCCTGGGCAGTAGTCCCTCCTTCCTGACAACCCTGGCTTCGCCTGGGGTTCAAAGGGCCCCTTGCCGGCCGTGTGGCTCCGTTGAGCGTCGACCTATGGACCAGGAGGTCACGGTTCAATTCCCAGTCAGGGCACAGGCCCAAGTGTGGGCTGGTCCCGTGTGGGGCGTGCAGGAGGCGGCCAATCGATGCTTCTCTCTCATCATGGATGGTCTCTCTGGAACCGAGAAACATATATATTTTTTAAGGGACCCACATGCCGCCAGCATCTCTGCTGGGAGAGGAGACCGCTCAGCAGGAGGCAGGGGAGGGTGAGGTGGGCAGCCCAGGATGCACCATCTGAGGCGGGGGTGGGGGGACAGGCAGGCTCCCGGAGGCAGAGCTCTCCTGGGACCAGCACCTCCCGCCCTGGGACCTGGTCCGTGCCCCCCTCCTGCGTCCCCCAGTGCGGGGTGGTGTAGCAGGTAGGGTGTGTGTGTGTCCACATGTCCCTCTACCTGTCCCACCACAACCTGCTGCTCTTCCGAACCCATGGCCTCTTTGCAGCTGAGAAGGGAGGGGGAGGCAGCAAGTGTGGGGGGAGGGGGAAGGCCACCTTGTGGGTGCCTGTCGCCCTTGGGCCCAGGGCTCCCCAGAACCCAGGGCAGGATGAGCTGCCTGGAGCAGGAGTGAGGGCCTGGCACAGTGCGGGGTGAGGGGGGTGGGAAGAAGGGGGCAGGTCTCCACACTCTAGACCGAGAGGCCTGGCTGACAGGCAGTGGCTGGAGCCTTTCCCACTTAATGAAGTGGGGCAGCTCCTGTCCATCTCCTGGGGACAGGGCCTGGCCTTACCCCGCCCCCGAGGTGGAGCTGAGCAGCCTGCCCCTCCCACAGAGGGAGGCCCAGCAGCACGGAGTCCCCTAAGGCCCCCTGGAGGTGGGCTGGGGGAGGAGATGGGAGCAGCACCCCTCCTTCACATAGTCACATCTGTCCATCTGTCCGTCCGTGCCTCCGTTCATCTCCCAGGCCGCTGCACTCAGCCGCGGGTCCTGTGCTCTCTGAGGGTCAACTGCCCTCCTGACCTCGGGAAGCGCCCCCTTGGAGCCAAGAGCCACTGGGAGGAAGCGTTCGTCCAAGGCGACCCATGCGAAGGCCAGGGAGGGGGCAGCCGGGCTCTGAGGGGAACAGCGTGATGACGACATTGCAGACCTCAGAGCGGATTGCCTTGACCTTCTGCTCGGGACCAATCCGATGGGGGACAGTCATCCTTCACTCCGCACGGCCCTGGGCGGGCCGCATCCACCAAGACCCGGTGACACAGCCCTGCCCTGGGAGAAGGACATGGCGGTAACCACACAGATGATCCCCGAGGCCTCCCGGTGCAGACGAGGGGGTGGGGAGGGCGTGCACCCGCTCACCTGCCCAGGCCCAGCCAGGGCGGGAAATGGGATGGTTCCATTATGAAGAACAAGTCGGCCCACTCCCTCTGGGTCCTAAGTCGACCTAAGAAACTGCTGCTCAGACCCAAAGCACCACCGAGGCATGACGGCTGTCCCTTCGGTGAAAGGGGGAAGGGCCCGCATTCCGGGGCCAGGCACAGTCATCTCCACTCGAGTTGTTCAGCCCACTTTACAGAAGAGGAGACAGGCTCAGGGAGGTGAGGGGACAGGCCCAGGTGCCAGCCCTGCCTGAGTCCACACTGCACGTCTCTTCTGCTGTCATACACTGGGGCCATGTCCTCATGTCCTGCTGGGGCCAGAGCAGGGGCCACGGGGAAGAGAAAGGCAGAGAGAGCCACGGGCAGCAGGCTAAGGGCGGGCGCGGGGCTTGGCAGCACCCCCTCTTGCACCGCCAGCCCCGTCTCAGCAGCTCCCCACCCAGCGCGCAACTTAGCTTTCTGCTCAGTTGCCACTGGGCTCAGCTCCCACTCTTTATCAACACTCACCTAATGTGATCAGCCCAGGAAACACACACCAGGTGACGGATGCTGACAAAGTGTCAGATGGATGTCTCCTCCCTCCCTCTGCAGCCAGGGCAGCACACCCAGGAGGCGCCTCTCGCCACAGCACCCTCCTGCCCTGCCACTGGGCGGGGAGGCCCACCCAACAGCTGGGGCAGTGGGCCTGGCCTCCGTGGGTGGGGCCGGCCAGGTAGGGGGGCCGGCAGCCTGTCCCCCGCTCCTGCCCTGCCAGATCAGGGACAGGGTGCTGATGGGTCCTGCAGGCTCAGCACTGAGCAAAGGAGGGGGCTTAGTGGGGGGCAGGAGGGAGGCGCTTCCCTTGTCCCTTCTCCCCTTCTCTTACCACCCAACCTTAGGGCCAGCTGGACAGAGGGGAGAGAGTGCAGGAGTGGGGAGAGCCCTCCAGGCTCCCCAGGATCAGCTGTGGCCCCGCAATCCTGAAGGAAGCCAGACTGGCGTGTCCCTTCCACGCAGTCCGGCTCCCTTCAGCTGATGGGAGCTGTGAGTGAGACGACGGGGTTTCTAGTGGTGGCAGCTTCCCTCTACCAGCCTCTGATTCCCGCTCCTCAGAGGAGGTGGACTCTGGGAAATGTTTCGACCAGGAGTCCAGGATCCGGTAGCAGCCGTCCCGGCTCCGCTCCCGTCGTGAGGCCTGGAGGTCTCGCAGGCAGGGGCCTCGAGGCTCTGGGGACATTCACGCGACAGCCGAGCCTGGGTCCCAGGCGCCTCCCGAAGGCACGGTCAGCCCCTGGATTCTGCTTCTTCAATGTCGCCTGCCCCGCCCACCGCCTCCCTGGGGCGCCCTGAGCACCACGTCCACGTTAGGCCTGAAGCCCTTTGAACACGTGAAGCCATCGCTCAGCGAGGTCGATGCTGTTATCATTCCCGCGGGGATGGTGGCAGGTGTGCTGAGGCGTCCGCTCATCTGTGGGTAGCGGGCGGGGTGCGTGCAGCCTGCGCCCACTTTCAAGAGGATGGCGGGCTTGCACTTGCATTCACACCAGCTTCAAAGGAGCATGTGGGGCAAGGGTGGGGTGTGGGCACACGGGCACACACATGAACACTTCAATAAAGTGCCAGATGAAACCATAATAATGCAATACATGTATGTGCCAGGCATTTTGTTAAACACCTGACATACCCTAAAACACCAATCAGAAAGGATATAAGCACCCCCGTGTTCATAGCAGCACAACGGACAATAGCTGAGATCTGGAAGTAGCCCAAGTGCCCATCAGTAGACGAGTGGATAAAAAAGCTGTGGTAGCCCTAGCTGGTGTTGCTCAGTGGATAGAGCGTCGGCCTGCAGACTGAAGGTCCTGGGTTCGATTCCAGGCAAGGGCACATACCCGGGTTGTGGGCTCCATCCCCAGTGTGGGACATGCAGGAGGCAGCCGATCAATGATTCTCTCTCATCATTGATGTTTCTGTCTCCTTCTCCCTCTCCCTTCCTCTCTGAAATCAATAAAAACATATTTTAAAAAAAGAAAATAGAACTATTTTTTTTTTAAAAAAGCTGTGGTACATTTACACCATGGAACTCTATGCAGCAGTAACAGAGAAGGATCTCTTACCTTTGAGACAGCATGGAGGGGCCTGGAGAGTTTCATGCTGAGTGACATAAGTCAGTCAGAGAAAGACAAGTGTCATGTTGTCTCACTTATTTGTGGCACCTAATGAACAAAATGAACTGACCAACAAAATAAGACCGGAAGCAGGGAGGCATGGAACAGATGACATACCTCGATGTGGGTGGGGGACGAGAAGAGATAAACCCAAGAACTTCTATACAGTGGGGCCTTGACTTACGAGTGTCCCGACTAACGAGTTTTTCGAGATACGAGCCGTCTCTCGGCCGATTTTTTGCTTTGAGTTGCAAGCTGAAATTCGGGTTACGAACCAGCTTCAGATACCCCACCGCTAGTTGGCACAGTGATCGTCACAGTGAACGCCACAACATCAGCCCAGCATCATGTTCTCACTCGTTCACTTTAATGATTTGACATACGAGTAATTTGAATTACGAGCTCCGTCACAGAACGAATTAAACTCGTAAGTCAAGGCCCCACTGTACTTATATGCACAGCCCATGGATCCGGGCAATGGGGTGGTGAAGACCTGGAGGTGGGTAGGGGCTGGGAGAGGAGTGGGGGAAGGGGGGGGGGAATGGGAGATATCCATAACACTATCAACAATTAAAAATATATTTTAAAAAACAGCCCTAGCTGGTTTGGCTCAGTGGATAGAGTGTTGGCCTGCGGACTGAAGGGTCCCAGGTTTGATTCCGGCCAAGGGCACATGCCTGGGTTTCGGGCTCAATCCCCAGTGGGGGACCTGCTGGAGGCAGCCAATCAATGATTCTCATCATTGATGTTTCTCTCTCTCTCCCCTTCTCCCTTTCTCTCTGAAATCAATAAAGAAATATATTTAAAATATATATATATATATTTTAAAAAACAAACACTTAATACTGGGGTGTGGGCCAGGGTGGGGTGCAGGCGGCTGTGTGAGGCTGCACGCAGAGCATGTGCTGGGGGAAGTGACCAGCTTGGCCCACTCACCATGTGCTGGCAGCAGGGGACTCCTGCACTCACCTGCGTGTCAGTGACAGTGTGGACATACCTGTCATGAGTCTGTGTGCACGCATGCCTGTGTGTGCACGCATGTGCAGATAGGTGCACCGCTCCTCCCTGCACCTGGGCCGGTGGGTGTCGCTGTTCATGGTTTGTCGGCTGCCTGGATGCCCTGTGTTTGCAGCCAGGCAGCTATCAGCCCACACAGCGGCTGGGGGGGTCACTCTGTGCCAGCCAGCAGAGCCCTGCCGGCTCCTCCCGGGGCCAGGCACACCGGGCTGGGGGCCACAGGAGAGCCAGAGGACGGTCCTGGCTCGGGGCCGGGAGCAGGAGACACAGAGCCAGCACCTTAGGTGCGGAGGCCTGGCCCAGGCACCCGCCGGAGCACAGTGGGGTCGGGTGCAGAACACCGGCTCCTCGCTGCCCGCAGGATGAGGTCCACGCAGCCCGGCGCCCACCTCCCCCGCTCCTTGTGCCCCCCTGGCCGGAATGAACCACTCCAAGTCGTTTTCTTTTTAATATATTTTTACTGATTTCAGAGAGGAAGGAAGAGGGAGAGAGACATCAGTGATGAGAGAGAATCATCGGTCGGCTGCCTCCTGCACGCCCCACACTGGGGATGGAGCCCACAACCCGGGCCTGTGCCCTGACCGGGAATCGAACCCTGATCTCCTGGTTCATAGGTCGATGCTCAGCCCCTGAGCCCCGCCGGCCGGGCTGAACTACTCTTAGCGTTTGCTACCCCAGCCCTGGCCCAACTTGCTGCCCCCCCTCTGCCTCGTCTCCACAGGCCGTCCCTGCCCAGCCAGCCTCACCCCTGGGGCTCAGCTCACTCTGCAAGGATGCGTCCCTGACCCTTCCTGACCTCCTGGATTAGAAAGGCCCCCGCAAGACGTTCCCATGGCACCCAGTTTTCCCTATCACCCGACTTCCCGACAGACCCGTCCTTTGCTGTTGGATTCTGGCCCCAGGAAGGAGGGGGCGTGTCTCAGTAGTTCTCGGCGTGATTCCAGCGCCTGGCGTGGTATCTGGCCAAATGACTGCTGACTGAATTCCTGTGGGAAGCCCGTGGTGTGAGAGCTGTTCGGCTCTCCCTGTGTGAGTCCCGTGTGCTGGGGCCAGGCCCATGGCCTCTCAGGCCTCCCCCTGCTGCCTCTCCTCCTTCCCACCCCCCATCATACTCATCCCAACAGGGGAAGATGGCAGAGTTTGAAAGCACTCTGCAGAGGCCCCGGGGGCCACAACAGCATTTTACCAGTGAGGAAACGGAGGCACAGAGAGACCAGCTGGTCTGGCTGGTCCCGAGCTTCTCCGTTTCAGCAATGAGAGCCCCGTGTCCTGGGAAGCCCCTTGGTCCCAGGCAGACGGGGCCGCTGGCCACCTTCTCGTCCCAGGTAGTCATGGCAGATCCAGGACACGTGCCTTCTGCTCAACTTCCTCCTGAGGTTCCTCAAATCCAGTGGCCGCCTGGGCACTGCCTCCCGGTGGACGTGCCTCCAGGCCACCTGCTCCGCCCCAGCCCCTCGCCCAGCAGCCTGTGCCCCGGGGGCTGGGCATCCACCCTCCCCCGCAGCAGAGGTCACTCAGAGGCTTGTTTCTGAAGGACAAGCACTTCATTTTTTTCATTTTTTAATGTGTTTTTATTGATTTCAGAGAGGGAGAGAGAGAAACATCCATGATGAGAGAGAATCACTGACCGGCTGCCTCTTGCACTCCCCACACTGGGGATCGAACCCGCAACCCGGGCCTGAGCCCTGGCCAGGAATCGAACCACAGCCTTCTGGTTCCTCGGTCAACACTCAACCCCTGAGCCACGCGACCGGGCCAGGACAGCACTTTACAGAATATAGAAAAACGAAGCCTGTTTTATAGCAACTTCATAATGACGTTAAAGTAAATGTTAAAGTCAGAGACCTGTCCCCACACATTGTTCCCTCCCTCCACGGCCTTCACTTTACATCGGGTCCTTTCGCAGGGTGCCACGCAGTGAACATCACGCCTGCCCTTCCCTCCACTCACATTGTAGAAATCTATCCCGACGCCCCCACCCAGCATCCCGCACATCACGGCCCTGCACCAGCTGGGCACCGGAGTCGTTCCGGGCTGCCCTCCCCGACGGGCGCCCACCTCAGTGGACCGCCAGCTCTGCCCAGCGGGGCTCCGCGGCCGCTTGCAGCCTGGCCAGTGCACCGGCGGCTTGCAGGGCAGAGGGACAGCTTTCCTCAGACCCTGAGAGACCTGGGCCCAGAGAAGCCGATGGAGACCCACAGGCCGAGACAGGGCTGCTCTGCAGGCCGGCTGACCCGGGAGCTCTGCGCCCGCCCGTACGAACCCCATCTCGCAGCCTCCCGAGGCTCAAAGCTGGTCGGGCTCGTCTGGACAGGTGTCCGCCCGTCTGATTCTGCCCACCCGCCTCCTGGGCCGAGGGCCCGGAAGGAAGAGGGTGCGGGGAGCTGGCCTGTCCTCCCTGCGCCTCCTTTCTGCTCGGCCACTCCACGCAGCCCTGCCCAGCCTGCCCGCCTCCGGGTCAGCTTCCTGGTCCTCACGGAGAAGGACGCCTCCTCGCAGGACCTGCGTTTCCAGGATTGCCACTGAGGCAGGATGCCGCCAGCCATGCCCAGGGTCCCTTAGGGCCTGGGATGTGGTGAGTCACCGGAAGGGATGGAGGGCTTCTAGCCGAGGCGGGACTTTACCTTCCGGGTCCCTTCTTCCTGGGAATTGGGTGGTTCAAGGGGGAAGACCTCACCCACGGATAAGTTTCCATCGGCTCTTAGGGAGAGTGGCAGAGAGAGGGAAAGGCAGAGAGAAACACCGACGTGAGAGAAACACACCGACTGGTGGACTCCTGCATGTGCCCCAACCGGGGCCCGGGCCAGGGAGGAGCCTGCAACCCAGGTACATGCCCTTGACTGGAACCGAACCCAGGACCTTTCAGTCCAGAGGCCGATGCTCTATCCACTGAGCCACACTGGCTAGGGTGAAGGGGGCCTCTCTATTCCTGTTCAGAGTTCCAGCTCCCAGAGTCCCGGAGATCCTGGGGTGGATCGGCCCACGGAGAGGGACTGGCTGCCATCAGCCATCCTGGTCCACGCTGAGGTGGGGACCACGGGACCTGGGGCAGCTGCATCCCCCAGAGCAGTGGCAGCGTGGCGATCTGCAGGCTCTGCCGTGACCTCGGTAAGAATAACAATTAGAAGCCACTGAGCACTGTGGGCGCAGGGCAGCCTCATCACCACCACAGCTACAGGTGACGCAGGCAGTCCTTAGGGGGGGCCCCTGGCTGCCCAGGAGCCCTGCCGGGGGGAGGGCGTCCACGCCAGTGGGTCCTCTCTGGGGCTGGCTAGGGCTCTGGCTCTCCTTTCCCATGAATCCCTCCTCCTCCTCTCCTCTCTCCTTGCCCTCAGCCTCAACTGGCCCCAGATTGGGGACCCAGAAGTGGGGGATTGCCGGGAGCCGGTCCATCCTTGCTGTTTCAAGGGACCTGGTGTATATGGCATACTGTTCTTAATATATTTGATCACCTTCTTGGCACTATGTGTTTTAACCAAGGTCACCTCTCCGAGAAAGGTTGTTTCCCCAGGTAGGGATTTTCCCCTGAAGTTAGGGAGGGAATAAAACCTCTTAACTAAGTGCCAGGCGGCTAGTTAATCACTTTAACTACGAACAATCATGCTTAAGCTACATAATCTTTACTCCCTGGAATGGAGATAAGAAACGCCCTAACCTTTGGAATAGAGATTGATAGGATTAGAATCAACTGGTATAAATACAGATGCAACAAGACAACAAGAGTCAGAACCTAGAGAGGCAGACCGAGAGACAGAACTTAGAACACAGAACTTAGAACACAGAACTTAGAGACTCAGAACTTAGATGAGGATCCGAGACACAGAACTTAGAGACAGACCTCAGAAGACAGAACTTAGCAACAGACCTCAGAAGTCAGAACCTAGAGAGGCAGACCGAGAGACGGACCCGAGACACGGAACTCAGAACCTACAGACGGAACTTAAGAGATGGAACTTAAGAGACAGAACTTAGGAGACAGAACTTGCACGGAACTTGGAAGACAGAACCTGGCTGGAGATCCTAACCAGAACTTCGCTGGAGATCCTGACCAGAACTTGGCTAGAGGAACCTGGCTATGATGATCACCCGATGGCTGCCTCCGTGTCAAGAGAACCTGACTAGAACTTGGACAGAACCTGGTTGGAGAACCTAGCGAGGGAACCCGGCTACAGAACCTGGCGACCAAACCTGGCTGGAGAACCTAAACCGAACCTGGCTGGAGAACCTAGCAAGAGAACATGGACACAGAACTTGGCTGGAGATTGTGGCTAGAGATCCTGGCAAGGCTGCTGATCAACTGAGCACTGTCTCCATGCCATTCCTTCTTTGCCGACTCCGTCCACACCTTTGGGGACCCCTGGACCTGCTGGGGTTGGACCCCGGCATATGGTGCCTGAACAGGGACCCCTAGGTAAGCGCCCCGCACTCAGGACGGATAGGACTCCACCGTAGGAAGAGGGTGGATAGTCTTCGCCGACTCCGTCCACACCTTTGGGAACTCCTGGAACAGGATTCTCCTAGGTAAGCCCCCCCCCCCCATTGAGAACCCCCACATTTGGGACGGATAGGACTCCACCAGGGTGCTGCAAACCCCCCTATAGAGGATAAGTAGGGTAAGAAGGTGGATAGTACAGAACTTAGATTGAGAAGATGTGCCATACTGAGTCCAAAGAAAGAAGACTCTGTATTGATCTTTTATATGCTTGCTAGCAGAGGAATTAAGGTTACTCCCAGTCAGATAGAACATTTTATACAAGAAATATGTCCATGCTTTTCTGAGGAAGGAAAGGTGCCGGAAAGGTAAATGTAGAGGCATGGGAGAAGGTAGGCCCAAGGAGCCTTATCCTTAACCCCACTGCAGCCTTTCCACCCTGGGAAAGTGCAGGATTGGCAAGCTCTCCCTGGGCTGTTAGATCAGGACTCAGGTAATAGCGAAAAGCGCCAATCCTACTCTTAAAATGGATATAAGAGAGCATTTGAGGTTTTTCTTTTTAATGCCTGCTTTTAAAAAATAAAAAAGGGGGAATTTGCCGGGAGCCGGTCCATCCTTGCTGTTTCAAGGGACCTGGTGTATATGGCATACTGTTCTTAATATATTTGATCACCTTCTTGGCACTATGTGTTTTAACCAAGGTCACCTCTCCGAGAAAGGTTGTTTCCCCAGGTAGGGATTTTCCCCTGAAGTTAGGGAGGGAATAAAACCTCTTAACTAAGTGCCAGGCGGGTAGTTAATCACTTTAACTACGAACAATCATGCTTAAGCTACATAATCTTTACTCCCTGGAATGGAGATAAGAAACGCCCTAACCTTTGGAATAGAGATTGATAGGATTAGAATCAACTGGTATAAATACAGATGCAACAAGACAACAAGAGTCAGAACCTAGAGAGGCAGACCGAGAGACAGAACTTAGAACACAGAACTTAGAACACAGAACTTAGAGACTCAGAACTTAGACTCAGAACTTAGATGAGGATCCGAGACACAGAACTTAGAGACAGACCTCAGAAGACAGAACTTAGCGACAGACCTCAGAAGTCAGAACCTAGAGAGGCAGACCGAGAGAACGACCCGAGACACGGAACTCAGAACCTACAGACGGAACTTAAGAGACGGAACTTAAGAGACAGAACTTAGGAGACAGAACTTGCACGGAACTTGGAAGACAGAACCTGGCTGGAGATCCTAACCAGAACTTCACTGGAGATCCTGACCAGAACTTGGCTAGAGGAACCTGGCTATGATGATCACCCGATGGCTGCCTCCGTGTCAAGAGAACCTGACTAGAACTTGAACAGAACCTGGTTGGAGAACCTAGCGAGGGAACATGGCTACAGAACCTGGCTGGAGATCCTGACAAGAGAACCCAACTATGCTGATGAACTGAACACTGCCTCTGTGCCATTCATTCCTTCTTCGCTGACTCTGTTCACACCTTTGGGGAACCCTGGACCCGCTGGGGCTGGACCCCAGCATATGGCGCCCGAACAGTGACCCCTAGGTAAGCGTCTCCACCGTAGGAAGAGGGTAGATAGTCTCTGCCGACTTCGTCCACACCTTTGGGGACCCCTGGACCTGCTGGGGTTGGACCCCGGCAGGGGATCCCATGCATCATGTTCAAGTTTATTTTCTAGCAACCGATTTCAGGGGTTTGGGGCATCCTGGGGGCTTCTTCATAAGGTTCCCCCCACATCAGAGTGATGAATGACCCGAGGGGCCGAGGCATGGTCAGGGGAAGTCATC
Source organism: Myotis pilosus (assembly GCA_036010255.1). Lineage (NCBI taxonomy): Eukaryota > Metazoa > Chordata > Mammalia > Chiroptera > Vespertilionidae > Myotis > Myotis pilosus. Next base: position 678,732 of record JASKON010000024.1, read on the forward strand.
GCTGTGTGGACTGCGGGCCTTCCCAGGCCCGGCTGCCCTCCCCGGCAGAGCCCGCGGGCACCGAGGGGCTCCAGGACAGTTCCCAGGGCCCAGCTTCCTCGGGGCGGAGCCGGGCTGGCCACTGCCCGGCCACGGGCAGGAGAGAAGATGCAGCCAAGTGCCAGCCCTTGGTTTATGTTTGTTTATTTATTTATTTTTAAAATCTCTGCTGTTGAAAGTGTCCCCTTTCCCCCATGGACCCCTCCCCCGCCCCTGCCGCAGGCCCTCACCACTGGCTGTGCCCAAGGGCCATGCGTACATGCACACAGGGTCTTAGGTTGATCTCTTCCCGCCTCCCCGCCTTCCCTCCGAGATCCCACACTCTGTTCCCTGCTTCCATGTCTCTGGGTCCCCTCCGTCCATTAGTTTATTTTGTTACTTAGATTCCACATGTGAGTGAGATCATGGACACTTGACTTTCTCTGACTGACTTATGTCACTCAGCATGACACTCTCCAGGCCCCTCCGTGCTGCCTCAAAGGGTAAGAGACCCTTCTCTGTTACTGCTGCACAGTGTTCCATGGTGTAGATGTACCACAGCGTTTTATCCGCTCGTCTGCTGATGGGCCAAGGGCCTGTCCTGTGAATGTGTGTCCTTTCTGCAGTCGCCTGGCCTCAGAGCCAGGCGGGAACGTGCGTGCACCTGGCCGACCCTCCTGCCCCAGCAAGAATCCCATCGACGGGGCCCCGGTAAGTGGGCCCAGGCCCCCCGAATGACAAGGGACAGGGAGTGCTCCCCAGATACTCTTCCCTGGAACAAATCAAAACCGACATCCCCATCCCAGGTGCCCGCGAATCCTGGTTCCTCTCTGTGGAGCACAGACCACACTGCTCCCTCTCCCTGCGGGCCTGGAAGACGGCCGGCGCCTCCCCACCACCCTCGGCTTTCCCTGTCTGAGAGCCGAAGCCGCCACCTATGCTGTCTCTGCAAGCAGCCTCCATCCTCCTGCCCTGCAGCGGCCTTTCACCAACTCCCCTGCCTTCTGCCCCACGCCTCCATCCTCCCCGCACTTTCCGCCTTCCCTCCAGGCTCAGAGAAGGGTGAGTCCTCTACCTTCCCAGGAGGACCCTCCTCCCCCCTCGCTCCCCACCCCAGCCTCCTCCGGCTGACCCTGCAGCACACGCTTTCACTTCTTACCATGTCTCTCCAGTCTTCTGTCTACCCCTCGCCCTCTGCTTACGAGAGACTCAGCAGCTTTCATTTCCCAGCGAAGGAGAGAACAAGTCCCTTGGTGTGTGTCACGCTAACCGTCTCCGAGCTTCTGTTCCATTTTGCTCATCTGCCCGCCACCAGGCGCCTCAGCAGTGCGGGCGCCAGCTGCCTCTACTCCCGCATCCCACTCGCTCCTGGCACTTTGGTCTGGGTTCTGCCTTGCTCCGCGCCCAACACCGCTCTCTCCAAGGTCATACGTGTTCCTGTCACTGTTTCCAAAGACCCACTCGATGCCCACCTGCTTTCTGCAGCGTCAGGCCCTGTGGGCAGCTTCCTCCTCCATTCGATTCCTCCTCCCTGGACTTGCAGGACATCTCTCCTCCGCTTCCTCCTCCTACCGCCAACCCTCACCTGTTTGTCCTGCTCCGCTACCACCAGGTTCATCCGAAAGTGCAGCCCAACTGCTCCCAGTGAGTGCAGTCCTTTTCGCCAAAATTCTCTCCTAGGTCTCCCTCGTTCCAACCTGACCCACCCTCAGGGCTCCCGCCAATGTCACCTCGTCCACAAGCCTTCCCTGATCTCCACGTCCACAAGCCTTCCCTGATCTGCGCGTCCACAAGCCTTCCCTGATCTGCGCGTCCACAAGCCTTCCCTGATCTGCGCGTCCACAAGCCTTCCCTGATCTGCGCGTCCACAAGCCTTCCCTGATCTGCGCGTCCACAAGCCTTCCCTGATCTGCGCGTCCACAAGCCTTCCCTGATCTGCGCGTCCACAAGCCTTCCCTGATCTCCGCGTCCACAAGCCTTCCCTGATCTCCGCGTCCACAAGCCTTCCCTGATCTCCGCGTCCACAAGCCTTCCCTGATCTCCGCGTCCACAAGCCTTCCCTGATCTCCGCGTCCACAAGCCTTCCCTGATCTCCGCGTCCACAAGCCTTGCCTGATCTTCGCGAGAGGCGCTCACTCCCCTGCGGAGGCCGGTGGTGGTGCTGCCTTTGGCAGGGGCCTTCCACCCTATGATAATCCGGTTACTTGAGGGGGGTCTTAGCTGTAGCTCACTCTTGTTCCCTCAGCACCTCGCTAGTAGGTGCCCAACAGACCTCTATTTACTCTCTGAGTAAACCCACCACGCACACACAGACACACACACACACACTCACATGCACACACACACACTCACAGACACACACTCACACACACATACATACACAAACACACACTCACATGCACACATACCCACACTCACACACATACATACACACATAAACACATACACACACACATGCACACACATGCACACACACATACACACAGAGACACACACATACAGACACACAGAGACACATACACATACACACATACACACACATACATGCATACATACACACTCACACATGCACGCATACACACAGACACACATATATACACATACACAGACACACATATACACACATACATACACATACAGACAAACATGCACTCACATGCACACCTACACACTCACATATACACACTCTTTCACACAAGCAAACAAACATACACATATGCACACATACATCATACACACTCATATATACACACACACACACATACACGCATACATCACACACACATACATCACACACACTCATATATACATACACACAGACACACACGAACACATATACACATACATACACCCATACACACACATCATACACACATACACACGCATACACACACATACACCATCCACACATACATACGCACATGCATACACACACTCACATACACACACTCATACACACACACATATACACATACACCCGCATACACACACACACATCTGGCCCCCATGCTGGTGCTTTGCATGTTTTAGGGGCTTGTTTTTAAAGATGACGCGTGGGTGACCATGCTGTCTCATGTACTTGCCTTCATCTCCACTCCCCACCCCACCCGGCAGTCATGCCAATGCCCACACACACCCGCTCTGGACACCCATTTAAGAGCAGAAGATCACAGAAGCCTCACCGACAGGGAGAGAGGTGAGAACATGAGCAGGAAGTGAACAGACATGGGTGCATCTGGACATGCCCTCACATCCATCCATTCACTCCTACAACATGCCAGGCAGAGTCCGAGACCACAGCAACAAACACAACGCAGCTCTGGCCTGTGGAGTCCATGGAGAGCCACGGGGAGGTGCCAGCTGCCTGACTAGGCATTGCCCAGGGTAACCCTCCCAGTGGCTGCCTGGTACTCATGGCTCTGCAGGCCTCTCCTTTGACCGAGTCAGGCTCAGGCTGCAGCCAACCATGTGGGGCCTCGCTCAGGCCTCAACCATTTGCTGGTCTTTGCACCTTCTACACGCTGACCAAGCCACCCTCCGTCCAGCCCCTCAGTGCCTCCCTGCAGGGCACACCCGTCTGATGGGTGACTGACTCAGCCCTGTGGAGACCCCCACCGCCCTGTGGATCTGGGCACGTTTTCTGAGACCCAGCAAATGCTGTGCCCGTCTCTACGCACACACCCCACTGTGTGCCTTTCCCCGCCCCCAGGGCATTGAGTGCCTTAAGGACAAGGGCATGTCTCTGCATGTGCAAGCCTGGCCAGTGCTTGCTAACAAGAATGTAGGGTCGCATTGGATACAGGTAATGGAGGTGCTCAAGTGCCAAGCTAAACGGCTCTAGCCAGCCCGGCCAGCGTGGCTCAGGTGTTGAGCATGGACCTATGAACCAGGAAGTCACGGCTCGATTCCTGGTCAAGGCACAAGCCCGGGCTGTGGGCTCGATCCCCAGTGTGGGGCATGTAGAAGGCAGCCGATCCGTGATTCTCTCTCATCATTGATGTTTCTATCTCTCTCTCCCTCTCCCTTCCTCTCTGAAATCAATCCTATCTAATAAAGAGGGAATATGCTAATTGACCCTCATGCTGTTGCAAAGATGACAGTGCCCACAGCTAATAAGGAGGGAATATGATAATTGACTGCTCCGCCCTCAAAGATGGCGGTGCCCACAGCCACAAGATGGCGAAGCCTAGTTCCCTCAGTCCCCCAGCCGCACAGGGCCAGCCCGAGGCGCAGGCAAAACCTCGGATGGCGGCTGCCCAGGCGCCCAGGGCCACCCGAGGCTCAGGTAACCAGGGTGGCCGAGGCTTGCACTGCTGGAAGTGGCAGCAGCAGAGATGTGATGGGGGCATTGCCTTCCCCTGATCGCCGGGTCGCCTCCTGCCTCTGAGGGCTCCCAGACTGTGAGAGGGTGCAGGCTGGGCTGAGGGACCCCCTCCCGTGCATGAATTTTCATACACCGGGCCTCTAATAAAAATATATTTAAACTAGAGGCCTGGTGCACGAAATTCGTGCACGGGAGGGGGGTCCCTCAGCCCGACCTGCACCCTCTCCAATACAGGACCTTTGGGGGATGTCCAACTGCCAGTCAGGGATCGGGTCTAAACTGGCAGTTGGACATCACCCTCACAATCCGGGACTGCTGGCTCCTAACTGCTTACCTGCCTGCCAGCCTGATGCCCCTAACTGCTCCCCCCTGCTGGCCTGATTGGCCCCTAACTGCACCTCCTTACCAGCCTGATCTCCCCTAACCGCCTCTGCCTTGGCCCCTGCCACCGTGGCTTTGACCGGAAGGACATCTGGGAGATGTCCAGTCTAATTAGCATATTACCCTTTTATTAGTATAGATGGTTTCAGACCAAACCCCAGACACTCCAGGCCAGGTCTGAGGGGGCGGGACAGCGGCACCCTCCTGCCCACCTCCTGCTCTGTCTCCTCCGGAAGATGAGAATGTACATATATGAGGCACAGCCACTTTCCCACGCTCCTGCCCATGGCAAAGGCAGCAATGGACAAAGGGCGCATCCTCTGGCCCAGCGTCCGGGGAAAACTAGACTCCTCTTCCTGGGAACCCTGTCTGTGTGTCTGTCTCCTGCTGGAAGAGAGAATGGGAGGTCCAGAGAGAAGGAGGGTAGGCTTGGGGCTGGGGGCCTTGGCAGGAAGCCCACCCCACCCGGATGCGGTGAGCGCCAGGCAGGAGGGTCTGCCCCGACACTGGCGGGATGGGTGCCTGCAGAGGGAACAGAGCTCCACACAACGCTCTATCTGGGGAGTGAGGGCTCGGTTTTTAGAAAAAGAACCCCTGGGGGGAGCGGGGATTGGAAAAGACCAGAAACCTCCGTGGCCCCATCTCACCCGCTACTGCCCGCCCCTTCCCCTCAGCTCGCAGCAGGTCCCGCCAGGCGGCCTCTCCATTGGGCGTCAGGGCGGTGCCAGGGCTCTGGCCCTGGGTTCCAGTCCCAGAGAGCCGCCACGCTCTGCCCTGCGCCCTGGGCAAGCCACCTTACCCTTCGGGGCCTTTGTCTCCCCAGCTGTAAACCGGGGCCAGGCTTGGAGCGGAGGGCCTGGGGAGCCCGTTCCGCCCGGACAGGAATAGACCCAGTTTTCCGCGGCCGCCACCCCGCACCGCTCCGGCTAACCCCACCCGCGGCACAGCGCTTCCCGACGCCGGCCGCCAGGGGTCACTGCCCGCCTTTCCCGCGGCTGAGCGGGGCCCCCGCCCTCCGGGCTGCAGGCGGCGGAAGGGGCATCTCCGGAGCCGGTGGGCCCGAGCGGGACCCCGGCCCCCGCTGGGATCCGCCTCTGCCCGCAGCCGGAAGGTGGGAGCAGCCGCGCGGAGGCCGGCGCGGCGCCGGGAGGGTTAACGCTAACCCCTCCCCCCTGACATCACGGCCGAGCGGGGAGAGGCCGGCGCGGGCGAGGAAAGAAAGAGCGAGAGGAGGCGCGCGGCTCCCTCGGCGCCCGGGCAGCGCCACATTGTGCGGATCGCGGCCGGCGGAGCGCGCACCTGGCTGGCTGTCGGCGCGCAGATCGCCCCCCCGAGTCGCCCGGGCATCCGGCCGCCGCGCCGCGCGCCCACCGCCTGGGCCTGAGCCCCCGCACGCCCACCGCCGCCTGGGCCCGCGCCCCGCCACCACAGGCCCTAAGGACGCCGGCCCTGGACGCCTGCACGCTGGAGCCGAGCGGGAGGGCGTGAGCGCGCCGGGCCGGGAACCCGGGCAGCGGAGCAGCAGGGCAGCAGGGCAGCCGCGCCGCGCCGGGGGTGGGTCCCTTCTTCTGAGCTCTGCGTGGAAGGAGAGGGCGGGACCGGCGCGGGGCGGAGAGCGAGGAGAGGGGCATGACTGGCGCTACTGGCGGCGGGCATCTGCCGAGCCTCTGAGCTGCCGGCGGCCGAGGCCTGGATTGCGCCGCGCCGAGCGCTCCCCGCGCGCCCGCCCCCGGCCACCGCCGCGGCGGACCTGGATCCTCCGAGCGCGCCGGCCGGCCCTGATCGCCTTCGTCTTCCGGCCGGTTTCTGGGGCGAGGAGCGCTCTCCTCGCCGGACCTCGGGGCCCCGATGGCTCCGCGAGGGCTTGCGGACGAGGCTGGACGCTGGTGGGGACTCGCTCTCGGCTTGGCCGCCTTCTTCCTCCCAGGTGAGCGCTGCCTTTTTATTATTAATTTTTCCCCATTCAATGCCTGGATGGCGGGCGCGTCTGGGTTGTAGGGAGTGAAAGGAACCAGGAAAGTTGGGTCAGGGTTTAGGGACAGGGAGGGCAGAGGGGGCGCGGCGGGGTGGACGGGAGGCCGGGCAGCCTGCCCCGCAGGGCGCTGGTGGGATGCAAATGTGTGCAGCTAGAGAGCGCTCAGTCCGTCCAGTTTTCCACAAAAATAATATGTAATCGCGTCCTATTTATTAATACCCGGCTCTCAGCTGGGGAGGCCGTTTGGAAACACTGCTTGTTACATAAATGCAAAATAGCCGCCGTAATCGCCTCTCCGCACAGAGACCCAGCCCCGCGGAGGAGGCGTCCGTCTGTCTGTCCCCCCGCTGGTGGGCCGCAGGCTGGGGGTCGGCAGGGGGGCTGCCTCTCTTTGTCGGGCCCCTTTGCCTGGCTGTGCCGGGCGCTCCGGCGCCTCCCGCACCGCGTCGCGCCACGGCGAGCGCGTGGAGCTGCGACTGCGGCACCGACACCGGCACCGACACCGCCCCCCACCTGCGGCCCCTCTCCCGGCCACGGCGGGGCTGCGCTTCCCCTCCGGGTTCCGCTCCCAGTTTCGGGGGCTCTCTCCGGGGCGGGGGGGCGCCTCGGCTTCGAGTCGGCCAGGTGGCCGCGTGACCCACTTTCCCAGGGGTGCCCTTCCTCGAAGTGCGGCGGGCGGGCAGCCGACGCGTTCACCGGAAGCTCGCCCTGGGGTGGTCGGCGGCGCCCCGCCGACGGGGAGGACGGGGGCGGAGGCCGGGACTCGCCTGTACGCTCAGTGCCGGGAATGGACTGGAAAATGCGTTTAGGAGGCTAATCCCACCGAGTCCGCGCGCCTGGATTTAACCCTTCGCGTCCCTGGGGAAGCCGCGCGCCTCCCGGGGTAGCTGGGACTCCAGCGCCGGGGGGTGGGGGTTCCCCGGGAGGAACCCGGAGACACCCCCGCTGTGGCTGGCTGGGCGTTGGGGGCAAGGGGCGGGTTTGGCCGGGGCACGTGGCCGTGGCCTTTGGCTGGCAGAATGACGGGTCCCAGTAGCGATCAGCTCCCCGGGGGCGAGAATTGAGATCGCGGGCGCCGCTGGCCGCCACCGAGGCGAGATTCCCGAGGGGCAGGTGGTTCCCGGGACCCAGCCTGGCCGCCGACCTCGGGGCTGAGGTACCCTCCGGGAAGGCAGGAACCCGCGCCATTCCCGTCTGTGCCTCGTCTGCCGCCAGCTCCCTGCCCGAGCCTCACAACCTCGGGGAGTGGCCAGTGGCACCTAAAGCACTTTGTGGAGGCCGGTGCCCCCACTCCTGGGCCTGTGGGTGCTCCCTGCTAGGTGGGGGGAGGGGAAATTCCTGGACGTATAGGTAGGCGTTTCTGCCCATTCAGGGGCTTGATGGAGCCCCCATCTCCCTCCTCCCTTGGAGGGAATGAGGGTCTTTTCTCACACTGAGCCTCCTTGGGGAGCAGCCAGGAAATTCTCCCGACCCTGGGAACCCTTCACCCCATATCGCCCACCCCAGCACAGCCAGAGGAGACCCCTATCCTAACCTTGGGTCCCCTAAGGGGAGGGGGAGCCACTCACCCCCATGCTCACCTCCTTTGGTTATGTCTTCCCCCAGACTTGGGGTGCCTAGTGAGTAATTCCTGCTTTGGAGGCTTGGAGGCCTGCCCTGCTGCTCCACCCAACTCAGGAAGGAGGAGCAGAGAAGGGACAGTGTCACGGTTGGAGCATGGACACTCCCCCCCACACCAAAAGTCCAAATGGAGGGGTGGGATGCAGAGAAGGAACCGGGGCCAGAAGAGCGCTCACTGAGCTCTCGGGCTCCAGGCCTGGTTGTCGTTGTATGGCTGCGGAGTGCCTGGGCCCTGGCCCCTGGGAAGGGGTGTGGATGTGCAGGGCCCTCCTGACACTTGGACTGAGGCCCGCAGGCCCAGACCTTGCCCCCTCTGCCCACTCCACCACGCCCAGCCCTTCCTGCTGCTGCTTCTCTCAGGGGACTCGGCCGCCCAGCCCGGGTCTTCTCTGGGGTCTCCTGAGCCTGCAGGGGTGAGGAGAGGAGCCCCCCAGGGGGAGGGGCTCAGGGAGCGGCGGGTGGAGGGCTGGCCCCTGACTTCAGAACATCCCTGATCTGGCCACTGGAGTGTCAACACAGGACATTTCCAACGGCCGGCCGACACTGCCGGGTGGGGGTGGTGGGGGTGGAGCGCCACCGGCTGACAGTCTCCCTGCAGGAGGGCCAGCGGGGCTCCACCCAAGAGGGACCTGAGAGCCTGGAGGAGGCAGAGAACCCACCTCAGGAGCAGGTGCAGCGTTGGTGTCCCACCTGTACCACACCCTCCCTAATTGGCTTCCCCAAACCTTTTGTCTGGAAGGAAAACACTGCCCAGGTGTCATGCATACCCTCAGAAGGCCTTCTGGCCTTCTGGGCAGAGCTCACTGGGCAGAGCTCACTGTCCTGGGGGCTCCTTTGAAACGTGGGGTGTCAGGGTGTTGGCTCACTTTCCTCTCCCCATTTCTCAGTGCTGCACGCGGCCACTATCTGACCCAGTGTGTGCCAGCAGGCTGGTCCCACAAGCCAGCGCCCTGTGTGATGGCCAAGTCAGGGGGCCGGGCCGGGGCCGAGGGGGAACCCCAGCTGCTGTGTCTGTGATACTGCCATTATCAGCTGACTAATGTTCGTTGTTCATCACAAACAAAAAACACCCAAGGGAGGTGTGAATGTCCCTTCGATTTTTCCTGAGCGTGTCTCCTGGTTAGTCTGGTAAATTGAACGGCTCCTCCCTGGGAGAGGGGCATCTGTAGGTTCACCTGCTCTGATATTTTTTTAACTTGGATGTTAGCGTGTGCCAGGCTAGAATGCACGGTAGCCAGCTGTGGGGTGTAGTTGTTATGTTTCCATACGGTCTCACCACCAGTGTAGAGTGGGCAAAGTGTAGGCTTTGTGTACTTGTGTACTCTGTATATCTTGTGTACTCTGTATATTTTGTAGACTTGTATACTTTGTATACTTGTGTTGGTTATCCGCATTCCCTGCGTGGCCGTGGGACCTGGGACAGGAGGTGTATGTGCTGCTGTCTGTGGGTCGCCATGCGACTGGGGTCACACGTCAAGTATATATCCTCATAGAACAGGTTGCCGCTCTTCCCAACGAGGGTTCGGTGAGTGACTCTGAGCCTCAGTGCTGATGTCTGTGTTCGCGTCGGGTCAGCGAGGGTGACCCTGGGAGGAGAGAGGGATGTGCCCGAGCAGCTCCTCCCCCCGACGGGCTGCCAGGTCCTGGAGGGGCAGGAGGCCTGGACGGGCTTCCTTCCTGTGCTCTGCCCTTGGCTGTGACGGGCCTGCATCCCCGCGGGAGGTGCTTCCCAGAGAGGCTGTCTTCCCTCCTCAGCCTCTGAAGCAGAGCTGTGCCGCCCGGCTCTCGGACCCGCATGGAGGGGCGGGACCTCAGAGACAGGTTTTCAGCTACTAACTTAGCGCCTTTGCTTCCTGCACGGATATTGGAGAGGCGTCCTCGGAGGGGAAAGGTGGCGTACTCTGGGCGTCTGAGAAGGGGGTGCATGTAGGCTTTGGTGCCCCCTGACCAGCCCTGCAGACCGTCTGTGTGTCCAGCACGTGCCTGAGGCAGTAGACGGAGGCGCCCCCCCCCCCCCGTGGGAAAGGGAAGTGGGAATGAGGCGAGGAGTGGGGGGAGGGCTGTCCTGGGGCCCAGCACCCTGTCTGAGTTCAGCTGCAACTGTTTCCCGCCATGGTGCCCACCCTCTCCCGAGGCCAGGCTGCAGGGCGGCAGCAGATGTGCTGGCGGGGGCAGGAGGTAATGTGAGAGCTGAGCAGGGATCATCTTGCAGGGAAATGCCCTGAGCTGAAGAGAGCACCCCGGGCCCAGTAACTCTGTCAGTTCGGGGTACTGTTGTGCTGTTTGGAGTTGGGAGATGGCAAAAGGGGGGAAATGGGAGAAAACACGTCTTACCCAACATCAAACCCTGAGCCATTCCACCAGGAAGCAGGGACTCAGTGCGACAGGGAGACCCGAGAAGCTTCCCGACAGCACGGCAGGCAGGGGGCTCTCCAGGGAGACGGTGCTCCCAGGGTTTACCCTGGAGCAGGGGCGGGAGCGGTGGGCATGTGTTCTCGGGGGCTTGCGGCGTCCGTGCCTTCCATAGCCATCCGGGGCAGAGCAGCAGTGGCCCGAGGCCCTCGTCCAAAGGGAGCCGCAGGTAGCTCTGTTCCCCTCCCTGCGACCTGGAGATTCCCCCATGAGGCTGCCTGGCGCCGTGAGACAGCAAAGGGGGCCCAGCGCACTGGATTTGAATCCCAGCTCTGCCAATTGCTAGCTGAGTGGACTTGGTTAAGTCACTTTGTAGACCTCAGTATTCCCATCTGTAAAATGGGTTTCCATTAATGCCGATTTCAAAAGAGGCCTGTGGAGACTAGAGCAGCAATAATGTATGAAACGTGCGTAGCACAGCACCAGGCATGTGATGAGTGTAGTGAGAGTGGTGGCTGCTCCTTTTCCCGCCTTTCCTCTGAGTGTCCCGATCCCCTCTGCTGCGGGCATTTGGGCAGTGCCAACTCTGCACGACCTGGAGAAAGAGCAACTCGCTGCTTCCCCACTGCCACTTCCCTTCCCTCTCTCCAACCAGGAGCTGCTTTGAGCAGTGAGCCCCGGCCCCCTGCCCCCACCTGGAGTTATGGTGGAGCTGCAGCCAGGTGGCTGGTACTGCATGGGCATCAGGTGCTGTGCAGCCTTTGTTCTGTACCCCCAAGGGCTCTCCCCAGCACCCACCTCTCCCAGGCTGCGGCCTGCTGGTCACCGCTGACCATCTGGCGTGCTCGCCATGGTAGCAGCCGGGGCTGGCAGGGGGGCCTGGGACCAGCCCTGCCTCCCCTCAAAGGTCCCCATTTTGGGGAAGGGCGGGCCACAGGACCCCTCTCCAGCAGTGCCTGGTGCCATCTCATTCAGTGAGAAGGTGCAGCCAGGAGGTGAGCGCCTCCCGGGCAGCCCTCTCGCTGAGAAGGCCTCTCTGTGCCTGTGGCAGGTGGACGCTTTCGCCATAACAAACCTTCGTGCGTTCACCTCCCGTTTCAGCCGAGCCCCTGGGGGGCCCTGAGCGAGAGGCGTTAGTCGTTCTCCCATTTCCGGGGGAGGAAGGTGAGGCCGCGGCCGGCATTCGCTATCGCCTCACTGTGCGGCCACGCGCGCCCAGATCCTGCAGCGGAGGGAACGGGAGGGCTAAGTGGACAGACGCCTCTGAGGAGGCGGGCCCTGCGGGGTGCAGCTCAGTGACAGGCCCCTTGCTCCGCCAGCTGCCCCCACACACACATACACACACACACACACACACACACACACACACACATTCACACACACATACACACATACACACACACGCACATACGCGCACAGACACACACACATACACACATATACACATACACACATACACACACACATACACACAGAGACACACACAGACACGTGCGCACACACACAGACACACACAGACACACATACACACACACACACACGAGAGCATGGCAGCTCCTGGGGGAACAAGGGGGGCAATTGAGGACATGGTTGGAGGGGGACGCAGCCAGAGTGACTGTGGGGCTCACATCCCAGGCTCGCAGAATACAAGCCGTCCAACGACAGAGGGGGCCAAGGGGAGGGTGTCCCCGGGATCCTTTCCTGAGACAAAGACAGGGCCCCTGAAGTGTGGGCACAGAGTCCAGGGTATGGCACGCCCAGGCCGGGTGTGGGCCTGGTACTGGGCAGAGACCAGTAGAACAGTGCCCAGAAAGCACGAATGTGGGGGGGAGGGGCGCGGGGAGGCGGGGAGAGGAGAAAGGTGTGGCAGGTGGAGTCAGCGCCCTCTCCTGCCCGCCCCCATCCATTCTATGCAGACCCCAGTTTTATTCCCAGTTTATGAGGAGTCTCATTACCGAGCCACAGACCATAAAAGCTGCCCTGCCATTCGGCCTGGCTCTCATTAGAGGACGTTAGTTCCGCTGGCTGGTGGCTGGTGGCTCCGCTGAGACGCAGCTGCAGGCACAGCCCGGGCGGCAGAGCAGGCCAGTGGCCACGGGCGCGAGAGTGTCCCGTTGGGAGTGTGATCGATGGACTTAAATGGAGTCCCACCCCCTCCTCGCTCCTGGAATTGGAGCTTCCAGACCTACAAGCCCGGGCTCCCCTGTCCACTTGGAGCCTCAGTTCCACTCCTGCCTGACGCTTCCAGGACACGGCGCTCCACAGGCCTGGTCCTGGGAGTCTGCCTTCTCTGGAAGGAGCTCAGAGGAGAGTCCTGGGCGTGGGAGCCAGCACTCCGCCCATGCCCGCCGGCCTGGAGGCCCTGGGCAGCCCTAGCGGAGAGGTGGAGCCTGCCAGCCTGCCGTGGCCTCCATCTTGGCTTCTTTCTGTGCAGAAGCGGGGAGGCACCTGGGACCTCCCGGGGCAGCGTCTTCCCTCCCCCATAGATGCGGTCTCACCAGCGGGGAGCCTGGGCAGGGCCTCCTGGTCCCACGCCCTCCCCGAGGCCGAGAGACACCCACTCACTGTGAGGGACCTCGGGGTCCAGCTCAGGGCTCCTCCTACCACAGGCAGAACTGTTCTCAGCGTCCTGCACCTCCTCCCGCCTGCGTCCTCCCCGCCCCACGTCAGCTGTCTTCCCCTGCGACCCCACACGCCTGCTGGCCACCAGAACACTGCCCGGCCCACGGGTGTTGCCATGAGAGAATGAGGCAAGAGCCCTGGCCAGTGTGCCCAGTGGATAGAGGGTCGGCCCGCGGACCAAAGGGTCCCGGGTTCAATTCTGGTCAAGGCTCCTCCCAGCCCAGACGCCAGGTCAGGATGAGACGGGAGGCAACCAGTTGATGTGTCTCTCACGTCGATGTTTCTCTCTCTCTCCCTTCCTCTGCTCTCCCTAGAAATCAATAGGAAAATATCCTCGGGTGAGGAATGACCAGAAAAAACTGAGGCAAGAGCAGAGCACCGCTGGCCCTGAGGCCTCATCTCCGTAGGAGCTGAGCGCCGTCTCCAATGGCGCGGGGGCGACTTGGTCTGTCCCTGAGGTCACTCAGCCCAGCCCCCAGCTTGGCGCCAAGGGAGTCAGCAGAGACGGGAGCGCCAATCCGCAGCCCCGAGGCTGGCCCTGCCCGGGAGAGGGGGGCAGGGGCCTGTACTGGCCCCCCGCAAGGCCGTGGTCTGGAGAGGAGCCCATGTGGGCTGGCGAGGCTGCCTTCGGGAACCCCATTCTCTGACCAGCACCCAGGCATCCTCCCTCACTCCTCGGGTCTGTGGGCAGCTGCTGTGAGCTGCCAGGACAAAGTACGTCGAGAAGGGGCCTCCGAATCCAGCCTGGCTGCCCCTTGAGGCTCCCACTGTGGGAGGGGGGTTGGGGGGGCTGGCAGCAGCAGCCGGCTCACTGCTCCGACCCCTGGCTCTCGGGCCACTCTGCCCACGCTGCTGCTGGGGTGCACTCACCTGAGACACACGCAGCCTCAGCAGTGTCGCTGCTCCTCCCTGCCTCACCTCCCCTGCCCTCGCCACCATGGCCAGGCCCATTAGCCAGCCCTGCGCCCCTGCTCCCGCCTCAGCGCCTGTGCACACGCCTCCCCGCAGCACCCCGCCCCCCTGCTCTCACATCTAAGTACTGAGGTCAAAGCGTCGGTGTGAAGCCCTGTGCACGGCTGGGCATGAGCCTCTCCTCCCAGAGCCGCAGCCCCAGGGCCAGTAGTTCTGCGGCTGGCAGCAGAGTTCGCGGGGCCTGGGCTGACTTCCCCATGAGGCGGCTCCCGACGGGGTGTGTCTGCAGGCCCGACAGGGGTCGGCCTGTCCTGGGCTGGGAGTGCGTGCTAGGTGGCCGCGTGGTGCTTGTTGGACAGTTGGTGATTATAATAAGAGCAAACTTACCCACGTGGCTCAGTGGTTGAGCATCAACCTAGGGGACAGGAAGTCACGGTGGTCAGGGCACGTGCCGGGGTTGCAGGCTCGATCCCCAGTGAAGAGTGTGCTAGAGGCAGCCAATCAACGATTCTCTCTCATCATCAATGTTTCTCTCTCTCTCCCTCTCCCTTCCTCTCTGAAATCAATAAAAAAATACTTTATTTTTTAAAGACTAGAAAACTTTTATCAAGAGTTCTTGGTCACTCAACAACTTTTTTCACTTCCCTAAACCACTCCCATGGAAAGTACTCCTGTGCTCCCCATTTTTGCAATGGAAAAGCCAGGGAACCCCAACTCTCTCCCCGCAGAGGGTAGGCTAACGCGCCGGGTCAGCGCAGAGCCAGGATTCCGATCTGGGAAGCCAGGCTCCCTGTCCACGCTCAGACCCTGGGCTCCGCTGCCCCTCTCCCGCGTGGGTGGGCGGTGGGCGGACAGCTCCCTAAGCCTGAGGCACAGCAGACCTTGCCTCCAGGAGGCTGCCCGCTGTGGAGCCGCCCGTGTAGCTCCTTATCTCTGACTGCCGGCCCCTCTGACGCTGCAGACAGCCTGTGCAGCCCGGGCCTGGGGAGTTACCTGCTGCTCATCAGTCTCCGCACTCAGCCTCCCCAGCACTGAAAGCCGTCCTCCGCCCCTGGCTCGCCCTTCCAGTGCCCCTGTGCCGGGAAGCTTTGCTGTGGCTGTGCTGGAGGAAAGTGTCCTGATATTATCACTTCATCCCCCGAGCCTTCGGGCATCACTGTTCCTCCCACTTCTGCTCGGGGAGACTGGGGGAGGGCTGTCCATAGCCTGTCTGGCCCCAGCAGGCTTTCCGGCTGTCCCAGACCCCAGAGGGGCACCCGGCAGCCACGTGCCCTGTTCCAGGCCCATCCTAAGCTTGGAAGGTTTCGGTCTCTCCTGTCCTCACCCCAAATCCCAAACGGCAGGGAGGGGTCCTCGCTGGGGATGTGGCAGGGACAGGACTCGGCGTTCGCCTGTGCTGCTGCTTTGGTCTTAGAAGGAAAGGCCCGAGCTGCCTCTGCCGGGGCAGGTTCCGGCCAGGGGCTGGGCCGGGCGGCACCGCACACAGCTGAGCCCAGGACCTGTCCCAGGAGCAGAACGATCAAAGCCCGCGCCATGTCATGGCCGAGCAGAAGCGTGGACTTGGAGGGCCCTGCAGGTCACCCTGTGGGCTCGGGCCTCACCAGCTCCGGCTTCATGAGGAGGGAAGCTCGGCGCACAGGCGTCTGATATTTCTGGAAGCGGAGAGGCATTCCTCCCGGGCCCCCGCTGTGCGGGAGTATCCACGCTCCACCCGCCAGAGTCCCAGCGCAGCGCAGCCAGGGCGCTCCTGGGATGGAGTGTCCCTGCCCGGAGCTGCGTGGAAGGAGGGCGCACGGCCCGCCCGAACCCCCTAAACCTCAGGACCACCTTGGTGTCACAGAGGGGCCACTTTGCCCGGAGTTTCGGTGGGGGAGGGGGGGGTGCTGGAGTGGGGTCACTCGCTCTGCCTCGGGCCGGGCCTCCTCTGAGGGTTTGAGTCGATGGGGGAGGCTGCTGCCGCATTTCTGGTTAAACGTTGGGGCGGAGGCAAGGACGGCTTCTCCCCGTGCCAGGCAGCCCTGATGGTGGCGATTGCCTCTCCCCCCAACCCCTGTGCTGATCTCTGGCCTATATCGCTGCATCTCTCAGGATGATGGATGGCCCCCCCACCCCCCCTGGCTGCCAGTCTGCTACCAAGCACCTTCCTAGACGTAGGCCTGTGTTTATGACACCCAGAGAGTGACAGTATCCTGGGCCAGCGAGCGCCCTGATTAGCCCACATTGATGGATGGGGCCCTGCCAGGCCCCGCCCCTCCCACCCTGGTCACCTCCCAAGACTCAGATAATGGCCTGGGGCAGCGGAGGAGGGGGCAGGGGGAGGGGGGGTCAGTGCTGCAGGGGGTGGTGATGGAGTAGGGCAGGCACCTGCCTCTCAGTGCCGCTTTGGGGGAAGCTGGGGGGTCTGTGCCCCCTTCCCCCCAGGGAGCTGGGGCAGGGAGACAGTGCCGTGAGGAGGGGCGGGCAGCTTCCCCGGAGGCCAGCCCCCCTTCCTCTCTCCCCTCAGCACTTCATTTCTCACCCGGTGTGCAGCATGTGCAGTCAGGATCATCGGTGCTGGCATGTTTCTTACCGTGTTTGTATGTGCTTTGTGTGAACAAGGTTTATGGTGTATGTGTGTGCAAGTGAGGGCTGTGCTGTGCGTGCACGGGGCCACGGGCGAGGCAGGGACTGAAAGCGATGCTGTCTGAGGCAGCGGCACGGCCGGCGGGCAGCAGCGAGGTCAATGCCGGGCAATCGTTCTGTTTTTAAGACCACAGACAACTGGTGTGACTTTCCCCCAGAAAACGGACTGCACGCGCCGTGGTCTCCGCCTTTTATTATTAACACGCCTGTGTGTGTCCGTGTCTTATCGCTTCTAAAGGTGAATCCCTCCGCTGTAAACTGGGGATGCGATCACTGGAGGCTTCAAAGAAGGAAATTGGGCAGCTGATTGTCCCGGCGCCTGTGTGAGCCGGTCTGCACACCCCTGGCTCCGCTAGGCCTGTGCGGCTGGAGAGGAGCTGGTTCCCTGGGGCTGCGGCCAGTCAGGGCCCTCCCTGCAGTTGCTGACCCGGCTCCCTCGGCCGGGCTCCTGGGACGCCTCCAGGGGGTCAGCTCAGGAAGGTCCATCGGGGCTCAGCCCACGGAGAACACCCCAGTGCCCAGAGGGTCACCTGGGAGGTGCTGCTGGTCCCCTGGAGCCTCCGGGCTCCCCTGTAACGGGAGTGGCAACAAGGAAGCCCAGGCCCAGGATGGTGGCCACCCTGTGTGCCTGGCGCCCGCCCCTGTGGGAAGCCCCTGGCGTGGGAGGAGCTTTCCCTCCTGGCCTGGCACTGAGGGGTGGCCCAGCCCTCGAGCCTCCCCTCGGCCGGTCACTCCCCCGGGGCCACACCAGAGGGTGCCACCTCTCAGTGCCCAGAGGGCAGAGGCCTGGCTGAGGGGGGGGGCGGGCGGGCCTCAGCCGGAGAGCACCTGCCTGCCCAGAGGGGAAGGTGAGTCAGAATCCGGGGGTTTCAGAATCGGCCGTGGGGTCAAAGCCTGTGACACCCACTCACTTCTTAAAACCCGCCCCTCGCCCTCCTGGAGGCCTGGCCATCCAGCCTCTGCTTCATCCCCGGTGAGGAAGGACTCGCCACCCCCTGGGAGCCGTACAGTCTGACTGCCCCATCGCCTTGCGCCGGCCCATCTCAGGGACTCCCTTCAGAAGCAGATTTAGATCCCGTCCCAGCGGGGCTGCTGCAGCCTGGGTCGCCCAGGACTCCCCACCCCCAACAGCGCCCAAGGGTCTGGAGCAGAGCGGGCGCTGCCTCCCACGTCCCACCTCCATCTTCCCCTCCCAGCCCTGCTGGGCTTCGGATGAACAGCAAATTGCAGTGAAAGATCCGTTTGCCTCCTGTGGGACTGAGGGTTAAGCTGGTGTGGGGAAGGAGGGGCCTGAGGGGGGAGCACATTGAAAAGATTCAGGCCCGGCCGCATGGCCGCGATTGAGCGTCAACCTATGAACCGGGTCACAGCTCGACTCCCGGTTGGGGCACAGGCCCGGGTTGCGGGCTCCATCCCCAGTGTGGGACCTGCAGGAGGCAACTGATCTATGATTCTCTCTCATTGATGTTTCTCTGTCTCCCCCTCCCTTCCTCTCTGAAATCAATAAAAATATTTTTAAAAAGAGAGAGATTCAGGGTCCAGGGAAGACAGGGGGCAGTGGTGTGGGGCCTGAAGTGGGGTTCCTGGAAGCCCTGCGCAGCCCCGAGATTCTCTAGGCTGACTGCGAGGACAGTGGGGGCCAGCCGGGTGGGTGTGGTCCCCTGGTGGGAGGTCCTGTGTGGGTGACCTGGCAGCATTTCGTCGCCCCTCGGTGCTTCGAGACATGCGGTGGCTGTGGCATGTCCCAGCACCGGGCGAGGGAGCCCAGGCACCCCTGTCTGATGCTGGTGGGGCCCGCGCCCGCCCCCCGGCTCGCATCGCTGCCCTGGCACTGGTCACTCGCTCCCGGGCAGACCCTGTGGCTGCTTTGCATCTTTCGTGAGCTGTGCTAAGCCAGGGGTAAAGGAGCCGTTCCTGAGAGAGGCTGGACTTCTTTGATCCTAAAAGTAGCCCAGAAGCCTCCTTCCTGAACCCCAAAGAGGGGATGACTCAGGGTCTGTGCCCCATGTGCCCTCACCTGCTCAGCTCCAGCCCCAAAGCCCAGGAGGTGTGGCTTGGAACCCCTTCTCCAATGCCCAGGCTTGTTGCTCCTTACCCCCTTCCCTGGCAGGGAACTCGGGGCGGGGGGGGGGGGGGCGAGCGTGGCACACATCCATTCTTCCTCCAGGTACCCCACCTTCACTTGCCAAACCCTGAGGCTGAGCAGGAAGAGATGGGAGCGGGGAGGTCCCTCAGGCCGAACAATCCCTGTCACCCCAGGCTCCTGTCACTGAGGCCAGGGCTGGGAGTGCTGGGAGTCGGCTTTGATATCTCAGAAAAGGGGAGGGGCGGGGAGGGGAGGTGGGAGGGGAGGGGCGGGGAGGGGAGGGGTGCGGGTGGCACTGGAGATGAAGAGAAGGCCAGGCGGACCATCTGCAGGAGGCAGCGGGCCTGAGAGATGGGGGTGAGCGGTCCAGAGGTGCTTGGATTCCAGTGATGAAAGGTGAAGCCAGGAATTGGGCCCTCAAGTCCAAGGGTCTAGCTGGTTAATAATTAACGTCTGGTTAATCAATCATTGGTGTTTTCCCCTCAGTTTTTCCTCTCCCACTCTGGAGATGCTTCTAGGCTCTTCCCTAGCCTCTAATAAGGAGCCCCCTCCTCCCCTGCCCTGGGCCCCCCCCTCCCCCTCCATCTGGTTTCTGGCCTCCAGAGCCAGCCTGGGTTTAATCTCCGAGAGAGTGGAGGAGACCTGCTCTCACTGCCCCCCACAGGCTCTTTGGGGCCCCTAGATACTTCCTGCTGGGAGGGCAGCCCCAGGACCACCCGAGGGAGCCTCTGGCTTCTCTCCTTGGCAGTGCCAACAGGCCACTAACTCACTGCCTGGCCAGACGGGCCTGGGTAATTCCTTCCTGACCCTTCAGCTGAGGTCAGTCAGGCAACAGATGGTCTTCGAGCTGGTGGGGGCGGGGGAGGGGTGGGCACCTGAAGACCAGGTAACTCCTTGCATCAAAGCAGAATTGGAGCCAGCTGGTGTGGCTCAGTGGTTGGCCATCGGCCTATGAACCAGGAGGTCACGGTTCGATTCCCAGTCAGGGCACATGCCTGGGTTTCAGGCTTGACCCCAGTGTGGGGCCTGCAGGAGGCAGCCGATCAATGTTTCTCTTTCATCACTGATGTCTCTCTCCTTCTCCCTCCCTCTCTGAAGTAATAATAAAAACAAACCCTTTTTAAAGCAGAATTGGAGGAGAGAGGCCAGGTGTCCTGAGGGCCACCCTTTGGGTGGCATGTGTCACCGCTAACTGCTGGCCAGGTCCCCGCGGAGGCGGTCCAGGTCTCGTGCCTCCTCCTCGCGTCCCTGGTGCAGTCCCGTCCCCATGGCTGTGGTACTTTCTGGAGCCGTTTTTGTCAGGTCCAGGCGGGGGGTGGGGCAGAGAAAGGGCAAAAGGAAAAGGAGGCTAGAGTGAAGGGAGGGCACCGGGACCCACTCCTGCCTCCGAATCCTCTGCACGAGGAGCTGGGGCTGAGCCCGGCCCTCAAACCAGGGGTCCCCTGTGCCCTGGGGAGGCACAGGGTGGGAGGGAGACATTGCCCTCCCCGGGGGAGTGACCTTGACACAAGACCTGGGAGCTGAGTGGGAGCGGCTGGAGTGGCAGCCGGAGGGCGGGCGGATGTGGGCACACGTGGGAGGAGGCTGGCATCTCCCGGGGTGGCCCGTGTGGCCATGGAGGGACCGGGAAGGCTGTGGGAGGATTGGGGACTTAAGAGAACAGCCCCCCAATCTGTTCTGTCCAATTCCAGCCAGACCTGCACCCAAGGCCAGCTTTTCTCCTGCCCGCTGGGCACTGCCACCTGTGCCCAGCGTGCCACCCAGCGCGGCCTCGTCCTTTTCCCTGGTGGGCGCTTCCCTCGGCTCGCAGAGCCCCGTTCTGCCTGCCCGGGGGCTGCATGCCTTCTCCTTTCCCCTTGTTATCAGTTGTTTTTTTAAAAAATATATTTTCATTGACTTCAGAGAGGGAGGAAGAGAGAGAGAGAGAAACATCAATGGTGAGAGAGAATCACTGATCGGCTGCCTCCTGCAGGCCCCCGACTGGGGGTCACGCCCACAACCCAGGCCTGCGCCCTGACGGGGGACCACCCCTGCCGGGCTGTTATCAGTTTTTACTGGACCCTCCCCAGTCCCACCACCACCCACTCTGAGGCGTCTGGAGCCCCTCCCTCCGTGTGGCCTGCGAGTGGCCCTGCACACCCAACCCCAGAGCAAGGAGTGCAGCAGCCGTGCTCCTGCTCCCGGTCCTGCTCGCTCAAGTGCAGACCCAGAATCTAGGCCAGGGTGTCTCACCGCCCTCCCGACTGTGCCATCCGGGCGGTCATTCTCTGCGGGTGGGGCTGACCTGGGCATTGGAGGAAGTTAGTGGCATGTGTGGCCAATAGTATCCTTTCCCCTCCCCCACTGGGCGCCACTAAAAATCGTCTTTATGAGCTTCGCCCTGTGAACCCAAGGGTGCCGGGGTCGATTCCGGTCAAGGGCACGTACGGTTGCAGGCTCCTCCCAGGCCTGGGCCCTGGTCGGGGCACATGCAGGAAGCAACCAATAGGTGTGTCTCTCTCACATGGATGTTTCTCTCTGTCTTTCCCTCTCTCTTCCACTCTCCCTAAAAATCAGTGGAAAAATATCCTCAGGTGAGAATTAAAAAGAAAATTGTTTTTATGCATGGCTGAGTGCTGGGGAGGGGGGCAGCATCACCCCAGTTGGGAACCACTAGACCCTATGCTGTCACTGTGCCCAGACCCTATTTTTCCAAAAATACCTCCCACAACCTGACTTGGGCACGGTAGGTTCCAGCCAGAGTTAGCTGTTCCCATCTCCTCCATGCGGGCCCTGGGCCTGGCTCCTGCCGCCTGAGCCCAGACCCCAGCACACCCGCCTGTGAATACCTAGTTCCTACGTAGCTCCCTCCCCCAAGGCCCCCGTCTCCTGGGACTATGCCGTTTGGTACTTTCTCCCCTCCCTTCACCCTTTGAAAGAGGGGACTCACTCTCAAAATGTCTGCAGGCTCTCACTCAGTGCTGTACACAGTAGGTGCTCCATAAGTGCACAGTAGACGGTGGGAGCTGGCCGGCTTCCCCTCCTCAGCCCTAGTAAGTTCTGAGGTTCCCTTCTTTGCACACCTGTGTTCTTGGCACTTTGTTTAACCCCTGGAGCCAAGATGGGAAAACATGAGCTGACACCTCCTTCCCAACACCTCCCCATGCTGTTTGCAGCAAACAGAAGCCTCTTTCCCACTGAGTCGGCAGTTACCGTGCTCCCCCTGCACCCCAAGCCTGGGGGGCCAGGGCGCTGTGGCCGCAGGAGACGCTGTGCGTGGGTGTGTGGCTTTTTACTTTTAATATATTTTTATTGATCTCAGAGAGGAAGAGAGAGGGAAAGAGGGCTGAGAATCATTGATCAGCTGCCTCCTGCACGCCCCCTACTGAGGATCGACCCCACAACCCAGGCATGTCCCTGAACAGGAATCGAACCATGACCTCCTGGTTCATAGGTCGACGCCCAAACATTGAGCCACGCGGGCCAGCGGATGTGTGGCTTTGCAGGCAGGGGTCTTTGGTGACATTCCTATGTGTGGGTCTCTGTGTTGGATCAGGAACGAAGCTGTTTCCACCAGCTGCTCTGCACCCCACGCCCCCCTGGCTGAGACCGGCTGGTCCCTCCTCCACCCCGTCCTGCCAGGCCCGCGCTCTTGCCGTCCCCGTGCTTGGCGGGCCTGCTTTGCTACCTGGCAAATGTCTGCTCAGCCTGCAAGGCCCTTCCTTGTCTCTCTCATCTGCCCCCCAAATTCACCATTTCCTCCAGCACTGTCTCTAATGCATGACTTTAGCGAACCCTCTGCGCAGACTCCCATGTGTTTCTGTGCATGTAAACACGCACATACCTCTGCATACAGTGCTGTGTGCCACGTGTGCATGGATGTGCACGCATGCAAGCAGGTGTCTGTTCCCGTGTTTCGGCAGATCTTTCTGTGGGCTCCCATGCTGCCCTTTCTAGGTGGCCCCAACCTCCAGCCCCGCGCCTGCACCGGTAAGAACTGAAGAGGTGGAGGTCGGGGTGACTGGTGGTAACTAACCCCCACACACCGCTTGGCTCCGTCCACCGGAGACTCCTGCCCCTCCCAGGTCTCCTCTGGCCGAGCCCTGGCCTGCGGGGGTGACCGGAGGCCTCCTGCCCACTGCGCCCTCTGTGGGCTGGTGGGTGGGGGTGCTGGTGGGCAGCCCTCCGTGGCCTGGTCACGTCACACTCCCTTCCCATCCATCTCTGCCCTGATTAATTGGAATTTGGCTAGTGCCGACCATCTGTTCTCTTCCAGCCTGTTTCCATGACAACCAAGTGGCTTGAGACTGAGGTTTGTGGTGAGCAAATTGGCCTGGGGGATGCTGGGAAAAATCAGCCAAGTCCCTCCCTCAAACTGCTCTGTCTGCCTCACCTTCTCCTCTCTGCCCTGCCCCTCCTGCTAAGCCAGGGAGTCTGGGGTCCCTCCGTACCACCCACCCAGCCCTGCTCTCTCCCAGGCTCCTCCGGCTTCCCACACACCATTCCTCCCCCTCCGTTCATAGCTCTTACCACCTCGCAGACCGGGTGCGAGCCCTGCCCTCTGCCCGCACCCACGGCTGGAGGGAACCCGGGACATGCAAGCCTGTGGTTTGTGCCTAGACTTTTTAAAAAATATATTTTTATTGATTCCAGAGAGGAAGGGAAAGGAAGAGAGATAGAAACATCAATGATGAGAGAGAATCATGGATCGGCTGCCTCCTACACGCCCCAGACTGAGGATAGAGCCCGCAACCCGGGCATGTGCCCTTGACCAGAATGGAACCTGGGACCCTTCAGTCCACAGGCCACGCTCTAGCCGCTGAGCCACACCGGCTAAGGCTGTGCCTAGACTTTGGAGCTCGGCCACCGGCCTCCCAACCACATCCTCACCGCATCCCGCAGCTCAGAGCTCCTTCGCAGGGAGCTCTCTCGCTCACACCACTTTACAGATGTCAGAAATGTTCACCCACTGTGATGGCCGATGCATGTCCCTCCCCAGCCTGTGCCCGGGACCCGTCCCCACTGCCGTGCAGGTGACAGGCTTGGAGCGTGGGGTCCCCTGCTCCTCCCCTGGGCCTGGTGCTCCCTCACAGCCCCACACGAGGCACCTCGGTGGCCACTGGCACGAGAGATGGGGCGATCCCGGGCCCCCACTTCGGCAAGCTCCCTCGGAAAGGCCCGGACACAGGTGTGAGCGGTTGTTTCTCCCGTTTCCAGGCAGCTCTCTCCGTGGAGCTATTCCGCCCTCGTTTCCCGTCCGTGGCAAGGCCTCTTCTGTGGCTGCTGCGCGTCTTTAAACCCCAGGTGCGTGCAGCTCGCCCGGGGTCTCACTCTGTCTCGGGCACGATGTGCCACTGCACCCCTTACCCACGGGGCGGAGGGAGCTGCCCTGCGGGGGCCCAGGGTCTGCACCATCCCAGGCGGGGCAGCCTCGGACCTCAGCGGTCATTGCTCAGAGCAGCCCTGCTGAGCTGGGGACCCTGTGTTGGGGGCGTTCGGCCCCCCATCAGCCCTACCTCATGTGCCTCTTTTTCTCTATTGAGACACAATTCACATGCCATAACAGTCACCCTTTGAAAGTGTATGGTCAGCCCTGGCCGGTGTGGCTCAGTGGATGGAGCATCGGCCCATGGACTGAAGGGTCCGGGTTCCATTCCAGTCAAGGGCACGTACTTCGGTGGTAGGTTCTATCCCCAGCAGGAGGCAACCAATTGATGTGTCTCTCTCACATTGATGTTTCTCTCTCTCTCTCCCCCCCACACCCCTCCCTTCCACTCTCTCTAAAAATCAATGGAAAAATATCCTTGGGTGAAGATTAACAACAACAAATAAAAATAAAATCATAAAGTGTACAGGGAGTGGGTGTTAGTGTGTCCACAGGCCGTGCAGCCACACCACTTCCTCGCCCAGAGGAAACCGGTGCCTGTGTGCAGTCACTCCCCTGTCTCTCTCCCCCAGCCCCGGTGGCCAGGCACCTGCCCGTGGCTGGGCCTGTCAGGCGTTTCACATCTGTGCCCTCAGCCTTCTGGTCTCTGTGACGGGCCTCTCACCGCGCCTCCCGGTTCCTCTCGCCAGATCCTAGTCCTTGGAAAGGCCAGCGGCTTCTGGCCCCCACTGGGGGGGGGGAGGGGGGAGAGGGGTGCCGCCTCCGACACAGCCCTCTGCAGGCTGTGCCCCCTCCAGGCCCTCTCCCCGCGCCGGGCCGCCGAGGCGTGGTCCCATCCGTGCCCGGCCGGTGGGGCTCAGTGTTTGACCGTCGACCTGTGGACCAGGAAGTCAGGGTTCGAGTCTGGGTCGAGGGTACAAGTTGCGGCTCCATCCCCAGTGTGGGGCGTGCAGGAGACAGTCGATCCATGATTGTCTCTCATTATTGGTGTTCCCTGTCTCTCTCTCCCTCTCCCTTCCTCTCTGAAATCAATTTAAAAAACTATACAAAATGTTATTAAAAAATATAAGTGAAAATACTCTCTTCCCCTGCTCCCTCTTCTCCCTCAGGGACGCCACTCGCTCTGAGGACCCGGCCACCCCTCTCCACTCCTCCCATCGCCCTCAGTCCCTCCTCCGGAACTCCTGTCGCTTTGGGCTCAGACTTTAAGAAACAACCAAACACGGCACTTGTCACTCAGCAGTGACATGTTTTCACAGCTGGGCCCCGCCAGGCGGGGTTTCTGGAGAAAAAGGGAAGCCGCACGCTTTCTTGTTCCTTTGCCTCCTGCCCCCTCGTCACCTCCCCACATGCAGTGAGCAGCATCGGGCACGGGGCGTGCGCTCAGCCAGCGGTCGGTGAGCCCAGCCAGTGGGTGCCACCCGAGCGATGCGACCTGGAGACAGCAGCCTGGCACGGGGGGCGGGGGGGGGGGTGAGGGGGCTGGGCTGGGAGCTGCCTGTGGATGCACAGAGCTGAGAAACGTTGAGAGGATGGTTCCCTCAGTCAGCCTTGCTCAGTGCCCGGAGGTCGCCGGCCTGAGGGAGGGGTTGGAAGGTTTGGCAAGGGAGCAGCAGGTGTCAGAGCAGAACATGGGAAGGCAGCAGAAGAGAGAGTGAGGGGTGACCCTTAGCCAGAAAGGGGGAGTTGCAGGCACAGAAGATGATGGCACTGCCCAGAGCAGGCTAGGGCCCGCACCTGGGACATCCGGGGGAGCGGGCCAGCCTGGGGGAGGGGAGGACCACAGAGGAGCAGGCGGGGGTGCAGGGGCCCCGGCCTGGGGGCTCCAGGCGCTGGACGGGGGCGGCCTTTCCTGCATCTGACGAGACCTCCCCGCCTTTCCGAGGGGCTGGACTACCCTCATCACCAGCCCGCACGGTCAGGGCCCTGCTGTCCTTGCAGGTGGAACCAACCAGAAGGCAAATGATGGCTGCTACAGCCTCTCCTTCCGCACCCCGCACGGGACCAGGGCCCGGCCCCACTGGCTTTGTGGCTCCGCCTCCGCGCTGTGTCCCCACGCACACGTGTGGCTCCGCCTCGGCCCCGTGTCCCCGCGCACACGTGTGGAGCAGCTGAGTGTGACCTCGGCGACGCCTGCCCGCGGGCTGGTGAGGCTGAGCGGGATGGGCCGCGCGTGCCCGGGACGGGTGCCGTCGCTCGGGTGACTGCGTGGGGAGCCGAGGCTGGGCCTCTGGCGTGAAGGAATCCCCAGGCCCTTCTCTTCTTGTTTCTTCTCATTTCCAAGGATTAGAATCCCTGCGGGGACAGTTCCACGCTGTTTATTTGAAATAAGCTTGAAAGCAATTGGTACTGATTTTGGGGGGCAGGGGACAAATGCAGCCCCGCTCTCACCCCCAGGTGCAGTGTACAGAGGGAGATGCAGGGTGCCTGGCTGGGCGCCTTCGTGGGCACCGGCGGGCCTGCAGCAGAGGGGCTCCTGCCTCTCCTGGTGGGGGAGGGGCTGGGAGGGTCCGCCTTCCCCACCTCGGGCTCTGCTCAGCAAACACAAAGTCGTCTAATTGCTTTTTCATGGGGGGATGTCAGTGCTGAATTGTAAGGGCAGATACTATCTTCTTTGAGGGAAGAGTTATTTGATCTCTGTGTGTCCGAGGGAACCTGTGCTGGAGGAGGTGGGATGGGGAGAGGGGGAGCGGGCCTGGCTCCCAGCTGCGAGGCTGCCGAGAGCGAGAGCTCTCAACCAGTGACGAGCCCAAATGAAGGGGAACCAGCATCTCTCATCTTGGCACAAGGCCATGGTCTCAGGCAGGGCCCCCCTCCCACCTCCCAGCTGCCCTTTCAGGCCCAGGGTGGGAAGGCAGCTTGTCGCTGGGAGAGGGTGCAGGCTGCCAGTTGTCCCACCTGAGAGGCAGGGGCGAGGAGGCCCCCAGACCTTGATGCCCCCCACCTCCTGCCCCGCGCACTGCAGTGTGTTCCTCCTTCCTCATCTGCTCACACCCTCCAGGCCCATCTGGCTCGGGGAGAAGCCGGGGCTCCCCACCTGCCCCTGCCTCCCTGCCTCCAGCCACACTGACCAGGCACACCCCCACCTTAGGGCTGGCACCTTCCCTCCCTCCGTGGGGAATGTTCTCTCTCTTTGTATGGCCTTCCTGCCACTCTCCATCTAAACTCAGTCCTCTGGACACGCACATGCACACTCACACACACACTCACACACACAAACATACACACACTCACACACACTCACACACACATACACACACACAGTCACTCACTCACACACACATACACACACAGTCACTCACACACACACTCACACACACACACACAGTCACACACACACACACTTACACACACTCACAAACACATACACACACAGTCACACACACATACACACACACAGTCACTCACACACACACAGTCACACACACACTCACACACACACTCACACACACATACACACAGTCACTCACTCACACACACATACACACACAGTCACTCACTCACACACACACAGTCACTCACACACACACTCTCACACACACACACACACACTCACACTCACACACACACACTCACCCCCCTTCCTTCTTCTGGCCACACCTGCTCTGCCCGCGGGGCCCTTCCTGCAGGCTTGCAGCCTCTGCACTGCTCTCACCTGTCCCCGCAGCCTCCCAGGCCAAGGTGTCCTCCTGCTTGACATCTGAGCGACGTCCAGGCGGGCGTGGGGCCTGCTGGGGGACTGTGCTCGGAGTGGCAAGCTACAGGCTCGAGCCCGAGCTCCCCGTTTCCACAGATGCTCCAGGGCCGTGAGTGCAAGAATAGCCAAGCCTCCCCCAGCCTCAGCTTCCAGCCCACCAAGGGTGCACGCTGCCTCATCCGGGGGCTCCTGGCCCCCACAGCCCAGGGCAGTCTGGGTCTTCCCGCTCTGTAGCTGCCCGCCTAACTGGAGAAAGCCTCCTGGGAATGCCAGGACGTGCGCAGGGCCCCACGGCCGCTCTTACCCACGAGGGAGAATCAGACCGGCCCCGAGCCCTCGCCGCGCATCAGCGTCGTTACTGTGGAAAGGTGAAAGGTGAACGTGGCGGCCGGGACCTCGTACCCTGCTGGGTGCCTCTGTCCCAGGGCCCTTCTCCCATGGCGGGCTTTGCACCTGGAGAACCTGGGCTCGCCTGGGAGAGATGTGAGGCGGGAGACGTCCCTGCCTCAGGGACACTTGCCGGCAGGCGGTGGCTCCCAGGCACTGACGCAGGGTCCTGAGCAGGGAGCGGGGCCCACGGGGCCCCGGAGGAGCAGGCCGGCCTTGGAGCCGGTGGGCGCGGTGGAGTGCATGGTCGGCAGGGCCGAGCACACCCGAGGGCACCTGGCACGAGCTTCCTCGCTCACGGAGTCCTTCGGAGCCTCACTTTCCGCTTTGAAGAGGAGCTACTTCCACAGCCACGCAGGGTGATGGGTCGGGCCTGGGGTCAGACGGGCTCCGGGGAGGGGGTATCAGCGCGGGCGAGGAGTCCTGTGGTCGGCGGCCACCGGCCTGGCTCGTTCTCCTGTGGGAGTCCCTTCTGTCCTTCCCCGGTGCCAGCGACGGGCACCGGGTCATGACTGTACGCGGGCAAGTCTCAGGTGCTCGGGGACCCAGGGCACAGGAGCCCTGGCCAGTGTGGCTCAGTGAATAGAGCACCAGCCTGTGGACTGAAGGGTCCGAGGTTCAATTCTGGTCAAGGGCACGAACCTTAGTTGTAGGCTCTTCCCCGGCCCAGGCCCTGCTCAGGGCACGTACAAGAGGCAACCAATTGATGTGTCTCTCTCACATTGATGTTTCTCTCTCTCTCTTCCCCTCCCTTCCACTCTCTCTAAAAATCAACAGAAAAATATCCTCGGGTGAGGATTAAAACAACAACAAAACAAACAAACAAAATAGCAGGGCAGCCGGGAAGCGGAGGCCTCCTGGGCAGGCCATGGTGTGGCTGCTGCCGCGGGAGAGGGAGTGGAGGCAGGGAAGGCCCAGCTGGGCACTGAGGCTGAGATAGTGTCAGACGGTAGGAGGCACTGTGCCATAGACCAGGAGACTGACAGCTGCCCCGCGGGCCCCACCTCTTCCTGGGACCCTGTCTGCTCCAGCCCTGACTTCAAACGTCATTTTTAAAAAATATATTTTATTGATTTCAGAGAGGAAGGGAGAAGGAGAGAGAGAAACATCAATGATGAGAGACAATCACTGACTGGCCGCCTCCGGCACGCCCCCCATTGGGGATGGAGCCCACAGCCGGGCCTGTGCACAGACGTCATTGAATTGCCTTTCCCAGGGCAGGGCCGGCTGGCGACCCGGAGGCTCAAGCTGCTCGCTACCACTGCCGCCCTGAGCCGCAGGCACCCGAGAGACGGGCTTGTGGTTTGACAGCTGCATGTCTGGTGGCTCCTGGGCAGTGGCAGGCAGGTGGGCACCCGCAGCCCGCGAGGAGGAGGCGTGTGGGTGGGGGCTGCCCTGTCTTCTGAGGGACCCGCCAGCGCCCTGCCCTCCCCTCCCCTCCCCTCCCAGCGCAGGGCAGGACTGAGATGCAGAGGATACAGCAGGCTCCCTCTTCATTTGTCAGAGCCAGTTAGCATCTCCTCTGAATGCATCGCCTCGCAGATCCCCCCGAGCTGGAGGGAGGGTCTGGGAGAAGCCAGACTTTGGGCTTTGGGGTCCCATTCTAGGAACCGCATGCTGGGAGGGACCCACAAAATCACTGTGCTCACTTACTGAGGTGCCCGTCCCATCCTGGGCGACAGGCCTTGTGGTGGAGTCCCCGAAAACCGCCAGCCCCTGTTCTTGACCCTGAAAGTCCCCGACATGACAGATCATTTCGTTACAGTGCATATACCAACACTAACTCCTCACGTCTCTGAGCCCCCGCGAGCCCCAGGCAGGCCTGCGCCCGGGGGTGGGAGAGCGAGAGCCCACGTTGCCGCCGGCAAAGGCAGCTCCTGGGGACGGGCCCTGCCGTGAAGCCCAGGCCGTCTGAGCTCAGGGTCAGAGGGCAGCTGTGGGTCCTCCACGGCACCGGTGCCCAAAGGAGCACAGGTGACGAAGGGCATCGCTGAGACCCAGACACTCGTGGAGCGGCAGGACCAGACGGCCAGGAACACGCTCTGCCCCCCTGGGCCCCGTAGCCCTGACACCCCCGAGTCTCACTTCCTCACAGACACCTCACTTCCTGGGTGTGAGTTCAAGGTCTCCAGCCCAGGAGCCTCTCCCAGCTCCCAGCACCCAGGTGCGTCTGCACACTGTCCCCCACCCCACCTCCCCACCCCTCGACTTAGGCAAGAGCCAGTGTTCCTCTGGGAGAGCTGGCACCTTCCGGCCGCACCCCCACCCCACCCCGCCGCACCCCTGCCCCAGAACAGGCACAGCCTTGCCACCTCAGAGAGCCGCCTGTTGACAACCGCCTTCCCACCAGCCGGTGAGAAGCCGGAGAACGGGCCACGCCTGATCTGTAAGTCACAGCGCGTTGCACAATCCAGCGAGTTCTCTGTCCGCCGTGAGCGCTAGCATCTCAGAGCCCATTTCTTTTTTTTTTTTTTAATACATTTTATTGAGAGGAAGCAAGAGGGAGAGAGAGAAACATCAATGATGAGAGAGAATCATGGATCGGCTGCTTCCTGCACACCCCCTACTGGGGATGGAGCCCACAGCCCACATGTGCCCTGACTGGGAATTGAACTGTGACCTCCTGGTTCATAGGTCGACGCTCAACCATTGAGCCACACTGGCCGGGCTCTCGGAGTCCATTTCTGCCACCGGCAGCTCCCAGGCCCCCGGAGCACGTAGAAGCAAGCCCTCCCCACACAGCAGCGTCTCCTGGATGCCCAGAGCCCGTGCCTCCTGCGCCTGAGCCTGAGCCTGAGCCTGTGGGGGCGGTGCCGGCAGTGACCCCAGACTGGCCACGCTGGGGGGAGCCCAAGGGAACGGCTCCTGGATTTCCAAGGAGGAAACTGAGGCCCAGGAAAGAGTCACAGGCTGGCGTCACTGACTCCTGGAGGCACCGGGAGTAGAACCCGGGCCTACTGAGGCCCCGCCCAGGCCCCTCCGTGGAGTAGGTGTCAGTGCTGGTGAGCCTGTCCCTCAGGGACTCCCGGAGTCAGGGACAGGCTGAGGAATCGGTGGCAGCAAGTAGTGCAAGGGAGGGGGGACCTGTGGCCGGGGTGGGGGTGCAAGATCCCTACCCACCCCTCCAGCCTCCAGGCCAAGCTGAGGAGGCCATGGGCACACAGCCTGCTCCCCGCATTCAGGTGGAGAAACGGTGGCAGCCGGGCACCTTCTCTGGCCCTTCTTTTTAATGCCCCACGGCCTCCAGGCGCCGGGTGGTGGAGGCCGTAACTCCCACTGTCCAGGCAGCCTGGGTCCGTCTGGGCTCCACCACTGACTGACTTGGGGGCTCTGAGCCTGTGTCCTCAGCCCCTCCCCCTGTGCCTGCTCCAGACGGTCATGCTGAGGACTGAGGAGCCAGGTGGGCCAGTGCCCTGTGTCTCTCAGAGGCCCCACCCCACTTTTCTTCGGCTCCATCACACATCTGTGGGTGCAGGAGCACCCGATGAGGGTGAAGGGGGGATGTTGGCATAGGTCCCTCCCAGCCAGGCCCGCCTGCCTGAGGGCTGGGGTGCAGGAGCCTGGCGGGCGGCTGGACGGGACCTCTGCGGCCTAGGACTCGGCTGGCCGCCGACAGCGGGTGTGGCCAGCCTGGGGGTAGGGAGAGGATGCAGGAGCGGGAGGAGCTGGCATAGTTGGCATCTGCTGGGGGGAAGGAGTCCTGAGTTCCTGTGAGGACACGGAGCTCTGAGACTCCCGGGCGGGGAGGGCAGCGGGGAAGTGCCTCGGCCGGTCACACCTGGGCAGCGCTGGCCCCTCTTTTGTCTGCAGTTCAGGGCCCACAGTGTGCATGCAGGTCTGTGCTGGCACCACCAGGAGGTGGGCGGGCAGGGACCCAGGGCACTTCCCTTCACCCTCTGCAGGGAGCACAGCCCAGGCCACTTGCCAGAGGACCTCAGGCCCCGCCAGGCCAGGAGGGTAACTTGGAGCCCTGAGGCTGCCCATCCTCGGCAGGAGGCACAGGGCAGCTGCCAGAATCCAGACAAATGGTAGCCTGGGCCTTGGGGAGAGCCCGGAGCCACGTTGGGGACAGAAAAGGGTCTGCTTCAGCCTTAGGGGTGGTGTCAGCTTGATGGCTCTGTCCTCGCCTCCAAGTGCCTGCCTGCCAGCTGTGACCTCCTGTGCAATGACCTCCACGAACCAGGGGCGCTCGGTGCTTTACCGAATCCTTAAGCCACTGTGTGATGACACACTGAGTCCATTTTACAGATGAGGAGACCGGGGCTCAGGGAGCTTCCTGCCAGGGAGGGCAGTGCCCAGCGCAGGTCTGCCTGCCTCCCGGCTCCGGCGCTCTTTAAGGGGAGGCTGTCCCAGCCTCTGGCTATGGTACCTGAGCCAACAAGACCAAGCACCTCCCCGGACTGAGCTGCTGCCATTGCAGCCAGGAGCATGGAGGGCAGGTCGGGAAGGGCTTCCTGTCAGGGAAGATGGCGGCCTCTCCGACTCCAAGGCGCTGGGAAGACGGAATAGCCTCATGTGATCACCGGGTGGGGTTGTTGGGGTCACACCTTGCTGGAGGCGGCCGGTGGTGTATGACACTTCCTCTCTCCGGCCTCGGGCATGCCCGCCCTCCACGGCTGCCACCTGGCCCAGAGCGTCAGCACGGAGGCCGCCTTTCCAAGGACACGCTTCCTGGCCCAGGCCACTCGGATTCCTCGCCAGCTGCTGCCCGGGGCAGCGTGCCAGGCAGGGCAGGGCCGGGGCAAGTGTGGCCCAGCTCTCTGTTCGGCACCAGTTGGCTCATGGCGAGCGCTCGGCCGCTCCAGAACCCCAGCCTCCCTCCCTTTCCCTCTCCCACGTCCAGGACAGGGCTGCGAGGAGACCTGGGCGTAGCCACCACCGGCTTCGGCTTTAACGCTCGCCCTGGCCTCTGGGTCACCGTCCGGCTCCTGTCCGCGAGTCTGCCCACCGGCCCGGCAGCGGGAGCAGGGCCCAGGCCGGAGCGGCTCTAACTGCACAGCCGGAGGCAGCCGCGGGCTCGTCTGAAAGCAAGCACAGCGCCCGGAGCCGGACTGCAGCTCAGGGGCTGGGCGCAGCGCTGTTACTGTGCAGATGCGCGTGGCAGACTTCTCAGCCACTGCGCCTCGTTTCCTCCCTCAAACGGGAAGAGCAGTTCTTGCTCCAAAGGATGGGAGCAGCCCCGCCGGTGTGGCTCGGTGCTGAGTGTCGACCTCTGAGCCAGGTGGTCACGGTTGGATTCCTGGTGCGGGCTCCATCCCCTGTGGGGTGCGCAGGAGGCAGCCGATCCATGATTCTGTCTCATCATGTATGTTTCTCTCTCCCTCCCTCTCCCTTCCTCTCTGAAATCAATAATATATATTTCAAAACAAAACTGAAGAATGGGAGTGAAATTGGATCCTAAACAGGAGATGCATCCAGGGCCTGTCACATAGGGGCTGTTCGTCAGTACTGGGGAGAATAAGGTAGCTCGCTCTGGGAGGCAGGAGCCCGGGGCCCATGCTGCCCACCAGGACCTATTGGCAGGGATGAGGGAGCCAACAAGGGGCTGGGGGTGCTGAGCCTTGTGAGGATTGAGGGACACAGTCTGTCCAGTCACTTTGAAAATAAAAAGTTGCTGTGAAACGCCAACCCTCATGGTGGGGCCAGGGCTGGAGCAAGATGAAGGGACACGGCAGGGCAGGTTGTGTAAAGTAAGATGCGTATTTTAATTGCTTGAGTTCACAAGCCATAAAAGAAAAATAATACGGCGCAGCCCTAGCCCCTGCTTTCTACCGTGAGTCAAGAACCAGTTCCCACCTTGTTTCTTGGGTTCAAAGCATCTCCTGGCCTCATCATCCCCCTGACCCCCCCCACGCCCACACCCCCTGTGGTGAGAGGGCACGGCCTGCCCCTCCCCAGGCCAGTCTGTGACCAGGTGGGAAGGACCCAGAGTTGCCAGGCCTCCTGCTGATTGTGGCTCATTGTTGGGGTGAAGGGTGCTGCTATCTCACCCCCATCAGGCCTTGGGGAGGCTGTGCCCAGACAGTGGAAGCCAGAGGCTGCTCCCCTCGCTTCTGTCTGCGCAGGCCGGTGGCATCCCTCCCTCCCCCCCTCCCCCGCCCCCTTTGCAGGGAGCCAGGGAGGCGGGCCACGGGCAGACTCCCTGAGCCATCGCTGCTTCATCCCAACCTGGGAACCCACTTCCTTCCGGGTTCCTCCCAGCCACGGTCCCCATGTCCTCCGAGCAGACAGATCTTCCAGCCCGCACCCGGCTCTCTGTCCCCCACTCCCCACCCCAGCACTGACTCATCCCTCACCTCCCACTCAGGCTGTTTGCTGGGACGTGTCAGGACAGGGTGCCGGGTTCTGGTCCTGCCGGCTCCGCTCGGGGTGCTGCTCGGTGGGGGTGGCGGCAGGGGTGGGGGTGGGGCCCGTGGGAGGATTTGCTCTGACCTGCTTCTCTAGGCTTCCCTCCCTCACCCGCCTCCACCCCAGGCCGGTGGGGTGAACCCCAGAGCACCCCCATCATCTAATTACGATGTACCTCAAGGAGCCCAGCCTGGGGCTGCTGAGGCCAAGTGGGGGGCCATGGGGTTGAGGGGTGCTGCCCGTGCTCCCCCTGACCTGGGCCATTCTGAGCCTCCTACCTTCCAAAGATCCCACCCACAAGGCTCCCTGCGGCCGGGTCTGCCTCTGCTCCCCCTCGTCCTGTCCCTTTGGGACCAGAAAAGTGAAAGGTCTAGAGCAGTGGTTCTCAACCTGTGGGTCGCGACCCCTTTGGGGGTCAAACAACCCTTTCACAGGGGTCGCCTAAGACCATCGGAAAACACATATATGATTACATATTGTTTTTGTGATTCATCACTATGCCTTAATTATGTTCAATCTGTAACAATGAAAATACATCCTGCATATCAGGTATTTACATGACGATTCATAACAGTAGCAAAATTACAGTTTGAAGTAGCAACAAAAATAATTTTATGGTTGGGGGTCACCACATGAGGAACTGTATTAAAGGGTTGTGGTGTTAGGAAGGTTGAGAACCACTGGTCTAGAGACTCCAGCTCTCTGCTTGGCTTTTTAGTTCATGTAATGTATGCCCTCAGCAAGTCCCCTCACCCTCTGGGTCTCGATGTTAACATCTACAAAATGGGCGTGCGGCACCTTCCTGTAGATCATTCCAGAAGCTAGGGTCACCAGGGTGGACGAGGCTGGACCGAGCAAAGGAAAGGGGGCTGGAATCAGAGGCCTGTCCCACACACGGGAGCCGTCCTCTCCGAGGGAGACCCTCCCTTCTGCAGGCAGCCCGGCCCCCTCCAGGGCCTGCTCGGCCTGTGGCCCAGCCCCCTCCGGGGCCTGCTCAGCCTGTGGCCCGGCCTCCTGGGAAGTCGTGGTTAAAGGCAACAGGCCCGTGTCCCTGAGTCCCTTCTCTGAGATTTCACTGTCAGGCCCGGCGCTGGGGTCAGTGAGCAAACACGAATCACATCCTCCCGTCCTGCCGTGCGCCAGGTGCCGGGACATGAGGGATCCCGTGCCCCGGCTGCTGTGAACGTGGGGAAAGGGAGCATGAGGAGCTGGGCACACAGTCGGGGCGGGCTGCGGGCTGACTAGGCGCTGAGCGTCACTCCAAGGTGTGGAGAGCCGGGACTTGGGTGACAAGGTCTGATTTGAGGCTCGAACGGACCACAGCCTGCCCGAGCCTCGGTTTCCCAGCATTGCTGCAGCGCCTCTCACAGGCTTTCTGAGAGAATGATGAGCATCGGTGCCTAACAGTCCCTCTTAGGCAGTGAGGGCTCAGTCCGGGTCCCCTTTGGTGTTCTCGGGGCCAGGGTTCCAGATAAGTGGGGGGACCTGGTTGATCTGCATGAGGATCAGGCGATAAGGGAGCTGTGTCCTAGAAATTCAGAGGAAGTCAATCCAGTGCGTCCAGGCGGGGGCTGACCTGCTGGGCCCTGAGAGGGGAGGTGAGGGGGGAGGTGAGAGGAGGTGAAGGGGGAGGTGAGAGTGGAGGCGAGGGGGGTGAGGGAGGAGGCAAGGGAGGAGGTGAGGAGCAGCTGGGAGGAGAAGGGGTCTGTGTGGGCATCTGCAGGGGGCGATGCCCTGGGCAGCTGAGCACAGGAGGTCAGCCCCAGCGTGGAGGCATTGTTGAGGCCATGGGGGAAGGTGGACCAGATATTCCCCCCAGGCAGCCAGTCGTCTCTCTCCCCTTCTTATCTCATATTTCCCCCCAATCTCCTTCCCCCCAAAGAGTACCAACCTCTAGGTCCCCATGAAGGTCATGGGGCAGCTGTCTGCCCCTTCCCCGTCCTCCCGGCATTTCAGGGGGGACTGGGGCTGAGCCACGCAGGAAGCGCCTCACCGGCCCGTTCAGGGTGGGCCACGGGAGACTCGGCACTGGAGGGCAGAGGGCCCCCCCCCCCGCCCACCTGCCGCTCGGCCTGATGGGCCTGATGAGCTGTCAGATATCCACTGACCCACAGGCTGGTCCTCTGCAGCCACAAGAGACCCACACAGAAGGGATTCGTGGCTGGCGGCAGCCTGAGACCTCCCGCCCTGAGGCGCTCTCGTGGCCACCGAGTCAGGAGCAGGCCGAGGTCACCGGGCCACCCCCTCCCCACCCCCACCAGCGGCATGGCAGCCTCGGGTGAGTTGCTTTTCCTGGCATCTCCTCTCCTCTGTACGCGGGACGGCTGACGGGGTCTCGCCTGTGCTCACTCCACCCCAAGCTCGTCCCAGACCTCTGTGAGCTCTCGGTCCCTTTGCCTGTCCCATCCATCCTATAGAATAAAAGGCTAATACGCAAATTGTCCCTTTGACTGGGAGTTCGACCAGGGGCGGGGCTGGCCTGCCAACCACCCGCAGCCCCTCCCCCCGGCTGGCCCAGCGATTGGACTGGCCTGCCTGACCCCGTCTGTGCACGAACTCGTGCAGCAGGCCTCTCGTTTATACATAAAGTTCACTCACAGAATGTCAGTGTTCCAGCAGAATCATGAATTACCCCGTCATTAAACCCGGTTAGCATTTCTGGGGGCCTTTGGGAGCCAGGAGCCATTAGCCAGGGTGAAATGCACAGGCGCCCCAGAAAGAGAGAACCCCCCACCCCCCACCCACCCCCGTTCCCAGCATTCACAGTGGCAGCAGGAGGCAGCACTGAGCCCGGGGCCCCAGCCTCGCAGGGCCTCGCTGCTTCTGAAGCTCCTTTGAGCTGCTGTCCCAGCCTTGGGCGAAGCCTGCCGGTGGCGCTGGCTGGGAGGTGTGTCCAGCTCCCTGCTCGCGGAGGGCAGGGCAGGCGGGGAGCCCCTGGCAGAGGGGAGCCCGCAGGAGGCAGGCCCTGGACCAGAATCAAGGTTCTTAACTCCGGGACCAGGTGGAGAGGGTTCAGGGGGACACAGAGGTTTCCTGGGTTTTTGTGCCCCTGGGCCCGGCTGCCCTGTAGAATGGGCTCTCAGCCTGGTGCACGGGTCAGAGGCGGCCGGTGATGGTGGCCCATCACTGTGGCTGCCAACAGACAGGCGTCCACGTATGGCGTGTCCCTCCCACGGTGTGGGGGCTTGGCTGGAAGGAGAGGGGAGCCCGGCGCCCAACGCAGCAGCATCGTGGGCTGTGGGCCCGCAGCCGCTCACTTGGCCCCTCTGCTTCCTCCTCTCCTGGGTGAGACGGGAATGGGACTGGCGCTCCCGGGCGGTGGGGCTCACCGAGCCGGTACACGCAGACATCACACTGCGCGCACAGAGAAGCGAGTCACGGTGGTCACCGTTCATGCCATCCGTCACTGGGGGCAGCAGGGAGCACCTGGGAGAGGGAGGGGGAGCATGTGCGGCCCCTGATTCTACCACCAAAGAGAGGCCCAGTCCTGGGGGCCTGAGGGCAGCAGGCAGCACCCTTCCCTGCACAGAAGAACACAGGGTCTCCTCTCCCCCCCACACGCCTCCCGGCCACAGCCCTCTGGGCGGCCTGTGGGCAGGGCCAGGAGGGTCCGGAATGCGACTGATGAGCTGGGAAGGAGGAAGCAAGTGGCCCAGAGGCTGGGCTGCTTCCCTGTGCCCGGGCACCGTGCCCTGTGCCTACGTGCCTCTGTTCCTGCAGGCAGCCCGGGAGCAGGCCCTGGCACGCCGGCCCCTACCCGGTGACTCCTGAAACCCCGACAAGTCTGAGCTGGAAGCCGGCTGGGCGAGGCTCCTGAGAGATTCCTGGTGGGCAGAGGGTGGTGGAGGGAGGGGAGGCTGGGAAAGACCCTGCACTGCAAACCATGAGCTGGCAGCACCTGGGCGGTGGAGAGGGGGCGGGGCTGGGAGTGAGCGGCTCAGGGTTTCACCTCCCACCTCCTGGGTCCCAGCACTCCACATGCTCCCTCGGGAGGGGGAGGCCGGGACAGGCTGGGACGGGCAGGCTGCTCCCCTCAGCATTTTGCCAAGAAGGTGATGACCTCAGTGCTGCCAAGAGGGAGCGCAGGAGAGGGCGTGGGAGGGGGAGGGGCAGCATGCGGGGGCTCAGTGAGCCAGGCTGGAGAGGCCCCAGGGGACCCCAGAGCTGGGGGGTCTCTCCACAGGGCCCCCCCGCTTCCTCAGCCCAACTTGCAGGTGAGAAGGCTGGGATTCAGGAAGGTTGTGTGTAGACTTGTGTGCGGTTCCCACTCTGAAATTAGCAGCAGGACAAACGGCAAAGCACGGGCCTCCACTGCCCTTCCCAGCCCCCGGGTGCGGACAGACCCAGCCAGGAGGGCTCCCAGGGCCTGGCTTGCTCATGAGGCTCCTCCAGGGGAGGGGGGGACAGAGAGTGGGAGGAGCCTAGCGCCCCCTTCAGGCGATCGGCCATCAGATGCCACTCACTGTGGGGGCTCCAGGCTCAGCCACCTCCCCCTGCACCACAAGGTCAGGGCCCTTTGCAGACCCGCCTCTCAGACCACCCGTGGGGAGAACGTTAGGTGGGAGCACGACTGCCACCAGCTGAGCCGCCCCCCCCCGCCCCTCCCCCCGAGTGAGAGAGACTCGGGCTGAGATGATGCCACAGGGCCCTGCACAGAGTGGTTAGAACCAGGGTCAGGCTGCCTCCCAAGGAGGGTCACCACCCAGGTCTCGGGGTCCAGACTGGCCCTGAGGCTGGTACTGGGCTGGGGCCAGTGCTGGGACTCATGTGGGTGATCAGGGAGGAAGCTTCTCAGGGTTCACACTGGGACATGTCCAGGGAGGTGGTGACTTGGTGGGACCCAGCACCTGTTGCTTGTATTTGGAGTGAGACGTCTATTTCTCGTGTGGATGGAGCAGGTGGCGTGTGGGGGTGTAAGAGGTGGGTTCTGATGGTGATGGAGGGACCATGGGAAGCCTTCTCCTTCCATTCCCCAAGTTCACTCACCTCTCTCTTCCTGTGTCTGTCCCACCCCAGGCCCCTGTGTCCGTCCCACCCCAGGCCCCTGTGTCCACCCACCCCAGGCCCCTGTGTCTGTCCCACCCCAGGCCCCTGTGTCTGTCCCACCCCAGGCCCCTGTGTCCGTCCCACCCCAGGCCCCTGTGTCCACCCACCCCAGGCCCCTGTGTCTGTCCCACCCCAGGCCCCTGTGTCCGTCCCACCCCAGGCGCCTGTGTCCACCCACCCCAGGCCCCTGTGTCCACCCACCCCAGGCCCCTGTGTCCGTCCTACCCCAGGCCCCTGTGTCCGTCCCACCCCAGGCCCCTGTGTCCACCCACCCCAGGCCCCTGTGTCCACCCACCCCAGGCCCCTGTGTCCATCCACCCCAGGCCCCTGTGTCCACCCACCCCAGGCCCCTGTGTCCACCCACCCCAGGCCCCTGTGTTCGTCTCACCCCAGGCCCCTGTGTCCACCCACCCCAGGCCCCTGTGTCCGTCCCACCCCAGGCCCCTGTGTCCGTCCCACCCCAGGCCCCTGTGTCCACCCACCCCAGGCCCCTGTGTCCACCCACCCCAGGCCCCGTCAGATGCTACCTGGACATCAGCCTTAATTTCAGAGTCATCAGGAGGCCTCTCCTCTGTGGGGTTTGTGTTCTCCCATCAGCGAGGGACAGTGAGGACTAAGGCTTTGCCTCCTGCTCTCCACTCAGCAGGCCCGAGGTCCTGACCAACTGGGGGGCCCGCTGTCCCACCTGGCCCTCCCCAGCCCTCCTGTGGGAGACCCTGTAGGGGCTCTTGGGCCACACCAGCTGAGGAAAGCTAGTCAAAAGGAAAATGTGACCCAGAGACTCCTCTTGTCCTCCTGCTCTGCTGCCCATGAAAGAGGGTTAATGTGCCCGTGTGCCTCCCACTGAGGGCCAGGCCGAGCTGCTAGGGTTGCAAGGAAGGCTTTTGAAGATGGAAACAGACCTGGAGGGGAGTGTGAGATGGCCTGGAGGGGAGTGTGAATGGAGATTGAGCCACTGGAGTCTGGGCCACGTTGTGGCAACTGGCAAGTCTTGGGAGGGGTTTTCCACGGGGAGTCTGTGTGCAGGCTCCCGCCCAGCCCCTCCGGCTCCCAGGCTAGAGGAGGCCCCTCTGCCGGTCCAGAGCTACCCTCCTCCCTCTGGGACCTCTCCTCACACGGCTTCGGAAACAGGCCCTCATCGCCGACCCTCTCCCCGTCCAGGGCCCAGGGTCACACTGTGTGGCCATGAGGTCACTGCGGCTCAGCACTTGGGGCCCGTGAGACCAAGGCATCTTGGAGGGTGGGTCCCAGTCCCACTCCAGGGCCCTCAGCACTGCACAGCTGCGCCCTGGAGCACCATCCTGATGCTGATGGGCACTGTGCAGGCGGTGCCTTCCGCCTGGTTCCAGCAGCCCCACCCCCTCCCCCGCCCCTGAGGCCTGCAGGGTCCCACCCACTCCACTGCCCACTCCAGCCAGGGTCCTCCTGTCGGAGTTCTGGCCTGCCAGCCTGTCCTGGGAGCAGCCCCTGAGGCAGGAGGTGGTGGGGCTGAGGCACAACTGCCAGCCCCGGTGGTGGAGGCCCCGGTGGTGGGGGCTGAGGCTGGGCCGGAACAGGGGTGCTGGGAGCAGCAG
This sequence comes from Myotis pilosus, assembly GCA_036010255.1. Taxonomy (NCBI): domain Eukaryota; kingdom Metazoa; phylum Chordata; class Mammalia; order Chiroptera; family Vespertilionidae; genus Myotis; species Myotis pilosus. The sequence continues at coordinate 720,061 of JASKON010000024.1, forward strand.
ATACCAGCCTGGGGTGGGTCCCCATGCCACCGGGAAGGCTGGTGTGTGTGAGGCTGCCACCCACCGTTGGCATCACAGGAAGGCCGAGGAGAGCCAGGCCTGGCTGAGACAGGCAAACGCAAGCCTGAATGCTTTCATAGGAAAGAATCCGCCACGAACTGGGCACAGGCATCCCCTGGTGCAGGGGGCACGGGTGGCTTTCGCTCATGCAGGAGCCAAACGAGGTGGAAATCCTTCCGAATGGTAGCAGTTTCCCAGCAAGAAGGTGCCCAACTTCCTTCATCTTTGTTCGTCTCCACAGCCTCCTGCCCCCTGTGCGAGGGCGCCAGCCATGAGCACGCCCTGCCTCCCTGTCTGTCTCCTCCCTCTCCCCCACTTCTTCCCCATGCTCTGCCCTCTGAGGGCACAGGCATGCCACAGCACACCCCACACAAAAGCAGAGGGCCCATCCTCTCCACCCACCTTCACCTCACCATCCCTCCTCCTACAGGGCCCAGAGCAGGCACTCCAGACAGGAAGGCCTGCACCTCTGCCCAGAACCCCTCTTTAAACCCTCTTCCCACCGGCCAGCGTGGCTCAGTGGTTGAGCGTCAACCTATGAACCAGGAGGTCATGGTTTGTTTCCCGGTCGGGGCACAGGCCCGGGTTGTGGGCTCTATCCCCAGTGAGGGGCCTGCAGGAGGCAGCCGATCCGTGATTCTCTCACCATTGCAGTTTCTCTTTTTTTCAGTTTTTTAAAATCCTTTAATGTTTAAAGCATTACATCAGTCTCCTTCCCCCCACTGACCTCTCCTTGGCCGCCCCTACCGCCCAGCGCATGCCCTCACCCCCACTGTCTGTGTCCATGGGTCATGCTCATGCACCCACACAAGTCCCTCAGGTGATCTCTTACCCCCTCACCCCCCGCCTTCCCTCTGAGGTTGGACAGCCTGTTTGATGCTTCTATGACTGGTTCTATTTTTGTTCGTCAGTTTATGTTGTTCCATCATTGATGTTTCTATCCCTCTCTCCCTCTCCCTTCCTCTCTGAAATCAATAAAACACACACACACACACACCCTTGCTGTGAGGAATCCAGGCTTCCATGTGAGGGGTGCTGTCAGCGGTGGAGAGGGCGGGCAGCAGCTACAGGCAGCCTGTCTGAACCCTGGCTTGGAGCTGGGCTGTTCCAGGGGCTTCGAGGCCTCGAAGGGCCAGGCCAGGAGGAGCAGGCTGTCAGGAGGGTGTGGAGGGGGAGCCACAGGCTTTGCAGGGCTCAGGGCTGCCCCCGCTGGGCGAGAACATGTTTCACCTTATGGTCTGGAGCGGAGAAGGAGCGGGCACTGGGACAGAGGAGAGGGAAGGAATCCGGAAGTGGTAAGTGGGCGCACGCAGGGGACCTGAGAGAGGGCAGGAAGAGGCAGGCAGACCTACACCCTTTTGGGGTGTAGCTCCCTGGTTTCAGTCAAGAAGTGCAAGACATGGGGGCTGGCCCGCTCCCTCCCGTGCAAGTGAGAGGCCCCGCCTCTCTGCCCTCCCACCCACCTGCCCGCGCCGTGCGGTGCCCTCCTGTCCAGGCCATGCCTCTCAGCTGATACACAGTTCCCAGGAAGTACAGTCAGACCTGAGAAGTGGCTCACCCTGGCCCAGGACCCAGCGGGCTCCGTCTTCTCCATCAACCGCTTGGGAGCTCTGACGCTTGCTCCATGCCAGGCCCTGGGTGGAGGGAGGTGCTGAGGCAGAGGGCTGGGCCGCAGGGTGAGGAGCCCCTGACTCAGCTGGGAGGGGAGGCTCTAGGAAGGTTGGAAGTCAAAGCTCAGGTCATTCAGGACAGATGACGAGGAGGGGCAGGTAACGGGGCGGGGGTGTTTAACAGAGGGAGTTGATGGCCTTGTTTCGTGTGGCAGGAGAGAGCAGGGAGGGAGGTGGCTGGAGGCTGGGATCCCCCAGATGAGGTCTGGAGCCAAAAGGATTTGAACTTGATCCTGAGGCTGCAGGGAGCAGGGAAGAATTGTGCACAGAGAATGGTTTCCGTTTTAGAGAGTGGAGGATGGATCGGAGCAGGGAGCTAGACGCAGGATGTACGCCTGGCGTCATATTCTAGGAGGCCGGGTAAGAGATGGCTGTGGCGGGCGCCAGGGGCAGGGTATGGGGAGAAGACGGGGTGGGAGGCATGAGAAGGTGGTCCCTAAGGTTCAGAGGAAAGGGATTGACACGTCACCGAGGTAGAGTCCAGCCCAGGAGGGTTGAAAACCTAAGGAAGTGAGACCCTGCTTGTGGGGGGGGCGAGGGGGGCGGACTTCTGGGCCGGGCTGGCAACCACTGCCCTTGGTGACTGTGTGGCTGTGGTGCCCAGCTCTGCCACTGTGCAGCCTGGACCTCCCTGGCGCTCCATGTAATCCGGGAGGTCTGCCTGGAGCTGGTGGGCAGTGCACAGAGGCAGAGAGGTCCAGGGAAGATGAGGCGCTGGGGCCTAGACAGAGCTGGGCGTTGGGCATCCAAAGCCTTGACCTCCAGGGTCGTGGGGTCCACATTTCCCTCTTACAGACGAGGACACTGAGGCAAGAGGGGACACTCCCTGCCTAAGGCTCAGAGGAGAGAGCGACCAAGCAGCGAGCCTTTCCGATCTCAGTGGGTGCCCTTCCTCCCCCCCGCACCCGCCCCCACCCCGCCCAGGCCTGGCCTGAGGACAGGGCAGGTTCAGGCGGGGGTGGCTGAAGGCTGGAGGAAAGGGGCAGAGCCACACGGCTCCCGGTTCTGAGGGCGGTTCTGAAGGCGGTTCCGAGGGCGAGGTCTAGTTGGACTGCTCAGGACCAGCTCTGGCCGGGCCTTGCGGATGGGCACCAGCATGAGACAGGCAGAGGCGAGCAGTCCAGGCGTCCCCTGCAAACCCAGCCCCTGATTCATCCCTGTCCCCCAACCTGTCCTGCCAGGTGTTGGGGAGAGACGGGACTCGCCAGAGCAGCCCCCCTGCCACTCCCTGGGCCCCCCAGCTTCCGCGCTGCGGGGAGCGGGCCGGCCCGGCCTGTCTGGGGGACGCTGGGCTTCCACTCCTGCTCCCTCCGGGCTCTTCCCAGGCGCCGCGCCCCTTCCTCTCCCACGCACGGTGCACGCCCGCCTAAGGCGCCCGGCGCCAGCCCCACAGCCCATCATTAACCAGCTCCTGTGGGGACTGGGAGGGGGTGTCAGCCCAGGGGAAGCAGCAGCAGTTTCTGTGACCCCGAACCTGGAGGAGCCTGGCTCTGACAGTAGCAATTAGCCCCTGGCTGTGGGTTCCTGGGAGGCTGCCCTGCGGCAAGGTGGGCGTGGAAGGGATTCAGGCCCAGGACACCTGGCGCCACTGCCCCCCCCACCCCCCACCCCCCACCCCGAACCCAAGGGCCCACTCTCAGGGCAGCCCCTGCCTTGCAGGGGCCGAGGGGAGCGGGATGGCTGGGCTCATAGGGGCCCCGCCAGGCACTGGGCCCAGACACAGCGCTCAGCCCTCTGGTCATGCCCAGCCCCAGGGAGGGCACTGGGGGTGCGGCTGTTTCTTCACTCTGACCTGGATCACCTTGGACACCACCCTGGGTGCCAAAGGGGACCTGGGGAGGCAGCCTGGTCACGTGGGAGCCCCCAGTACTGGGGAGACATGTGGGTGTGGGGATGGACAGGCAGTAGGAAGGACCTCGGTGAGAGCCTGCGGGTTCTTGCTGGCAGCACAGTGGGTCCGGCCACACTGACTGCAAACCTTCCCGGAAGCGACCTGCCCTCCCTGCCCCGCCCTGGGGGTGGGCCTTCGTGAGGAAGCTGTCCTGGAGGAGGGACCTTAACCTTCAGGTCACTGGTTTCCATTGGAGCAGTGGTTCTCAACCTTCTGGCCCTTTAAATACAGTTCCTCATGTTGTGACCCAACCATAACATTATTTTCGTGGCTACTTCATCACTGTCATGTTGCTACTGTTATGAATCGTCATGTCAATATCTGATATGCAGGAAGGTCTTAGGTGACCCCTGTGAAAGGTCGTTCGACCGCCAAAGGGGCCGCGACCCACAGGTTGAGAACCGCTACACTAGAGGCTCCCATGGCTGAGCCATGTCCACTCCCTACTTAGTGGGTTTCTCACTAGATACCCTTTTCGTCTCTGCCAGTGGGGGCGGGGGCAGGGGGGCAGGTAGGTCCTTGGAAAGCTCTGGAGGGGCTGCCAGGCCACGGGATTTGGTTTTGGAGGGGTCCCTGTTGAGGAGCCCAGTGCCCCTCACGCACCCCCTCCTTTCCCCGGGCCAGGCCGCCGCTCCTGCCCACCCAGTGCGGGCAGAGTCTCGGGAAAGGAGTGAGGAACAGAAGAGAGGGGTCCATGCCAGGAATCCCCGAGCCCCTCCCCTGGGCCCTCTCCCTCCCACCACGCAGGCCCCGCCCGCCTGCTGGGCCAGAGGAGGGGTCTGGGTTTCCTGGGGCAGGAGGGGACGCTGCGAGCAGCGGGTGGGAAGCAGAGCCGCTGCGTGGGAACCCGGGCCCGGCCTGGGATTAGCGCCATGGCGGGCAGGGCCCTGGGCAGGGCCCTGGGGAGCGGGTTTGTTGGCCACAACTGAGGAGCCTTTGTGTTTTGTTGCTGAGCTCGGGCTTTTGCGGGCCTTGCATCTCAGGGCCAGCCCAGCGCCCGCCCTGTTGGCTCAACACTTCTGAAAAGCCATGAAAGCAGTCCTACCTGAGCTCCAGAGGGGAAACTGAGGCACTGCACACAGGTCCCCGGGCCTGGGTCCCAGATCCTGAGCTCACAGGGTGGTCGGGAAGAAGGATGCCTGTGCCTCAGGTCAGGAAACTCTCATTCTTTGATGTCCCCAGGATGCGGGAACCCCTCTGCCGGGGGCCAGGCTCCGTGGGCCTCTCCACCTCCTCGCCCCACCTCTCCGCCTCCTTTTTGCTCTGAACATCACAGCCCCTTGCAGGGACCCCCTCCTGGGCACTCAGCGTCCCTGCTCTGACCCCACCTGACCCCCACTCACCAGGCTCCCGGCCACCAGGCTCCATGGCCGCAGCCGTTTCTCTGAAGAAGTGACGGAGGCACTCAGGTTACCTTCTGGGGGAGGTGGCGGGGGCACCACCAGAATGAGGTCCTGGGTGTTAGATTGAGAAGCAGGGTCTGTTCTTATGGCAGGAAGAGAGCCCACTGCCTCACGGAGGAGAGAGGATGATGGTGATGGTGGGGACACTGACGATGTGGTGATGATGGTGACGATGACAATGATGGTGGTGACTGGGGATGGTGACAGTGATGGTGGTGGTGACAGTGATGGTGGTGGTGACAGTGATGGTGGTGATGATGGTAGTGACTGAGGATGGTGACAGTGATGGTGATGATGACAGTGATGGTGGTGGTGACAGTGATGTGATGACAGTGATGGTGGTGATGATGGTGACGATGACAATGATGGTGGTGACTGAGGATGGTGACAGTGATGGTAGTGATGACAGTGATGGTGGTGACTGAGGATGATGACAGTGATGGTGATGACAGTGATGGTGGTGACTGAGGATGGTGACAGTGATGGTGATGATGACAGTGATGGTGGTGGTGACAGTGATGGTGGTGATGACAGTGATGGTGGTGATGATGGTGACGATGACAATGATGGTGGTGACTGAGGATGGTGACAGTGATGGTGGTAATGACAGTGATGGTGGTGATGACAGTGATGGTGGTGATGATGGTGACGATGACAATGATGGTGATGACTGAGGATGGTGACAGTGATGGTGGTGATGACAGTGATGGTGGTGATGACAGTGATGGTGATGATGACAGTGATGGTGGTGATGACAGTGATGGTGGTGATGGTGATGGTGGTGACTAAGGATGATGACAGTGATGGTGATGATGACAGTGATGGTGGTGATGACAGTGATGGTGGTGATGACAGTGATGGTGATGATGACAGTGATGGTGGTGGTGACAGTGATGGTGGTGATGACAGTGATGGTGGTGGTGACAGTGATGGTGGTGATGACAGTGATGGTGGTGATGATGGTGACGATGACAATGATGGTGGTGACTGAGGATGGTGACAGTGATGGTGGTAATGACAGTGATGGTGGTGATGATGGTGACGATGACGATGGTGGTGACTGAGGATGGTGACAGTGATGGTGGTGATGACAGTGATGGTGGTGATGACAGTGATGGTGATGATGACAGTGATGGTGGTGATGACAGTGATGGTGGTGACTGAGGATGGCGGTGATGACAGTGATGGTGGTGATGACAGTGATGGTGGTGATGATGATGGTGGTGACTGAGGATGGTGACAGTGATGGTGGTGATGACAGTGATGGTGGTGGTGATGGTGACGATGACAATGATGGTGACTGAGGATGGTGACAGTGATGGTGGTGACTGAGGATGGCGGTGATGACAGTGATGGTGGTGATGACAGTGATGGTGATGACTGAGGATGATGACAGTGATGGTGACGATGACAATGATGGTGGTGACTGAGGATGGTGACAGTGATGGTGGTGACTGAGGATGGCGGTGATGACAGTGATGGTGGTGATGACAGTGATGGTGCTGATGACAGTGATGGTGATGATGATGGTGGTGACTGAGGATGATGACAGTGATGGTGATGATGACAGTGATGGTGATGATGACGGTGATGGTGGTGACTGAGGATGATGACAGTGATGGTGATGATGACAGTGATGGTGGTGATGACAGTGATGGTGGTGACTGAGGATGGCGGTGATGACAGTGATGGTGGTGATGACAGTGATGGTGGTGATGATGATGGTGGTGACTGAGGATGGTGACAGTGATGGTGGTGATGACAGTGATGGTGGTGGTGATGGTGACGATGACAATGGTGGTGACTGAGGATGGCGGTGATGACAGTGATGGTGGTGATGACAGTGATGGTGGTGATGATGGTGGTGACTGAGGATGATGACAGTGATGGTGATGATGACAGTGATGGTGATGATGACAGTGATGGTGATGGTGGTGACTGAGGATGATGACAGTGATGGTGATGACAGTGATGGTGATGATGACAGTGATGGTGGTGATGATAGTGATGGTGGTGATGACAGTGATGGTGATGATGACAGTGATGGTGGTGGTGACAGTGATGGTGGTGATGACAGTGATGGTGGTGATGATGGTGACGATGACAATGATGGTGGTGACTGAGGATGGTGACAGTGATGGCGGTGATGACAGTGATGGTGGTGATGACAGTGATGGTGGTGATGATGATGGTGGTGACTGAGGATGGTGACAGTGAAGGTGGTGATGACAGTGATGGTGGTGGTGATGGTGACGATGACAATGATGGTGGTGACTGAGGATGGTGACAGTGATGGTGGTGACTGAGGATGGCGGTGATGACAGTGATGGTGGTGATGACAGTGATGGTGCTGATGACAGTGATGGTGATGATGATGGTGGTGACTGAGGATGATGACAGTGATGGTGATGATGACAGTGATGGTGATGATGACGGTGATGGTGGTGACTGAGGATGATGACAGTGATGGTGATGATGACAGTGATGGTGGTGATGACAGTGATGGTGGTGATGGTGATGGTGGTGACTGAGGATGATGACAGTGATGGTGGTGATGACAGTGATGGTGATGATGACAGTGATGGTGGTGATGACAGTGATGGTGGTGATGACAGTGATGGTGGTGATGATGATGACAGTGATGGTGATGATGACAGTGATGGTGATGATGACAGTGATGGTGATGGTGGTCACTGAGGATGATGACAGTGATGGTGATGACAGTGATGGTGGTGATGGTGATGGTGGTGACTGAGGATGATGACAGTGATGGTGATGATGACAGTGATGGTGATGATGACAGTGATGGTGGTGATGACAGTGATGGTGATGATGACAGTGATGGTGGTGATGACAGTGATGGTGGTGATGACAGTGATGGTGATGATGACAGTGATGGTGGTGATGATAGTGATGGTGGTGATGACAGTGATGGTGATGATGACAGTAATGGTGGTGATGACAGTGATGGTGGTGATGACAGTGATGGTGATGATGACAGTGATGATGGTGATGACAGTGATGGTGATGATGGTGACGATGACAATGATGGTGGTGACTGAGGATGGTGACAGTGATGGTGGTGATGACAGTGATGGTGGTGATGATGGTGGTGATGACAGTGATGGTGGTGATGACAGTGATGGTGATGATGACAGTGATGGTGGTGATGATGGTGGTGACTGAGGATGGTGACAATGATGATGGTGATGACAGTGATGGTGGTGATGACAGTGATGGTAATGGTGACAGTGATGGTGGTGATGATGATGGTGGTGACTGAGCATGGTGACAGTGATGGTGATGGTGACAGTGATGGTGGTGATGATGGTGGTGGTGACTGAGGATGGTGACAGTGATGGTGATGATGACAGTGATGGTGGTGATGATGATGGTGGTGACTGAGGATGGTGACAGTGATGGTGATGGTGACGATGACAGCAGCTAACATTTACTGAGCATTTGATTTGTGCTTAGTGCTGCTTCTCTAAGTTTCACATGTGCCCCCTCGTTTAATCCTTACAACGGTTTTGTGGGGTACATGCTATTATGATCCCTATGTTACAGATGTGCGACCTCAGTGCAAATTGGGGCACAAAGAGGGGAAGTCATTCGCCCCAGGTTCCCCAGCTCGCACGTGGCCGGGGGGAGTGAAGCCCACACTGCTGGCCTCCGCAGCCCCCCTGCTGGCTGCCAGGAAGGGGCTGGACTGCCCTGGGGGAGGCAGAGGGTGGGCAGTGTAGATGAGACATAGCGTCTGTTTTCGTGGTGTCAGAGCCAGGGGGCTGGTGGAGAGGCCTGGACACCATGGAGAGGGCTGGGATGGGGGTGATGATCCTCGTCAGTGTCCGAGGGGCCCCCCTCCATCCCTCCACTCTCCTGGCTACCAGGGGGCTTTCTGCCCCAGGAGGCCCTGCCTGACTCCTGCCTTTCCCATCAGCCCTTTCTCTCCCTTCAGTGGTGAGCCTGTGCCCACAGTGACTGGTATTCTGGCCCTGCCTGTCGGCATCACCAGGAGTCTGCCCCCCTCTCTGAAAGCCCCCACCTGCCCAGTGTCAACAGCAAGGGCATTCTCCCCGACCGCCCGGTCCGACCAGGACAGGCAGCCCCAGGCCAGACGCTTGGGTTCTGGGCTCCTAAGCATGGCAGGTGGGGGAGGGCTGCAAGGGGGGTCTTCAGACCTTCCCAGTCTTCCCAGTCTTCCCAGTTCCACTACTGAGCCCCACCCTAGTGACCCCGTGCCCACATCCACAGGCTTCCTCATGCCCACCCCGGGGCCACACCCCCGGCCCTGCCAGCAGCGCTGTGGGCACAGAGATCCACATCAGAATGAGTCGCCTGCTCCCTGGAGGTCTTCCCACCACTGTGCCTGGCCCACCCACCCCAGGCAAAGGAGCACGGGCCAGGAGAACCCACTCTGTGCCCAGTAAACGGGCACCCGGGCGCTTTCCTCACTGCTCACCACGGTGGCTTCTGGGAGAGCGACCTGAGAGGAGGGCCTCCCCTCACGCAGGATTGGGGCAGGGAAAGGCCACATCTGCCCGAGGAGGCGCTGCTGGTGGAGGGACCGCGGTGCCCGCGCCCCTGCAGCGCCCTCCCACCCACGCCAGGCGCTGCCAGCCTCTCCTGGCGCTCAGCTCTGAGGGTCAGGTCACCGCTGAAGAGGCCATAATGACTGTCAGCCTCGGGGCCAGGCACCGGCCTGCTGCCCCCACACCCGCAGGGAGATGTGGGGAGAGGCAGTCGCCGCCTCCAGGGTGGCCTTGTCCCTCTGCAGGCCCCACCGTGCCCGACGCCAACCCCCAGATGGCTGCTGGGGGCACCCCTCTCTCCACCCTGCCTGCACCCGGGCCCAAGCGCTCCCAACCGGCTTTTCCTGTTCTGCTGTGTTGGTGAAAGCTCCCCAATTATACCCACATTATCTCAGCTGCTGGGCGAGCCTGGCAAGTGGGGGCTGGGGGCAGGGCAGGGAGCGCCCACCCCTGTTCTCCTGGGAGAGCCCAGGGCTTCCTGCTGGCCCCGCGCCATTGGCTAGGGTCCTGAGCTGTCCGGCCCGCTGACCACACGGGGCTGGGCTACAGTTCAGGGAATCAAACAGTTAGGGCCGCTCGGGGAGAAGAAAGGGGGGCTCAGCGGGGGCTCCTGGTCAGGCCTCAGGCAGCTCAAGATGGAGCCGCTCGGACTCAGGCCTCCTCCCTCCTGTGGTGCCCCTCTGTCAGGTGCCCACCAGCCTCCAGGGATCTGCCAGGGACCGTTGGAACCCCACAGACTGACTGAGGACAGCTGGGGGTGGGGCTATAGATGCCCCAGTGGGTCTTGTGGACGTGCGGGCGGGGGAGAAGGGGGACCTCAGGGGAGCTCTCGGAGCGTGGCAGGGGCCTGGTATGGAGGGACCAGCGACTTTTAGTCACAAGCATTTTCTGAGTCCCTGTGTGCCCAGCACAGGGCACAGCCTGTGGCCTCAGGAGTGCTGGCCGGTGCCCTCGTAAGGGGACGAGGGGCCAGCCCGCTTCCCTGACCCTGGTGTTGGGGCCTTCAGAGGACCTACGGGTGCCCCCGTGCAGAGGCGGCACGGCCCACGGTCCTGCTGTGGAACCCCAGACCCCTCTGGAAGCCCCTAGGCCAGTGATGGCGAACCTATGACACGTGTGTCAGAGGTGACACGTGAACTCATTTTTTTGGTTGATTTTTCTTTGTTAAATGACATTTAAATATATAAAATAAATATCAAAAACATAAGTCTTTGTTTTACTATGGTTGCAAATATCAAAAACTTTCTATATGTGACACGGCACCAGAGTTAAGTTAGGGTTTTTCAAAATGCTGACACGCTGAGCTCAAAAGGTTCGCCATCACTGCCTCCGCCGTGCTGTGTCCCTGGGTCCGTGCAGGGCCCGGCACTGGTGTTGCTGGTGGCGCTCGGTAAACTGGCCGAGGAGAAAGGACGCAGGGACGTGCTGTGCACAGAGGCTCCGGCGCAGAGAGCGGAAGGCACGCTCTAGAGGAGGCGGCTGCCCGGTCAGGGTAAGCCAAGTTCAGGGCTGAGGAAGCGCAAACAGAAGCCACTCTGATGGGACAGAACAGCGGGGGGAGGCCATGGGGTCTTTATTCAGTCCCACCCATCGCTCCCTCCTTCCTGCGAATCCCCACCCTCTGCTTCCACGGTGACTTGTGAATAATTTTTTTATTGATTGGTCTCAGAGGCAGGAAGAGGGAGAGAGGTTCGTTGTCCCACTTATTGACGCGTTCGCTGGTTGATTCTTGTATGTGCCCTGCTCAGGGGTGCCGCGTGCAGCCCCAGTGGGTCGGGCGACGCTGCAGCCAGTGGCGCGCTGATCTGGGAATCCTCTGCAGAAGCAGTGTGCTGTGCGGGTGGGCGCTGGGCACAGGACACAGATGTGAAAGACACAGACCTGCTCTGGGCAAGTCAGTCTGGCGGAGGCGTCAGGGTGTGAGCAACCGCGTCACGAGGCAGAAAAGAGCTGTAATGGATGTGGCTGGGTTCCCAGCTGGAGGATCAGGGGGGCTTCCCAGAGGAGGTGGCCGAGTGGATTATCCAGGGGCAGGAAGGCGGGCCTTCTAGGAACTGCGTGAGTCGGAGGCAGGAAGTGTTGCATCTGCTCCTTGGGGCTGGGACTGAATTGCTCATATGATTCAAGTGGCGATAGTGGCCTCAACACCTAGTGGCAGAATAAATGGGAGAAGGGAGGGAAACTCAGAAACCTGGCAAGTTCTGAAGGCCCCGCCTGCTTCTGCCTGCCCGGCCGGGTTGGGGTGGGGAGTGGGGGGTGGGGGGTGCAGCAAGCCAGTGCACCCGGCACAGGACGTAGCTCTGCGGAGGAGAGAGCGGGAGCCCCCGGGGTCCTGTGTCCCCCAGCGCTGCCTGCCTCCTCAGGTCCTCATCCATCAGGCCATTTGGTTCTCTGGCAGCCCTGTGAGGTGGAGGCCATGGGTTACCTGCCCCACCTGCCAGAGGAGGGAACCCAGGCCCCGCAAGTGAAGCAGTCGGTGGCTCTCGGCTGGGCTGAGTGTATTCAACCCTCATTGGAAATGGAAAATGAGCTCTGGCCGGTGTGGCTCAGTGGATAGAGCATTGGCCTGCAGGCTGAGGGGTCCAGGGTTCTATTCCAGTCAAAGGCATGTATGTTGGTTGCAGGCTCCTCCCTGTCCCTGTGTCTCTACATCGATGTTTCTCTCTCTCTCCCCCTCCCCTCCACTCTCTCTAAAAGTCAATGGAAAAATATCCTCAGCTGAGGATTAACCAAAAAACTAAAAACTGAGGGGGTGGACAGGTACTTGCTGCCGTGGAGCAATATTGACAACATAGCTCCAGCTGTGGTGCTATGTTGGAAGGCAGCATAGGGAGCAACATGCAAAGCATGGTCTTGATTTTGTGAAAAAAAGTAAATAGATGGGGGGACAGCTATAGAGAGGAAAGTGCAAGGGCGTTCCCACAAGATTACCAGGCATTTCTCAGTGGCGGGGTCATGGGTTTTCACTTTCTTCTCAGTATTTTTCTTTTTTTCCTTTCTATATTTTTATTGATTTCAGAGAGGAAGGGAGAGGGGGAGAGAGATAGAAACATCAATGATGAGAGAGAATCATGGATTGGCTGCCTCCTGCAGGCCCACTCTGGGGGGATCAAGCCCACAACCCAGGTGCATGCCCTTGACCAGAATGGAACCTGGGACCCTTCAGTCCGCAGGTCAACGCTCTATCCACTGAGCCACACCAGCCAGGCTCATCTCAGTATTCTTCAGTGTTACCCAGTGTTTCTATAACAAGCACGTATTCTGTGTGTAATCAGAATAAGGAGAATATGCCCAGCTGGCGTGGCTCCACGGTTGAGCGTCGACCTATGAACCATGATTTGATTCCAGTCAGGGCTTATGCCCATGAGGACTTGATCCCCAGTGTGGGGTGTGCAGGAGGCAGCCAATCAATGGCTTTCTCTCATCATTGATGTTTCTCTCTCTCTCCCTCTCCTCCCTGAAACCAATAAAAATATATTTTAAAAAAAGAATAAGGGGAGTGTGACTGCTGGGAAAGGGAAGACGGTCACAGGGAGTGGGGTGGAGGGCGTGCCTGCCCTGACCCTCCCCCTCGCCCTCGCCCAGGTGCCCATGCCCAGATGGTGCAGGTGAACGACTCCATGTACGGGTTCGTCGGCACCGACGTGGTGCTGCACTGCAACTTCGCCAACCCGCTGCCCAGCGTGAAGATCACCCAGGTCACCTGGCAGAAGGCGACCAATGGCTCCAAGCAGAACGTGGCCATCTACAACCCAGCCATGGGTGTCTCGGTGCTGGCCCCCTACCGCGACCGCGTGCAGTTCCTGCGGCCCTCCTTCACCGACGGCACCATCCGCCTCTCCCGCCTCGAGCTGGACGACGAGGGCGTCTACATCTGCGAGTTTGCCACCTTCCCTGCGGGCAACCGAGAGAGCCAGCTCAACCTGACCGTGATGGGTGAGCTGCCCCCTCCCTCCCCGCAGGCGAGGGCCTGCACTGGGTGTGGCCTCCGTGTGTTTCAGGGGCCCAGACACTCTCTTCTGTTGGCGAGCTCCCAGGGCTCCAGGCCTGGTACCTCCAGTCCCTCTGGCCTGGCTGCCCACAGGTCCTAGGGGTTGGGGGCAGGGCCTCTGCTCTGGACGGAGCTGAGGGCCAGTATTCAGGCTGCAGCCCCACTGTGGGGCCACTGGTGGGTGGCAGGAGGCGTGCAGAACCTCAGACGCCACGGGAAAGAGGGCTGCAGGAGCCATTGCCTGGATCGTGGCCCACCTCCCAGAGGCCTGGGCCTGCCCGAGGGGGTGCAGATGGTGGAGCAGAGGTCGGCCATGCAGAGTCCCGGGAGGGGTGCCGGGAGCACAGCGATAGGGACAGCTACGGAGACCTGAGCGAGGCCTGGCAGCGGCACCCCACTCGGGCCCCTCTGACCGGGCATGAGGGCCAGGCCCATGGCTCCCCCCACTTCCCGCAGCCAAACCCACCAACTGGATCGAGAGCAGCCAGGCAGCGCTCCGTGCGGAGAAGGGGCGGGACGAGAAGGTCCTGGTGGCCACCTGCACCTCGGCCAACGGGAAGCCGCCTGGCGTGCTGTCCTGGGAAACGCGGCTGAAGGGGGAGGCTGAGTACCAGGAGGTCCGGAACCCCAACGGCACGGTCACCGTTGTCAGCCGCTACCGCCTGGTGCCCGGCCGGGAGGCCCACCTGCAGCCCCTGGCCTGTGTCGTCAACTACCACCTGGACCGCTTCCGGGACAGCATCACCGTCCACGTGCAGTGTGAGCGGGGGCAGGTGCGGCGGGCGGGCCTCCCGGGAGGGCACCGTCCCTTCCCGCCCCACCCTCCCCGGGCCTCCCTTCTCCTGTCACCCCCCAGCCCCCTTTCTCCCCTCCCACCTCTCCCCTTCCTTCTGCCCTCTCCCCTCTCCTCTTCCTCCTCCTCTCTTCCCCATCACCTCCCTTTGCTCACCCTTCCTCTCCTCCACCTTGTTCACCTCGTTGTTCTGTGATCTTCCCACCTCTCACGCTTCCCCTCTCTGGCTGGTTCCGTGCCACTGTCAGTGCCACCCCTTCGCTGTCTGGGGTCCCCTGGCCTCACGTCCTGCTCCTCTGACCTCGTTCTTTTGGCCACAGATGAGCCTGAGGTGACCATCGAAGGGTTTGATGGGAATTGGTACCTGCAGCGGATGGATGTGAAGCTCACCTGCAAAGCCGACGCTAACCCCCCGGCCACCAAGTACCACTGGACCACGTGAGTGCGAGGGCCGGCCCCTTGGGTGCCTGCTGGTCACAGAGGGCCCCACCCAACCTCAGGAGCGTGAGCCAGGGAGGAAATTCAGGTCTAGGCTCGGGTTTCTTGGTGAGAAGGGGAATGGACCGTGAGAGGCCTGAGTGAGTGACAGCGTTGGTCAGCGGGACAGACCAGTCGGCCAGAGGTTCACCTTGTGACCTGCCCCCTTCTGCTCCTAATAATGCTGCCTTTCCCGCGGGTGATTCAGTCTGAGTCGCTGCCACCCCAGCCCCCAGCATTTATTTCTGTCCAGGTGTCCCCAGGAAAGCTGGCTTTCTGGAGCCTTTCAGACCTTTCTCTATTCCTGTTCCTCCTCCAACACTCCCATGTTCTCAGGGAGGAGGCCGCTGTCAGCCCAGAGCACCTGTGTGCAGGGGGCTCCTCCCACGTCCCGTTGTCCCTCTCCTGGCCTCACGGGCCTCAGGCCTAGTCCTCAGGGCTCTGTCCCCTCCAGTGGCCCAGTGCCCCCCGCCAGCTCTCCTGGAGAAGGGCTGTGGGGTAGGGAGGCCGCGGAGGAGCCGACACGGTGGGCAGAGACGGCTGTCTAGATTACATCTACATCTTTTTCTTTTTTTAAACACATTTATTATTTTTAAAATATATTTTTATTGATTTCAAAGAGGAAGGGAGAGGGAAAGAGAGAAACATCAGTGATGAGAGGGAATCATGGATCAGCTGCCTCCTGCAGGCCCCCGACTGGGGATCCAGCCCTCAACCTGGGCCTGTGCTCCGACCAGGAATCAAACCGGACCCTTCAGTCCGCAGGCCGACGCTCTACCCACTGAGCAACACCAACCAGGGCTCCACATTCCTTTGCAGGAGGGAGAGGGCACTGGGCACCTGCTGTCGCCCTCTCCCTCCTGGAACCGGAAGTGCTTCTGAGGGTGTGAGTGCGTGGGGCCTGCTCGCCACTTCCATCCATGGGCCCCCAGCTGTGGAGCCCACGGAGTAATCGCTCTGCGGCCTTGGCGATCAAGAGGAAGGAAGTTCCCTATGTTCCGGAAACTTCCAGGCCTGTGACATGACCAGCAAGAACACAAGAGAGGGACATGGAACAATTCCTAAGCCTGGGTCACATCTCCTTACCCAAATAGCTTGTTAAAATGCAGATAGCCAGCCCGGCCGGCATGGCTCAGGGGTTGAGCGTCGACCTATGAACCAGGAGGTCAGGGTTCAATTCCTGATCAGGGCACATGCCCAGGTTGCAGGTTCCATCCCAGTGTGGGGCGTGCAGGAGGCAGCCAATCAATGATTCTCATCACTGATGTTTCTCTCTCTCCCTCTCCCTTTCTCTCTCAAATCAATAAAAAAATTTTTGAAAAAATACAGATCCCAGGCCATGGCCCCAGTGGTCCTGCTTTAGTGGAGCTGGGGTGAGAGCCCACACATCTGTGTGGTTATCCAGGTCAGCAACCAGGAGCCACGAGTGTTAGAAAGAGCGCCGGGCAAGCGTCCAGAGAGTGGCCGAAGCTCCAGTCCTGCCCCTATTGGCTTTCCTTGGCCTTGACCCTCAGGGCCCCCCACCTGTACAGCGGGGCTCCCATCCCCGGGAGCTTCCGGGCAGTGACAGTCAGGAGGGAACAGCCGAGGCCCAGAGTGCTGCCCATGCAGGAGGTGGTGGTGGCTCTCCTCTGACTCCTTCCGAGCCAGACCCGCCCGTTCACTGCTGGGCTGGCGCCAGGTGGTGGCAGGAGGGCCCTGACCGGCGTGTACCCCCCGCAGGCTGAACGGCTCTCTGCCCAGGGGCGTGGAGGCCCAGAACAGCACCCTCCTCTTCAGGGGACCTATCGACTACAGCCTGACGGGGACCTACGTCTGCGAGGCCACCAACCCCATCGGCACCCGCTCGGGCCAGGTGGAGGTCAACATCACAGGTGGGAAGCCGCACCCTCCCGCCCCCCTGCCCCCCCACTGCTCCTCCACTGCCTCGTCCCCAGCCTTCCGGTTGCTTTGTCACAGGAAGCTTGTGCCTCCTTTTCCTGCGTTTCCCATTCTCCTGGGAACCCTGGCCTTTCTCTTTCCTCGTTCATGGCTGTGAGAGACAGTCGGGAGGCCCTGAGCAGGAGGGGGTAAGTGCTGTTCACAGCAGAGCTGCTTGTGGTACGGGTGTGAGCGTCCACCCTGGGCTCTGCCAGCAGCAGCCACTGTGGAGGCCAGCTTGAGGGAGGTGGGTTGCGATGGAGCTAATTTCCAAGCTCTGCCTCTGGGGTTCAGGGAGCTCCCATGTGCTGGAGGAGGGGGCCGGCCTGGAGGAGGAGGGGGCCGGCCTGGAGGAGGAGGGGGCCGGCCTGGAGGAGGAGGGGGCCTGCCTGGAGGAGGAGGCTGGCCTGGAGGAGGAGGCCTGCCTGGAGGAGGAGGGGGCCTGCCTGGAGGAGGAGGGGGCCGGCCTGGAGGAGGAGGGGGCCGGCCTCTGCAGGGAGACTGGAGGGAGCAAGGAGGTCGCCCAGAGCCAGGGTGGTGCGTGGGCCCTGCCGCTGAACTGATGTCCTCCCTGCGTTTCTCTCTGTCAATGCGGACGAGGAGGGTCAGCCACCAGACCTTTGGGGGCAAAGGGAGGGTGTGGGCTGGGCGGCTCGGAGGCTCACAGGCTGGGAAGGAGCAAGGCCTTCCGTGTCAGGCGGCGGGACCTGGATGCGCCCTCGTCTGTAAAATGGGGAAATACGGGTGCCGTGTAGGGTCAGGGTTATACCGCCTGCGGGCCAAGGACAGCACAGACCTCCTCCCTGTGAATGGCCCGCCCCCCGTGGCCATCTCAGCCTCCGTCGTCACCACTGCGGGAAAGACGGGAACAGGCCGGCAGCGGGGAAGGCCTCCCAGCTTCCCAGGCGGAGGAGGCCGTGCAGGATGCGAGCGTGGCAGAGAGTGGCATCGCGGGTGTGTCTCGGGGACAGGGGTGCGAGGGCGGAGGTTATGGGGCCCAGGGCGGGGCT
Source organism: Myotis pilosus (assembly GCA_036010255.1). Taxonomy (NCBI): domain Eukaryota; kingdom Metazoa; phylum Chordata; class Mammalia; order Chiroptera; family Vespertilionidae; genus Myotis; species Myotis pilosus. Next base: position 737,808 of record JASKON010000024.1, read on the forward strand.
GGGCAAACCTGAGGACCGTGAGTTCCGAGCCTGTGAGGAGGGCGGCCTTGTTGGTATTTTGGGGCCCAGCTGCAGGAAGAGCAGCTGTGGCTGCACCAAGCCCGCCTCAACCTAGGCCGGGCTGTCTGTCACCTCTCGGGGTGCAGCGGGGGCACTGGCTCTTTTCTTCAGTTCCCTGCCATTGGCCTCCGGGCTCTTCGGGAGGGACCTGTTAGACCAGAGAGAGCCGAGGCCGCCCCACAGGCTGGCACTGGGGGCAGCAAGAGTGAGGGGTCATCATGAGGGAGCCTGACCACCCAGGGAGAGGCGGCGTATGGGGGTACGGACTCGGCCTGAGTGTGTTCACACTTGCCCTTCTGGCTGTGGCCTTGAACTAGTCCTTCGCTCGGGGCCTCAGCTTCCTGGGCTTTCTGTGGAGACCTCGGGCTTCTGATGGTCGCACCAGCCTGCCCCATAACCTCCGCCCACGCACCCCCGTCCCCGAGACACACCAACCGGTGCCTGTCACACCCCCTGTCCACAAGGCCCAGCCCTGCCCTCCCCACGCCCGGCTGGCCTGGAGGGACCGTGTGAGGGAGACGAGCGGTGGAAGCCCTCGTTTTCGGTCTCCCATCTGTTCGGGGAGCAGCTGAGCCCTGGTGCCTGTGCAGAGGGATGGAGAGCAGTGGGGCCAGGATGGACAGAAGGTGGGCCGCAGGGCGTGTGCACAACACACGTGTGTGCAGGGCACGCGTGTCCCTGGCCACTGCACCACCACACACACATGCTTTGGCACAGGATTCTCTAGGTCCCGGTCCCGGAAGAGGTGGTATTTGAGTTGTTCCTACAGAGATGAGTGCGTGGGCGGAGGTGGGGGTCCCCTGGGGGAGTGTGTGGGAGGAAAGGGAAGGAGGGGCTTTCTCTGTCCGAGGGGAGCCTGCGGGTTCCCGGAGAGGCAGTGGCAGGGCTGGTTCCAACCGAGCATTTGGGAGGCGCTGTGGATGCTGCGGGGAGCGGTGAGGGCTACATGTGGGTCTTCCTAGGGACCCAGGGCCTGCACGGGGGCCGTGGGGTGAGAGCAGAGGAAACGACCTCCCCGGGGTTCCCACGGGGCCTGAGCCCCGCTGAGGGCAGGTCACAAAACAAACTGGTGAGCCGCTCCCTTCTCCCCATAGGGTGGCGCTCAGGAGGTGTCCCTGATCAAACTAAAGGGGCTGAATTAGGCCCCTGGGCTGGGGGTTCAGGCCACTTACAGAACAGGCCAGGGAGGCGGTGGGGTGTAGGGGGTCAACCCCCTCCCATGAAGGTGACAGGGCGTGCCCCATGGGCAAGGTGCTCTTCAGACCCCGGGCGGTGCAGCGATCCTGAAGGGGTGCCCCTGGGCGAGGAGATGTGCCAGCAGCAGGTGAGCGGCTGCGTGCTGAGTGTGCCCACAGCCCAGCGGGCTGGGGCGGGGGTCTGGGAAGGCAGCTGTGCCTGCACCACGGAGGACCGGGTGCCCCTGGGCTCGATGAGGCCCCTTGGCGGGTCTGACAGATGCTCAGCTGCTGCAGCTGCAGAGGAGGGAAGAGCTCCCCTGAGTCTGACCCCTGGCCTTCCCACTGTCCCTGGCTCGCCGCACTGCATGCTGGGAGGTGTAGTTCTCACAGCGTCCAGCCTAATCTGGTGCCCGAGCACTTCCTGCCTGTCTGTGCTGGTTTGGGAGCAAGTCCAAACATTCCTGTTGGCCACAGGCCCCTCCAGATCCTAGATCCAGACGGCCAGCCCCAGCCCTCCCCTCTGCTCACCCACCAAAGCCCCCGCAGCTCCATCAGGGCCCAGGGCCCCCGAGGGACGCAGAGGCCCGTGCCCCAGGGGCAGCGCAGCCAGTCAGGAAGGGGCGCGCTGCCCCTTTGTAAGAGGATTTGAGGGCTGCAGCTGGATCCGCCCGCCAGCAAGCACAGCCACCCCGCTGAGCCCTCCCTCCCCTCCCGCTGCAGCGATGGGGCTGTGTGTGCTGCTGGCGCGGGACAGCTGGAGGGACAGTGTGCGGGCGGGTCTCCACAGCAGGCAGCCCGCGCAGCTGCATGCGTCCCTGTAGCGACTGCTCTCTGGCTCCCTGTGTAACATCTTCCCCCCCAAGTCTGTGGGGCCAGAGTCGTCTTCAGCCATTCTCCTTCCTCTGCACAGGCCTGGACCTAGCACAGCCAACACAACCAGGGTCCCCCTGGTCCAGAAAGCTCCCCGGGGCCCTGGCCAGTGTGGCTCAGTGGATAGAGCATCAGCCTGCAGACCGAAGGGTCCCGGGTTCGATTCCAGTCAAGGGCATGTACCTTGGTTGCAGGCTCCTCCCCAGCCCCAGGTCAGGGTGCCTGTGGGAGGCAACCAATCGATGTGTCTCTCACAATGGTGTGTCTCTCCCTTTCTCCCACTCTCTAAAACTCGTCTCCAAGAGTGCGAGTCCTGTCCCCTGTGGACACGAGCAAAGTAGGTGCTGAGCACACACTTGCTGAGCAGGTGGCCAGACGGATGGATGAGTGGATGGGTGACGGGTGGAGCAGGTGAAGAGAGGAGAGAGCATCCAGCCTGGGTGGGAACTGGAGCGGCCACAGGAGGGGAAGGTCACGGACAGGGGAAGGTCACAGGAGGGGAAGGTCACAGGGGGGAAGGTCACAGACCGGGGGAGGTCACAGGAGGGGAAGGTCACAGGAGGGTAAGGTCACAGACAGGGGAAGGTCACAGGCAGTGCAAGTTCCAGAAGAGGCCGCTGCCTCTCAGTGCCCCTTGTGGGGAGCATGTGTGAGACCAGAAGAACCTTGAGGCTCCAGAGATGCTGCTCTGGACGTGGACAGTGAGGACAGATATTCAGTAAATAATCGTTGGGCATCCCGGCCGGTGCGGCTCAGTGGTTGAACTTTGTCCTCTGAAGCAGGAGGTCAGGGTTCATTCCCGGTCAGGGCGCAGGCCTGGGTTGCAGGCTCCATCCCCAGCGTGGGGCAAGCAGGAGGCAGCTGGTCCATGATTCCCTCTCATCATTGATGTTTCTCTCTCTCTCTCCCTCCCTTCCTCTCTGAAATCAATTTTTTTAAAAAACAAACTAGATTTAAAAATAAAAACCACTGGGCGGCCATGTGGGCACCTCCACGGAGGACACAATGGGGGCGGGAGCTCTGCCGACTCCGCCTGTGGACACCCCCCACCCCTCCTCCGTGGGTGGCCCTTCCAGCCTGAGCCCGTGGAAGGACTTTTCCATCCTGGAATCTGCCCTGTGCCCCTGCTGCCCACAGTGCCGCACACGCAGAGGGGCCGCCCGCCTCAGAGGAGGGAGGCTGAATCCGAGCGTGAGCTGGCAGAGACCTGCCCGAAGGCCAGGACAGAGGCCCAAACCCACCCTCCACCTGCAGAGAGGGTGGGATGCCCAGGGCCCCAGCCTCCAGGTGTGCCTGGTCCTGCGCTGCTCCTCTGGCCGGGCTGGCCGTGGTCTCCGGTGCCACCCTGTGGCGGTGCTGGGAACTGCCCCTCGGCCTCTGGCCTGGCCCCACTGGCCAGGAACGTCACCTGCCAGCCTCTTCCCTTCTCCTCTCCGCCTTTCCTGCCTCTCGATTCCCCTCTGTCCTCTGTGTGACCGTGTCATCCACACACATTAGCATGGCACACGCTCGTCATGGCACAGGGTGTGTGCCCAGGTGCCCTCTCCCCTGTAGTACCAAGTCCCATGCTCGCACGCCCGTTCCTACACATCCTGGCTACCCCCCGCTCCCACCACCCCCCCCCCGTACCCCTCCCCCTGTGCCTGCAGGGCCAGACCACAGCCCAGAGCCACAGCCTCGTTTCTGGCACTTGCTGGGCATCTATGGGCCAGCCCCCGGAGCCGGTCCTCCTCCTCATGCTCCAGGGGCAGGTGAAGTCGGGGGGCTGGTGACCGCAGGTGTGGGCAGAGGCATTGGTGACATTGGCAAGGGCTGGGCATGCAGGAGCCCTGGCTGCGTCATGGCCGGTGGCTGTGGGCAGGTCACTGAGCCTCTGGGCTCGCCCTGTGTTCACGGGCAGTGACAGCAGCCTGCTCGACAGGGAGACGCGGCCGTGATGCATCGGTGGGCGCGGGGTCAGGGTGGGCCGGCACCACAGCTGGGTGGGCACAGAGGCTCTGGGGCCACGCAGCTGCCTCTGCCTCCCCTCGCTCTGCAGCCTTGGGTGGGGGGGGCGGGGCACTGGAGTCGTCTGTCCCCGGGCCTTGGGCCCACTCCCTGGCCGGCCTCCCCCTTCCCTGCCATCGAGCGGACACTGACCACCCCCCGTCTCTTCCTCCCCCAGAATTCCCCTACACCCCGTCGCCTTCGGAGCAGGGGCGGCGGGCCGGGCCGGTGCCCACGGCCATCATCGGGGGCGTGGCGGGGAGCGTGCTGCTGGTGCTGCTGGTGGTCGGGGGCACCGTGCTGGCCCTGCGCCGGCGCCGCCACACCTTCAAGGGCGACTACAGCACCAAGAAGCACGTGTACGGCAACGGCTACAGCAAGGCGGGCGTCCCCCAGCACCACCCGCCCCTGGGCCAGAGCCTGCAGTACCCCGACGACTCGGACGACGAGAAGAAGGCCGGCCCGCTGGGGGGCAGCAGCTACGAGGAGGAGGAAGAGGAGGAGGAGGGCGGTGGGGGCCGCGAGTGCAAGGTGGGGGGCACGCACCCCAAGTACGACGAGGACGCCAAGCGGCCCTACTTCACGGTGGACGAGGCCCAGGCCTGCCAGGACGGCTACGGGGACCGGACCCTGGGCTACCAGTACGACCCCGAGCAGCTGGACTTGGCCGAGAACATGGTTTCTCAGAACGATGGGTCTTTCATTTCCAAGAAGGAGTGGTACGTGTAGCCCCTCCGCCCGCACGCCCCCGCCCCCTCCCCGGCGACCCTCCCGGACTCCCAGGGACGGCCCACGCCCTCCGAGAGCCGGGCCTGGGCAGAGCCCTGGTTCAGAGCCCCGGTCCCACCCTCCCCGCGTGTCCTCTCTGTGGCTTCGGTGTTGCTGCGCCTCCTGGGCACCCAGCCCTCCAGGGCCGGGAGCCCCCTCCCCACCCAACACTGGAATGTCTCTGTTCTCCGCTGGGGAGGAGGCCGGAGGGCCTCCCTGAGGAAGAGCCCCCCCCACATGCTGCTCCCCGTTCCCACAGAGAGGGCGCCCGGCCCGTGCGAGTGGACGCGGCCAGAGTTGGAGCCGGTCTAGGCCCGAGAGGCAGGGGTGCGCCCAGGGCGCGTGAGGCTGTTACATAGACCGGAGGCCCCTGGGCCGTGGGCAGCGTGCTCTCCTGGGGAGGCTGGTGGCAGATTCCCTCCTCGTCCTGCAGAGCGATGTCCTACACGACCCTCCTTGCCACCTCAGTCTGTCCCCACAGAGGGGGGCCCACACCCCCACTCACCTCTGCCGACACAGACACACGCCACCCGCGTCTGCTTCCGCACCCCTGGGGTCACATGCCTCCTCCCCTTCCCACCCATGCTTCCCCCAGGACCTCGGGCTGGCCCTGAACCGCTCCTTACAGCACCAAGCCTCTCGGATCTCCTTACCTAGCGAGTTCTAGCAACGCATTTCCTTGGGGTCAGGGTTGGGGTCCCCGAGTGAGAGGTGAGCTGCACCAATGTGGAGGGGGCACGGCCTGGAGGGAGGGAGCCATGCGGGAGGAGCTCAGACTCCAGAGGGTGTGGGTCTCGCCTCACCCACTGAGGCCAGAAAGCGGGAGGGGACGCGGGAGCCGGGGATACTGAGTCCGAAGCCCCTGCCTGCTCCTGCGCCCCACACCACTTCCTGCTCAGCTGTCCCTGGGCGTCCGGGGGAAGCTGTCCCTTCGAGCTGCATGTTCCGCGTGCATAGGCCCGAGTTCCTGTCAGTCACCCACCCCAGTCCCCACAGAGGAGCAAGGCCCGCCCCGCCCCTTGGCCCCTCCTCAAAGTGCCTCAGGTCCTCCCTCTGCCCCTCACAGCCCCGGCTCTGGATGGGGCGACGCTGGGGTGGGGAGGCGGGGTCACACCTGCCCACTGGGGTTCTGGTGAACTTGGCCCAGCTGTCAGGAGCCCTATGGGATGGTAAGTGCTGGGAGGAGGAGCAGATGGCTCTGTGCCCCCCAGGCACCAGCTTGCCCTTCCTTAGGCTTCCCAAGGGAGCCCCCCCGCACCGCCCTATTTCTCCCCTCTCTGGTGCTGCTATGGGACCCCTGGCCAGCTCCTGGCAACCTTGGGCCCCGCAATTGGGCCACCCTCACCTGGCCCCACGCCCCACCAGCCACCCAGTAGCCACGTAGCAGAGATCTGAAGCCATGGCCGCCCTGGGCGCCCCCCCCCCCCCAGCACTGAGGGTGCTGGATGGGACGCAGTCGGGGAAGAAAATTCTGGGTCTTTCCAGCCACAGAGAAGAGGGGGGAAGGAGGGAGGGATGGGCTGCTTCTCCCAGCAGGATTAGCCCCCAGGGGAGGGGCCTTCTCCATGTGACCCCACCCAGCTTCCTCACCCCCAAGCAGGGGGAAATCCCGGGGGCCTACCTGGTGGAGGCATTCTCTGTCCCCTTGAAACCATAAGACTGAAAGGACTCCTCCTCTGTCGATGCTACCACTGCCACCCCTATTTCTCACTTGATGGACTTTGGAGGCCCCTGGGCCCAGCCAAAGCACGGAGCCCCGCCCCCACCCCAGGACACCTCCACCCCCTCCCCCAAGCAAAGCACAAATCATGGTGCCTGTGCTGCGTGCATGGGCCACGAGGGACCCCTGCCTGGCCGGGAGCCCGCTGCAACCTTCCCCCGGGAGAGCTGCCGCCCACGGCCAAAAGTGGGCTCAAGGCAGGGTCTGCACCGGGGCCTGGGGAGATGGGGTTTTCTGTGCCCAAGTCTGCAGGGGGCTGAGCACGGCTGCGGGGCCCAGACAGCCCAGCTGGCCCAGGGAGCAGCGGCCCAGCGGGGGAAGGGGGGCGGCATTGCTTCTCTGTGACACCAGCACCGCTGAGCCCCAGCCCTTCCTGGCTGGAGATGAGATGAACTTGGTATTCATGGTGCCAAGGCCTCCCGCTGTCATCCTGCCTCTGGGTGCCCCGTCCCGCTCCCCCCCCCCCACCTCCCTGTACCCGTTTTCTTAAAATTTTGATATTGTTGTAACACGGAGCAGACCACCGAGCCTCTCAGGGGAGGGTGCGGGCGGCTTCTGCAGGCCCACACGGGCACGTGGGGCGCGTGCACCTCTGGCAGGCCCCGCACACTCACAGGCGTGCAGGCACCAGAGCAATGGGCAGAGGACAGGCTCCCGGGAGCGCCAGCCCCTCCATGTGCCCCAGGTCACTGGTGCCATCATCCTCCTGCCACCCTCCAAGCGGAGGAGCCAGGATGGTGGTGGGTGGGGTGGCCTCCTGGGGCCCCATGGCCCCTCCTCGCAGCCCAGGGGGAGGGCGCCTGGGCCTGGCTGCCTCCACCTGCTGCTGCGAGGAGGGGTTCTCGCCCCCCAGCGGGCGTTGTTTTGTATAAATGAAAACAAACCCGGGAGACGCTGCCCCTCCCCTGAGCGCGATGCACAAGCTTTGCCTCGGTTTCTCGTCGCCATGTTCATCTTCGGTCCCAGGGGCGCCTCAGTCTCCTGGTTCCGACCCGGGGGTGTTGGCCTCGCCCCCTTTTACTTGTATTAGAAAAACTCATGGTTTGAAAAATACTTTTTATAATAAAGTGTTGAAAACAATGCTGGCCGCTGTGTCCCTCCTGCCCCCGGGGCGGTGCCCATCCTGACCGGCAGGGCCGTCCCCGCGGGTCCTCGGTTGCCCCTCCTCCTCCTGCGCCACCTGCTTCCCCTCTCGGCTGGAATGCAGGACCAATCGGTCGGCGTGGGAGCGGCAGCGGCTCCGGTGGCTGCCCCTCCCCACCCCCAGCCCTCCTCTCTCTGAAACGCACACCTCCGTGCCAAGGCGGTGGGTGGCAGCCAGGGGCCGCCTAGCAGAGGGCCCTCCTGCCGCGGGCCAGGCGCTGCTCGGCACCAGGGCTGGGCGGGCGGCTGGCGGCGGGCCCGCGCGGAGACGGTGGCGATGAGCGGCGCTGGCGGCAGCGGGTGGCCCTCACAGGAGGCCCGTCCGGGCCTGTTAGATGTTGGTGCTCGAATGCGATGCAAACCGGTGGAGGAGGTGCCCGGCCGCCCGGCCGTCCGTGTAAGTGCATATTTAATTTGCACAGGCAGCAGTGCTAATGGCATGATTAATATACTGCAAGAGAGCGGTGGACAGGACGTCCTGATTGGTCTTTAACTGGAGCGTTCCAGCAGATTAAGACTTTCTCCGGCGGCAGAAGGAGGCAGGCCAGGCAGTCCCGGGCACAGCCTCTGGGTGGAGGCCCCAGGAGGCCAGGGCACAGGAGCCGCTGGCTGGACAAGTTCTGCGCGGGGCTCCTTCCCCACTCTCAGCCCCTGTCCCCAGCCCCCCACCCGACCCTCAACAGAGCAGAGAACCAAAGGCTGTCTGACCTGGAGGCAGGCCCCCTGGGGTGTGCCACCTGCACTCCACTGGGCTGGGGCCGGGCCTGGGAGCCAGCGGTCACAGCTTCTCCCAGGAGACCACAGGGCTCCTCTCCCATCCTCACGTTGGCCTCTGGTGGCAGGTGGTTAAGGGAATGAGCGTGATGAATGGAGGGGTCCATTTATTCCATTCAATCATTCATTCATTCCCCCTGGGCCAGGCACTGTTTAAAGAATTCAGATCCTCCAGGACCTCAAATTCCAAAGCAGCAGGGCCTTCTCGGCGTGGGCTGAAGCAGGGCTGTGTGCAAAGCACTGTCTGTCCGCGCACAGAATGGGAGTGGCTACGTCTGTCTGGGAAGGTCTGAGAGTTTTGATGGCTGAGGTGACTTTCCCTTGGGCCTTGAAGGATGTATAGGAGTTCTTCAGACCAGAGGTGTGTTAAGAGGATTCCAGGCCAATTGAGAATTTAGCATCTTATATTAGTTGTAAAAGAGATCATTTGAAGGGGCCAAAGAGAGGGTATCCCCCAAAATGTTCACACACTTAAGTGATTATAAAGTCAGTGTTTATTAACATACAGTTCATTTTTCAAAATTTAAAAGAATCTACAGAAATTAATAATTTTTTGTGAATGAGTTTTCAAATGGGTGACTGTTCTGGTCCAGGCACTGCTGATACGTGAAGCAATGGAATCGCAAACATCAAGAATTGTTTTGTTCAGTATTAGTACTGTAAGCTTTATCTTATGTATCCCCATAAAAAGTCTAGTGGGTAAATGTTCTTTGTTTAAAGCTTAGTTTGGCTTCACCTATTATTTCAAATCAGTTACACCTGAAAAGGAGTAAAAAGTGAGTTATCAGGATGCCCCCAAAAATATATCCACACTTGGAATAATTACAGAGGCAGTGTTTGTACTTAACTGCATTTTCAAACTTCCATAGCATTTTGGGATGAATTTCCTTTGTTCAGAGCTTAGTCTGGCTGAAAAGAAAGAAGTGTCAGTTGAGCTGTGCGTGTTTTGGGGGTTCCTGTATGTGGGGAGAGAGGATCGGACTGTGGGTGGTGAGCAACAATGAAATACAGGTCACGGATCACAGAAGTATACACGTCGCCTTGGCTGGTGAGGCTCAGTGGATAGAACATCAGCCTGCAGACTGAGGGGTCCCGGGTTTGATTCCAGTCCAGGGCATGTACCTCAGTTGCAGGCAGGCTTGATCCCCGGCGCTGAAAGGGGAGCATGCAGGAGGCAACCAGTCAGTGTCTCTCTCACATCCATGTTTCTCTCCCTCTCTCCCTCTCCCCCTACCTTCCACTCTCTCTAAAAATCAACGGAAAAAATAGCCTCAGATGAGGATTAACAACAAAAAGATATATAGATAGATAGATTGACTTTAAAAAATCCCAGTTACTCCAGCTGTTCTGAAACACACGCGCGCGCGCGCACACACACACACACAGCCACCAGCACATTACTAGTTCCCTCTCATTCTGGGGCAGAGATAAAATACTGTTCCAGGAGGGAGGAGTGGGGAGGGGAGGGTGGGTGTTATCTGCTGGTCCCCATGGGCCCGGCCTGCTTCCTCTGACACTGGCACAGCCAGCCCTGCTGCCCGCCTGGCAGTGGTGTGGACCACAGCGGGTTCCCCGTGGGGGTGCCGGTTCCTGGCAGGCAGGGGTGGATATTTAAGTCTCTTTTGCAGGTGCCACCTCTGGGCAGGCCTCTCACCCTGTGCTTGGGCTGTTTCTCCCCCACATGTGGTGGCATTGCCGGGATCTTTCCTCTGTTTTATCGTAAAGATCACAGTCAGCATTTAGTCTGTGGGGCCTTTCAGATGCTGTTTGTTTAGTTCACAGCAGGCGTTTCTTAGACACCTGGTGAGAGGACAGAGGTGAGGTTTGGGGTCCCCTGAGGCTGAGGGGTGCACACCACGAGCTGTGCGGGCCAGGCAGGCTGCCCCGGGGGCCCTAGCCTGCTGAGGGCCTGTCGCTGTGCCAGAAGGACCTCCCCCGCACAGTGCTGAGCGCAGTCCTGACCCGAGGGGCCTGCGTGGCCGTGGCCGTGGCCGGGGCCGTGGCCTCAGGTGTCAGAACCCGCCTTCTGCCTGTGGCGACCACATCCCCTTAGCTTCTGCTCAGTGGTTTGCGTCACACACACCCTCCCCCGGCCCCCCGGCCAAGGAGCTGAAATGTGTCCCTCAAGGCCATGGACTGGTGGGGATCCCTGCCCTGGCCACTCCTGGGGACTGTGGCCAGCCTGAGACCTCAGCAACACTGACTGGCGAGGTTTGGTTTCTGCAGGGACAGAATCTGGGACCCCTTACTCTACCTGGCTCTCCTACTGGGCACTGGACAGCGGCTCCCCAGACAGCACGGGGAGCGGGGGGCGAGGGGGTGAAGGGGGATCTTCCTGAGCCAGAGAATCTGGAGCTATGCACAGCCGCGGGCATTGCCACCACCACCCTCCCCCCCAACCCCCCCTCCCCACCCCCAGTCCCCCCTCCCTCACCCCCATGCTCCCCTCCCCCACCCCCACCCTCTCCACCTCCACTCTCCCCTCCCCCACCTCCACTCTCCCCACGCTCCCTCCCCGCCCCCACTCTCCCCACCCCCACGATCCCCTCCCCACCCCCACGATCCCCTCCCCCACCTCCAGGCTCCCCTCCCCCACCAGCCCCTGCTTGAATGTCGGAACAGTGATCCCAGCACAGGACAGTACTGCTGTTCCAGTGCTCCCCGCTGCTCCGTGCCAGGCACTCCACACGCATCGCACTTATTTCCACCACATCCCCATTTACAGAAGGGAAAACTGAGGCTCAGAGCAGCTATGGCCGCCCTGCTAGGATGTGGAGAAGCGGGCCGCTGTGTGAGGCTCAGACTTGTCCTTCCCTCTTCACGCAGCCTCTGCGAGAGGAGATGCAGGGAAAGAGCTCGGAGCAGGGCGGGGCGCGGGAGGGGGAGTGCCCAGCCCACCAGCAGGTGTGGCAGCTAAATGGCTTCCCTGTGCCCCTAGCTTTCCCCACCTGGCTGGGCAAGGTCCTTGCTCATGTCTCTCCCTCAGCGAGGGAAGGCCGAGGGGGGGGTGGTCAGATCCCCATCCGGCAGGGTCCCCAGCAAGGAGACAGTCCCCTCCCCTCAGGAATGTGCGTGAAATCCAGTAACTCCCTCCAGCTGGGCCGGACCTCAGCGGGGTGAGAAAGGGGGGGCCTCTGGAAAGTTCATTTTTCCTAATGACAGCTCCTAGGGCGCAGGCTAGGGGGCGGGGATGGGAAGCGGAGACACTGGGGAGAGCATTCCGAAGGGTGGACCACTGTGCAGACTGGGTCATGCGGAGCACGGGCCTGGGGAAAGCTGAGGGCAGGCATGCAGCCACCACCAGGTGGGGAAGAGCAGAGCTCCCAGCCCCTCAGCCACCGCCCAGGATGTGCCCCTGCCCCACCAGAACCAATGCTCACTGAGCACAGGCTGGCACAGGCACTGTGCTCGGCTCTAACAGGCATGACCTCATCTACGCCCAGCAACAGCCTGGTGGTAATTCCCATTATACAGATGGGGACGCTGAGGCCAAGAGGGTTGAAGGGACTTTGCAAGGTTATACAGTTAAGTAAGTGGCAAGTTCAAGAGGGAGCGGGCTTGTCTTCCTCCGAAGATAACCTGGGAGAGGGAGGCAGCGGGAGCATGAAAATGGACCAGGTGGGCTCCTCACCAATGCCGCTCGGAATCTGCACTGAGGATCTTAGTGTCTGATTCCTACTTCACTCCATCATCGGTGGGCTGTGTGACCTTGAGCATTTTACTAAACTTCTCTGGGCCTCCAGTTACCTAGCTGTCATCATAGCAAAAGGTGGAAGCATCAAATGAGGCAACTTAAGTAAAAGCACATGCAAGATATAATGATATCTGATGAATGTGGCCATAGGTGTCATTCGGCCTGAGCGCTGGCTTAGAAGCCACGCTTCCAGGGAAGGGAGAAGCCACCATCATCACCATCTTTACCACCATCACCACCATCATCACCACCATCATCACCATCACCTTCATCACCACCATCACCACCACCATCATCACCATCATCACCACCATTATCACCACCTTCATCACCACCATCACCAACCATCATCACCGCCATCATCACCACCTTCAACACCACCATCATCACCATCATCACCACCATTATCACCACCTTCATCACCATCATTATCATCATCACAACCATCATCATCACCACCATCACCACCTCCATCACCACCACCATCACGATCATCACCACCATCATCACCACCATCACCACCATCATCATCACCACCACCACCATCATCACCACCACCATCATCACCACCATCATCATCACCACCACCATCATCATCACCATCATCACCAACCATCATCATCACCATCATCATCACCACCATCATCACCATCAACATGCATCTGTTTAATCACTAGAGGCTGATGAGGTTTATTGCCGTGCATCTAATAATAACAGAAACAGCACCACGTATTACAAACTGAGAACATTGCAGGCACTGTGCTAAGCACTTTGTGTAACTACATCTGCTCCAGACACAGGAGTGGGAGTCGGGCTGGGGTAGAAAGAGGGCAGGGCAGAGCCAGAGCTGCACCCTCCATCTAAGACAGCGGTTCTCAACCGTCCTGATGCCGCGACCCTTTAATACAGTTCCTCATGTTGTGGTGACCCCCAATTTCATTGTTACAAATTGAACATAATAAAAGCATAGTGATTCATCACAAAAACAATATGTAATTATATATGAGTTTTCCGATGGTCTTAGGCGACCCCTGTGAAAGGGTCATTCGAACCCCAAAGGGGTCGCGACCCACAGGTTGAGAACCGCTGTCTAGGAGGCCAGAGGCCTTGACTGCAAGGGGGCCTCCACCAAGTTAAGAGCCAGAGGGAACTCTGTAGCCAACGAGAAAAGGCCTTTGCACTAACGTGCACGCCCAGGGCTGGCACAGGCTGGAGTGCAACCCAGCCCAGGAGCTGGCCAGGAGCCTGCCCAGGGAGGAGGCAGGCTGGGCTCCCAGCAGCTATAGCCCCCGGGCCAGGCTCCTCGCCCAGCATCCCATGTGGCCAGGGACTCCTGGTGGCAGCTCCCCAGCTCCGGTCAGAGGAAAGTGCCTGAAAGAGTCCCTCCTGTATGGGCTGAGCCAAGGAGGAGAGGGTCGTGTCCACTCCTAGGCTGGGGGACAAGTGATTGCATTGCCACCCCCAAGTGTGATGGTGCCGCAGCCACCCCTCTGGGGTCCTGGAAAGAAAGCATTGGAGCCGAAACCGGTTTGGCTCAGTGGATAGAGCGTCGGCCTGCAGACTGAAAAGTCCCAGGTTCGATTCCGGTCAAGGGCATGTACCTTGGTTGCGGGCACATCCCCAGTAGGAGGTGTGCAGGAGGCAGCTGATCGATGTTTCTCTCTCATTGATGTTTCTAACTATCTTTCTCCCTTCCTCTCTGTAAAAAATCAATAAAATATTTTTTTAAAAAAAGAAAAAAAAAAGAAAGCATTGGAATAGAGAGACAGATGATAGGGAGCAGAGTGAGCCAGAGCACACAGTCAGACAGACACTCCAGGAAGGGTGTGGGCCGGACTGGGAGCCATGCCGGGCCTGGGGGCGGGGAGGGGGCGCCGGGCAGGCAGGGAGCTTAGTCTTGATGTTGAGGCCACAGTCCTATGGAGGCCCTGCTGCCCTTCATGTCCCAGCTCAGCTCCCGGTCCCTTGTGGCTCAGGTCCTGGTTCTCAGAGGGGAGCAATAAGCCTAGGACAGGTCTGGGAGCTCCGCCTCCATCTAGCGCCTGGAGGTACAGGTGCGGGAGGCTGTGGAGTCTGCCTTCCAACCTGGAGAGGCGACCTGGCCCAGGGCGCCCGACGCCAGCCCTGCTGCCTGCCTCTGGCCAGGGAGGGAGCCACCCCTGCCACCTGGGTGGAGCATCCACACCCCTGAGCCAGGCCTGACTCCTGCTGTCCATCCCCCTTTGCACCCTCCTTCTAGCCACATCTAATGTGTCATTTCCCTCACGTGCCCCACATTTCACACACATCCCTGCAGCACCCTTCATTCTACCTACAATGCTCTTCTCCCTTTATTCTCCTGGTAAACTCCTATCATGCTTTCAAAACCCTGCTCAGAAAGCCCCTCCTCTGTGAAGCCATTAACCCCCAGAGCTGATCACTGACTCTCTTCTCTGCACTCATTCGGTGCCTTGGACAGACTCTCATGAGACAAAAGTCACAAAATAGGGACTTGTTTGTGTGCGTGTCTGATGCCCCCGTTAGCCGGGGGGCAAACCCTCGGCCCCAACACAGACCTGACGCGCAGTAGGGCCAGCAGCCTGGAAAGTGAGCATGCCATGAGGCAGCCCCTGGGCTGCTTCCCACGCTGAGCAGAGCAGGCTCAGGACCACGGGGTATGGCCAAGCGGAGGTCGGCGGGAAGCGCGGACTGAGATTGCTGGGTGCCAGGTGGGATCCAAAGCTCCGCGCCTCCCCACCTTGGGGCCTCCATGCCCAGAGGAGCCCCAGGAAGGGCCAGGAAGGCCTGTGTCCTCGGCCCGCAGCCCCCTTTGCCCCAGGACTGGGCGCCAGGTCTGTGTTTACCTCTGAACTGGGGTGTCGCATTCTCAGTCTGTGGGAGGAAAACCAGGTGTGTTGTTCCTAGGTGACGGGTGAGAGCTTCGGGGCTTACTGGGGTCACTGGTGTGGTCCCAGAGCCAGCAGGAGGGAGTGGGCAGAGGCCTCCTGGGGCCTGAGCCGGGAGGCGTGGGCTCTGCGGGGAGAGGGCCGGTCCTGGCTGCAGCCTCCACACTGACTCCACCTCTGAGCCTTCTTGGTGGAATGAGAGCAGCTACCCAGGGACTGGCTGGGCCTGTCACGCCCTGGCCGCTGGGACTCCCTGGGAGCCAGACCCCTCCTTGGGCCTCAGGATGGAGCAGGGAGCTTGTCAGTCCTGCTGGAGAAACTGGCGGCATGAGGTTGATTGTCAACTGCACTGTTCGGGGGGGCTCCGCATTCCATCCCTGGACTCTGGTGCGGGCGGAATAGATCCCCCTCCTCGGTCTCTTCCTGTCTCCGGGGATGGGAAAGGTCGGAGGTGAGCCGGAGCCGGCCCGGCCAGGAGAGGTCTCACAGCCTGGCCAGCAGGGCCGCCGCGGGCCACCCGCCACCAGCTCAGGGCAGTGCCCCGGCGCTCTTGTCCTCGGGACGGGTCCCTCCAGCCCAGACTGAGACCTGCACACGCCTCGCAGGCGCCTGGCCTCCTGAGACCCCGGGACCGAGGGACCGAGTGCGCCCGCTGGCTGCGGAGCCCCCATGGGCCCCAGTTCACTTCCCGCCCGGCTGGCGGGTCAGGCCGGGTGGGCACAGGCCACAGCCCCTGGGCTGCCACTGCTGGGGGAGTGAGTGCCTGGTCTCCCCAGGACCCCACCGCCGGGTCCCTCTCCCAGGCTCCGGCCTTGCTCTCTCCGGAGCTGCAGGCAGAGCCCCATTCGTCCGTTTGCGTGTTTCACTGGGAAGGGAGGAGAGAACGTGAAACTCCACGGAATCTTCCCTGCAGGGCTAGGCATGGAACGAAGGGGTGGCCCCCGTCTCTGAGCACCCCTCCACCTGCCCCGTGTTCCCACCCCCGTCCCACCTCCTCGCCCCAGATCCCGAATGAGAGCAGAGGCTGGGGTTACAGGGCCCTGGGGACCCAGAGTTGAGGTCTGTTCCTCACTAACCCGCAGCCTCTCTCCCAAACCTGAGGGAGATGAGGAGGAGGCTGCAGGGCGGGGCGGGCGAGGCTCGTCTTTCCCTCTCTGTCCTCCTCCCCGCTCTCACTCTCTACCAGCCAGGCCCCTGGGCTCCTGGTCCTCATTCCGGGCGGTTCTCGGTTCTCGATGGCTCCCTTCTCTCTCCCCTGCAGAGAAGAGCTGCTAGAAGGGGTGGGTGGGCGTCAGTAAGCCCAGCCTGGACCTCAGCCCCTCCCTGTGGCCCAGGCCTGTCCACCCCCGCAGGTCGCACTCCCGCCTGGGCCTTCCTGGAGGAGCTGACCCGCAGCGGGAGTGTGAGCCAGGCCGTGTCACACGGAGCCACCAGAGACGCCTCACCCTCCACGGACGCTGAGAAGCAGGTGTGCGGCTGTGGCTGCTCACAGGGGAGGGACTGAGCCCAGAGGCTAAACTCCTTACCCAGGCTGGCCTTCTCCCAGCACGGACACGGGCGAGGCAGGACCCAGACCAGGAGAGGTGAGCGGGCGCCTGGCACAAGGTTTAACGGGAGCCCCACAGCTCGGCCAGCACAAGGAATACTTTCAGAACACGGGAAGTGGGGGAGGGTATCCTGACTCCTCCTGCGGCCGCAGGCTCCCCTAGGGCTGGGCTCGGCCCTGTGACGGAGCCTGGCTTTACTTGAATGTTGGCCTTTTCTTTAAGTATTGCATTAAAATACTGTTTATCGCGATGACTGAGACTCTGGGTGTCCTCCTCTGCTTTGCACTTGAGGCCTCTCTCCCCTCACCCTGCCCTGGGGCCCACTGGGCGACACCCTAGGGTGCCTGAGGCCCACCCTGCTCCTGTGCCCAGCCCGGGGGCGGGGGGAGAGCACTCTCAGTCATTTCCCCACCGCACGGGTGATCACACCCCAAGCTCGGGCCACTCCTGTGAGGGGGCTCAGGGGCCAGACACCGGGGGCGGCCTGACGGGCAGAGACCCCCGGAGCCCCATTCTGTCCGCCCAGAAGGCGCCTCCTCTGGCAGGGAGAGCCCCCTTGCACCTGAGAGCCTGCAGGCGGGACCAGGCCCAGGAGTGAGGGGGCGGGAGAGCAAAAAGGAAGATGTCCCCCCCCCCAAGGGGCCCTTTCCCTACCTGAGCCCCCTTTCCCCACCCAGGGCCCCAAGACCCCGCTTCCTCCACCCCTCCGTGCACTCACTCACTCTCTCACTCAGGGAACATCACCAGGGCCTGGCGCGCTCCCCACTGGAGCCCGCAGAGCTGAGGCCTCAGCTGCACACGCACCTCCCAGTGACAGCCAGGGGTCCGGGCCGCCTGTCACTACCTGAGCCAATTCGGCAGAGACGGTGAATCCTATGAGCGTGTGCTCCAATCCTGCCGGCAGCGTGGGAGCAGCAGGTCACCCACAGAAAGCTGCCCCCCACCTCCCAGCTGCTGTATTGGGTAGAAGGACAGAGATTACAGGGGAAGGAGGCAGAGGGTGTGCCAGATGGGCCGTTCACAGGTAATGGGGACTGAAGATTTGCAAAGGCCTGTGGGTAAGCAAAGGCTGGGGGCCTTTACGGGCTAGGGGCTCTGGTCTCTGCAATGAGGTTGCTCCATGATCACAGGCAGCTCCTGGTGGGGGGATGGGCTGCATTCCCAGGTGAGCCCCGGGTCCCGCTGCAGCTCCCAGCAGGTGAGCATGCGCCTCTGCAACCAGAACAGCAACCCCGGCCACAGAGCAGCACTCACCTTCCTCACAGTCACAGCCCCGTGTTCCGTTCCGTTTCTGCCCGTGTCACCAGCAGCCAGCAGTGCAGCGAAGGCGGGGATGGGTGCCTAGGGAGCCAGGAGGAACCCCAGTCGTGCTGGGCTGTGAGCGGCTGCTGGAGCGTGTGGAGTCTGCAGCTGCTCACCGCTTCTCTTCCACATGCTGCCCTGGAGCCGGGTGCTAGGCCCCTGCAGCAGTGGGAGGGGGGAGCGGCAGGAGCTCCCCTGCAGACCCCCCACTGTGACGGGGCCTCCTTCCCCACCCCCTCAGGAAGGACCACTGGGCCTCTGGGATGGTGCCCCCACCAGCTCCACCAACTGCCGTAGAGAGAGAGGGGGCGGAGGAGGCTGGGAGGCAGGAAGGGGCCTAGTTGGTTGGGGGGGGACCCTGGAGTGGGGAGTGGCTCCAAGATGGGTCTCAGGGAAGAGTGGGTTCGGGCACTGACAGACCAGGGAAGGAGGGGGGCTCTGATGAGGCAGAACCCGGATCTGATACCCAGCTGTCTCCCCAAACCCCACCCATCTCTCTACCCTGCACCCCAGTCCCCACCAACGACCACCAGCAAACCATCCACAGCCTCCGCCCTCCACTCCCACCGGACCTGCTGCCACCTGCACCCACGGCCTGGCCTTGCAGCAGACTCGGGAGGCAGGGGAGGCACCCATGTTGTGCTGCCCAGAAACCCCGGCCAGACCCCCCGGGGCCCAGAGGGCACAGCCTCCTGACACTGGTGGGACGGCCAGGCCCAGTCTCCACAGCACAGCCCTCCGCCCTCCCACCTGGGCGTGCCCACATGCGGAGCCCACGCTGAGTTGCCCAATTCTGCCCCCGGAGGCCAAGGCCAAAGGCCAGGCCAGTCCCCATGCCAGTGTGTGGGGGTGAGAAGACCGGCTGTTTATTATTCCTCAGCCAGCAGAGACGTGGAGGGGAGCTGGAACTCACTGCGGACACGGGTCCGTCCTTCAGACAGCAGCTGGGAGCCCCTTCCCCTCGGACCGTCCCCCACCCACCCCACCTCCTGGGCTGCTTCACGCCCCACCCACACGCCGCATCCACTGCTGCCGCTGGTGAGTCCCGGCAAGAGGGGTCCTGGCGGCTGCACTGAGTGCCTGGCCTGGGCGAGGCACCAGGCTGAGGCTCCAAACACAGCTCTGTTCAGTCCTCACAGCAGCCTCCACGATGGTAAGTCCTGGCATGGTCCCATTTTACAGATGAGGAAACTGAGGCTCCGTGGAGCCCAGAGGTTTGCCCGGATCACCAGCGAGTGCCTGGGGGAAGCGTCACTCAAAGCCCTGGTGCCCCGCTCCCGAGGGTTGGCCCGCATCATCGGCCACCAATGGCCACGCCGGTGGGGAGTTCAGTGGTGAGGCCGCAGCCCCTGGGCGTCATTGGAGGGGCTCCTGTGCCCAGCTCGGAGCATGGTGCCCCTCACCCCAGGAGCAGCAAGGAGCCCTGAGCCGGGTGGGCGCCCTGAGCCGGGTGGGTGCCCTGAGCCGGTGGGTGCCCTGAGCCGGGTGGGTGCCCTGAGCCGGGTGGGAGCCCTGAGCCGGGTAGGTGCCCTGAGCTGGGTGGGTGCCCTGAGCCGGTGTCAGCTGCCACTTCACAAGCACCAGCCAGGGGGACTCTGGAGAGCCTCTTGGACAGTGAGGAGGCGCCGGAGGGAGGAGGGAGGGCACGGACCCCAATATTTGCAGAGAGGAGAAGTCATGGCCACTCAGATTCCCCAGAGCAGCTCCCGCCCCCCCAGCTCCCCCAACACCAAGCACCCACAGCCGCTCAGAGCCCCGGGTGACAGAGAAGGGGAGGGGCCCGAGGCAAAGACCAGGGGGATGGAGTCACCAAGTGGAAAGTCCTGGGGGACGCCCAGGTGCTCCCCTGAGGACTGCGCCCGGCTCAGCCCGGACATCGCTGCTGTGACGTGAAGCGACAGCTGCAGCCGCCTGATCCCACCAGCGCCTCCGCCCACTCTGACTGCTGCTCTGCGCCTGGCATGCTCAGCCAGGGGGGGGGGGAGGGGCGGGGCGCACACAGAGGACCCTGGCCGAGCTGGAGCTGCAGCCCCCTCCCCCTCCCCCTCCCCCTCCTCCACCCTCTTCCCCTGCAAACCAGGCCCAGCGCGCTCTCCCCAGCCCTCCCTCCCAGCCTCTGGGCCTCTGCTTCAATGGGCAGAGGGAAGCCCTGGCTGAGCTGAGCATTCAAGAGGCACAAAGCGGAGAGGAGCCAACCTCCACCACCACCGTGGGCAGGAGGGGCACCTCCTGAACCCAGGGCCAAGCGACAGGCGTCAGGGACCGGCTGTGGAGGTGTAGCTGAGGTCAGCCGTCGGGGAGGCGCTGGAGCCACTGCCCAGGGAAGGGAAACTGCTCTGTCGCACAGGAAGAGCGGCCGGGCAGGAGAGGGTTTGCCCAGCACCCAGGACTGCCGCAGGGCAGCTCGTACCAGGCGCGTCATCGACATCATCAATTCTCCTTCCCAACACGCAGAGAGGGAGCCGGCAGAGCATGCGCTGTCTCCAGGCAGGGATTGGGGTGGGGGTGGGCTGCAGGAGGCTTGGGGGCTCATCCAAGCTCCTCCCAGGTCCCTGCAGCACAGACACTCAAAGGTGTTACCTAAGGCCACGGCTGGCACGGCCCCCACCTAAGGCCACGGCCGACACGGCCCCCACCTAAGGTCACGGACAGCATGGCCCCAATTTCTGGCCAGGTTTCTGGGCCAGGAATCTGCTCAGGCAGGTACAATTTGTTGTTGTTGTTTAGTAGTAGTATTTTTATTGATTTCAGAGAGAAGGAGGGAGATGTGTCCATTCAGGTCTCACAAGAAGGGGATGAAAGTGGAATTAGACCTGCCAAGTCCTTGGGGGGCACTGATGAAGGCTCAGGGGGGCTCAGGCTCAGGGAGTCTGGCCCAGGGTGTGGGTCTGACGGGGAGAGGGCAGGAGGGGTGGCAGGAGAGGCTCTGGCTGCTGGCCACGGGGCCCTGGGGCACTGCCACCACCGTGAGGGGCGCCCTGGGTCCTGCTCGGTCAGCCACGGGCGGGACAGCCGGGGCGTGGTCTCAGCGCCAGCGCTCCTCGGGCCCTGAGGCCACAGTGTGGGCCCAAACAGAGCAGAGCCGTGCATGCCCACAGCCCACAGCCACCCTGCACACGGGGCCTGCCCCTCTGTGTTCTGCAAACCCCTCTGCCGGAGCGGTGCTGCCGGGTCAGTCTTAGGGCCACAACTGGGCCCACCCTCTCTTTCCCACCCTCACACAGTGATCGCCTCGGCCGGCCGTGGCTGCTTACCTGGCGCTATGACCACATCTCCATTCCTCGGTGGTCAGAGCCTGACCATCACCCCTTCCCAGCCCCCATGTCCACTCACCATTACAGCAGAAGCCCAGCCGGCCGGCGTGGCTCAGGGGTTGTATCGACCTATGAACCAGGAGGTCACGATTCGATTCCCGGTCAGGGCACAGGCCTGGGTTATGGGCTCCATCCCCAGTGTGGGGCACGCAGGAGTCAGCCGATCCGTGATTCTCTCTCATCATTGATGTTTCTCTCCCTCTTCCTTTCTCTCTGAAATCAATAAAAATATATTTAAAAAAAAAAAAGGCAGAAGCCCCTGTCTGACGGCAGCCAGGCCTCCTCCTGCCGACCAGAGCCGTCCCCTGCCAGGAGCCTGCACCACTCACCCGGCAGGTCTCAGGGCTGGGGTGATGGTGAGTGGGGCCACCCTGCTCCCGTCCCTGGTGGGCAGCACACTCTCCCCGCTGGCCTTGTAGATTGGCTCCTGCGCAAACCCAGGGGGAGCCTGGCCGGCCCCTCATTCCCAGCTCACCCGGGAGAGGCCGGTGGGGGCTGGGCAGGCTCCTGGCGACACCTGGCACCTGAGCACAGGGGGCTTTCCCAGCACGAGAGCCCTGGCGTCCTGGGGGAGGTAGCAGGGCACCTCTGTCCCCATCACTCCCGCCCCCAGGTAGCTGGCGAGAGGTCGCAGCCCCCAGCCAGGGCGCCATGCGGGAGGTTGGTCGCTGCCACCCCCCTGTCCCAGTCCGGGGCCCAGCCCAGATTGGGCAATCAGGGCCTGCCGGCTGCTGGGCCCCCCGCTCGCACCCACCTTGACCTGGCGCCGCCCACTCACCTGGTCCACCATCCCACCGTGATCCCCCTCTCATCCGGGCCCATCAGGGCCCAGCACCTCCACTGCCGCAGGCTGCCAGTGCCACGCTGCCCCCTGGTGGTAAGTGCACATCATAGCAAGTGATTGAACTCCGGGTCTCCCGGTGGAATGACCACCCCCGAGGGAATAATTTGCATATTAGGCTTTTATTATATAGGATTTTCATTGATTTCAGAGAGGAAGGGAGAGAGAGATAGAAACATCAATGATGAGAGAGTATAACTGATCAGCTGCCTCCTGCACACCCCACACTGGGGATCAAGCCCACAACCTGGGCAAGTGCCCTTGACTGGAATCGAACCCGGGACCTTCATTCCACAAGCCAAGGCTCTACCCACTGACAACACTGGCGCGGGCAGGCATGGTGTCCCTTCTGATTTGCTCCTTGGCTCCTGGGCACCTGCGAAGCTTCTGCTTGGCTCTTGTCCCCAGAAAAGGGCCCCACGTGGTGTTAGCGCACCAGCCCCATTCTGCCCTGCGCCCGGGACACGCCAGGTGCCGTAGAGGCACCGTGCCCTGTGCTCTGGGTCTGGCCGGGCCGTGGAGCCGTGTCCCGGGAAAGTGCTCCCCGACCCTGACTCCACCAGTTCCTTCCAGCCCGGGTGTGGGACCGCACAATCCAGCCCCACGGACGCCAGACAGTTCCTGCCCCACCTTCCTCCCGCCTCCCCCCTCCTCCTCCGGAGGCGCAGCGGCCCCACCACCCGCAGCAGCGCGGGGCTCTCTCCTTCATCTCATCCTGCAGCCAGGAACCCAGGTGGGGCAGCTCCTGTGCCCACACCGCCCCCCCCCAGCCCACACCCCCGCCCCATCCCCGCGCCCCCCGCAGGAGGGGGAGGAGGCCTGGCTCTCCCATGGAGCCATAGCTGCTGATGGCCCTCGTTTCTCAGGCCTCACGACACCTGCTAGTAAACTAAATAACAGCCCACCACCCTGCTGCCCGCACGGTCTGCGCATCTCCAGTGCCTGGGTGTCCTCCCGGCCAGCACCGTGGACACGTCACCAGTGGGCTGCTGCCTCGTGCAGGATGCTCCACCCCCTGCTTCCCACCCAGGCAGGTCCCTGCTGCAGGCAGTGAGGGAGCCGAGCCCACGCCCTCCCCTCCACTGCCTGTCTCCTCCGGCCCTCCCGGCTCACCAGGTCCTTCCGAGCGTGACTGGGACCAGAGGCGGCAGGTCTGGCCCTGAGGGGGGAGGGGACGGAAGGGGGAGCACGTGGGGACCTCAGACAGCAGGGCAGCTCTGAAAAGGCTCTGGGGGAGCCAGCAGGGAGCCTCATGCCAGGGTCCCGCCCACAGGACCTGGGCTGCCTGGCGGCCCCAGCTGCACTCGGGGGCTTGGGGAGTGTGGCCTCTGCAGATGTCACGGTGGATCCAGCCCCAGCAGCTGGGCTGTCAGTCAGCGGGCCCCTTCATGGCTGCAGAGCTACAGACAAAACAGGGGGTGTGGGGCCGGCACCCCCCCCCACCTGCTCCTCCACCCCGTGGGGCGGAATTGAAGGTGAATTCACTCAGGGGCCAGCTTGGGCCTGGCTTCCACCGGCTCCTGAACTCTGCCGGGAGGTGTGCGCCTCTTGGGTGAGATGGGCTGGAGCAAAGCTGGCTGCGGGGTGCCAGCTCCCCAGCCCGGCCCAAGGCTGCCCCTCGCCAAGCAGGAGGCCCAGGTCTGCTCACTCCCGCCTCTGAGATGGACCCTTTGAGGTTCGGGCAGCACCGCATCCTTGGGGCCTGCAGGGTGGACTGGGGATGGTCCGGAACCTCCTTGGCTACCCCCACCCCAATCTCCCAGGCCTCCAGGGTCAAAATCAAGGTTGCTCCAAAGAGAGAGTGCTTGCCCAGCTGGTTCAACATCAACTATGAAGCAGGGGTCACAGTTTGATTCCCGGTCAGGGCACATGCCCGGGTTGGGGGCTTGATCCCCAGTGGGGAGTGTGCAGGAGGCAGCCGGTCTAAGATTCTCTCTCATCATCAATGTTTCTCTCTCTCCCTTTCCCTTCCTCTCTGAAATCAATAAAAATACCCTATATAATAAAGAGCTAATATGCTAATTAAACCAAATAGCAGAACAACCACCCAGATGACCTTCCAGTCGAAGCCGGGGCTATGAGGGCCGAGCCCCTTGCATGAATTTCATGCATCGGGCCTCTAGTCTATCTATATAAAAACCTAAGTGACTGTTCGACCGGTAGCTATGACATGCACTGACCACCAGGGGACAGACACTCAACCACAGGCATGGAAACAAGGAACAGAATGATGAATTTCAGAGGGAAGGGGGAGGGAGGGTAGGAAGAGATTAACAAAGGTTTTATATGCATACTAGAGGCTCGGTGCTCAGATTCGTGCACTGGTGGGGTCCCTCAGCCTGGCCTGCAGGGATCGGACTGAAACTGGCTCTCTGACATCCCCCAAGGGGTCCTGAATTGCGAGAGGGTGCAGGCCAGGCCAAGGGACCTCACCAGTGCATGAATCCATGCACCAGGCCCCGAGTATTTTTTTAAAAGAGAGAGAGATGGTGCTCAGCTCAGCAGGGCCCACAAAGAGCAGTTACCTGTGCCCCAGAGGCCTCTCAGCAGGCAGCCTCAGCATGGACCCCCAAACCTGCCCTAAAGCAGTGCCCAGGCATCTTCATGGCGGGAAGGACAAAGGGTGGTCCATTCAGCCTCCACACCAGGGTTAGGAATGAGGACGGTGAGTGCATTCATCCCCTGCCCCTGCAGGGCGGTCTCCGGGGCACCCCAGGGCATCCCACGCAGAGACCTCCTCCTCCTCTAGGGCTTCGGGGACAAGGGGGTCTGCAGGCCTTGGACCCTCAGTGGCTCCTGTCACTTAGGCTGCTCGCCTGGGTCCCACCTCCACTCACAGGCCCAGCTGGGGGCTTGGAAGCCAGATCTCCTATCTGTCCATCCGCCCAACCATCCATCCATCCATCCATCCATCCGTCCATCCGTGCAGTCCCTTCCCCTCCTTTTGCCTTGAGCTCCTTCTGCCCCAGCCTCCTCTTCCCACTCCTGCCTCTGGAAAGAGGGGCTTCCTCTGCCCTCGCCTCTGGGCGCTGGAGGCCGCAGGGGTGGGAGTTTCACTTCTGAGAATCAGGCACTAAGTGCTCCACATGGAGCCCTGCCCTGTGTCCAGGTCACGGGAATCCCCGCCCCCTCCTGCCCTCCAAGCCCCCTGTGGCCGGTCCCTCCATCTGTCCCTCTGTCCATCCGCACACTGAGCTGCAGAGGACTCGCCTGCGAGGAAAGCTCTGGAGACAAGAGCTCAAAGGCCTCCCAGGCCACTGGGCTCCCTCTCTCTCGGACTGGGGCGGGGCGGGAGGGGGCGGGGCGGGGGGGGTGGCAGGCGGGCAGTTTTGTCACCACCTTTGCCTGATCCCATCTTCTCTGTGGTTGCCAAGTGCTTGGTTCTCTCCCTGCCCCCACAGCCCACAATCCTCCCTGAAGCCCCTTTCTCCCTCTGGCACCCCTCAGCTCACACTCCCTCTGCCCGGATGCCGCCACTGGGTGCTTTGTCTCAGGCTTCAGCCCTCCTGCCCTCCTGCCTCACTCCTAGGGTTCCCGCCTGAAGGACAGCAAGGCCCACCATGCAGAGCAGGCACCTCAGCCTGCAGCTCACCCTGGGCCCCAGACCCCAAGCCAGGCCCCACACCCCCAATCCAGGGCCCCACACCCCAATCCAGGGCCCCAAACCCCCAATTCAGGGTCCCACACCCCCAATCCAGGGCCCCACACCCCCGAGCCAGGGCCACCGACCCCAGAACCAGGGCCATCCAGGTGAGCCCACCCTCCCACAATCCTCACCACTTGCTCCTGCCTCTGAACCGCAGGTGCCCTCTGCCAGCACCCTTCCCAGCAGGGCCACCCCACCTGCCTGGGGCCTTGACTGGGGAAAGGGTGGGGGGAAGGGCTGACAGTGTGAGAGGGACCTGGATTGGAGCCCAGAGCCTAGGAAGCAGCCTCACTGCCCCCCCCTCCCCCACGAATTCCTGTGAATGTTTCCTATTCCTTCTCAGGGTCCCAGGGCCCTGCCTGTAAAACAAGGAGGTAGATCAGTGGTTAGAGTGCCAGACTGCGGACGAGGGGGCCAGTCAAGGGAATGTTCCTCCTCCTCCCCCTCCCCCTCCTCTTCCCCCTCCTCCTCCTCCTCCTCCTCCTCCTCCTCTCTTCCCTCCCCCTCCCCTCCTCCTCCTCTTCCTCCTCCTCCTCCTCCCTCTCCTCCTCCTCCCTCCTCCTCTTCTTCTTCATCCTCCTCCTCCTCCTCTTCCCACCCCCTCCCCCCTCCCCCTCCCCTCCTCCTCCTCTTCCTCCTCCTCCTCTTCCTCCTCCTCCCTCCCCTCCTCCTCCTCCCCTCCTCCTCCCCTCCTCCTCTTCTTCATCCTCCTCCTCCTCCTCTTCCCACCCCCTCCCCCCTCCCCTCCCCTCCTCCTCCTCTTCCTCTTCCTCCTCCTCTTCCCCCTCCCCTCCCTCCTCCCCCTCCTCCTCCTCCTCCTCCCTGTCCTCCTCCTCCTCCACTCCTCCTCTTCCCCTCCCCTCCCCCTCCTCCTCCCCCTCCTCCTCCTCCCTGTCCCTGTCCTCCTCCCTCCTCCTCCTCCTCTTCCCCTCCCCCTCCTCCCCTCCTCCTCCTCCTCCTCCTCCCTGTCCTCCTCCTCCTCCACTCCTCCTCTTCCCCCTCCCCTCCCCCTCCTCCCTCCTCCTCCTCCTCCCTGTCCTTCCTCCCTCCCTCCTCCTCACCCTCCTCCTCCTCTTCCTCCTTTCTCCCCTCCCCCTCCTCCTCCTCCTCCCTGTCCTTCCTCCCTTCCTCCTCCTCTCTCTTCCCTCCTCCTCCTCTCCTTCTTCCTCCTCTCTTCCTCCTTCCTCTTCCTCCCTTCCTCTTTCTCCTCTCTCCTCCTCCTCCTCTCTCCTTCCTCCTTCCTTCCTCTCCCTTCCTCCCTCCTCCTCTTCCTCCTCTCCTCCTCTTCCCTCTCTCCCCTCCTCTCTCCTCTTCCTCTCCTTCCTCTTCCTCCTCCTCCTCCTCCCTCCTCCTCCTCCTCCCTGTCCTCCTTCCTCTCCTCCTCCTTCCTCCCTTCCTCCTCTCTTCCTCCTCCTTCCTCCTTTCCTTCCTCCTCCTCTCTCCTCTCTCTCCCTCTCTCTCTCCTTCCTTCCTCTTCCTTCCCTTCCTCTCTTCCCTTCCTTCCTTCCTCCTCTCTTCCTTCCTCTTCCTCTCTCTCTCTTCCTTCCTTCCTTCCTTTCTCTCCTCTTCCTTCCTTCCTTCCCTCTCTCCTCTCCTCCTCCTCCTCTTCCTTCCTCCTCCCTCTCTTCCTCCCCCTCCTCCTCCCTTCTCCTCCTCCTCCTCCTCCTCCTCCCTTCCTCCTCCCTTCCCTTCCTTCCTCCTCTTCCTCTCCTTCCTTCCTTCCCTTCCTCCTTCCTCTTCCCTTCCTTCCTCCTCCTTCCTTCCTTCCTCTCTCTCCTTCCTTCCTCTCCTTCCCTCTCTTCCTCTCCCTTCCTCCTCTCTTCCTCTCTTCCTCTCTCTTTCCTTCCTTCCTCTTCCTCTCTCTTCCTCTCTCTCTCCTTCCTCTTCCTTCCTTCCCTTCCTCTCTCTCTTCCTTCCCTGTCCTCCTTCCTCTCTCCCTCTCCTTCCTTCCTTCTCTTTCTCTCTCCCTTCCTCTCTCTCTCTCTCCTTCCTTCCTCCTCCTCTTCCTCCTCCTCCCTTCCCTCTTCCTCTCCCTCCTCCTCCTCCTCCTCCTCCTCCTCCTCCTCCCTCCTCCTCCCCCTCCTCCTCCTCCTCCTCCTCCTCCCCCTCCTCTCCTCCTCCTCCCCTGTCCTCCTCCTCCCTCCTCCTCTTCCCTCCTCCTCCTCCTCTTCCTCCTCCTCCTCCCCTTCCCCTCCCCTCCTCCTCTCCCTCCTCCTCCCCTCCTCCTCCCCTCCTCCTCCTCCTCCTCCTCCTCCCTGTCCTCCTCCTCCCCTTCCTCCTCCTCCCCCTCTCCTCCTCTTCCTCCTCCTCCCCCTCCCTCCTCCTCCTCCTCCTCCCCCTCCTCCTCCTCCCTTCCTCCTCCCCTCCTCCTCTTCCCCTCCCCCTCCTCCTCCTCCTCCTCCTCCTCCTCCTCCTCCTCCCCCTTCTCCTCCTCCCCCTCCTCCCCCTCCTCCTCCCCCTCCTCCTCCTCCATTGTAGGCTGGATCCCAGCAGCAGCAGAGTCAAGCGGTGCCTCCTGGGTCCTAGGAGGCCCTCTGTTTGGAGGGGAAGGTGCCAGGCCAGGGTGCCCAGGGCAGCTTCTGGGGAACTGGTGCAGGGGCGGCAGAGCCAGGCACAGAGCAGGGGGGGGGGGGCTCGGAGCTGGAGGGTGCTGGGTGGAGAGGAGGAGGCTGCTGAGCTGGGAGCGGGTGGGACCAGCCCAGCCGTGGCCCCTTCCCGCCCCTGCCCCTCCCCTGCTGTGTACCCACAGGGCCTGGGAGTCCCCCAGGAGCAGGCGCTGCCGCTGCCACAGGGCGGACCCTCCCCCAGCCTCCTGCCTGGACCCAGGAAAGGTCCCGGATGGAGCTCCCCGCCCCCCTCACCGCCCTTGGGCTACCAGGTGCACTGGGTAATGATGTGGACTTTTTCACAGACGGAGTTGCACATAGTTGATATATATGTGATCTGATATGTATGCTATTTTGTTGTATTGACAACAAGCTTCAAAACTTCATAGGTCGAATTTGCTGAAGGTGTTAACATCATAGATACTTTTATACTTAAAAATGTTGAATTTCGTGCCCCCAAAAAAGAGCATTTGCGGGAAGTTTTCATTCATTACTTTATGTTGAAGAAAAGTGATCGTATGCTTCAGGAAGCTTATGGTGAACATGCTCCTTCTCAAGATACTTGTGAACGCTGGTTTAAACGCTTTAAAAGTGATGATTTCGATGGGAAAGACCAAGAACGTCCAGGTCAACCGAAAAAGGTTGAAGCCCAACAATGACAAGCATTATTGGATGAAGGTGCGTGTCAAACTCTAAAACAACCTGCAGAAAGATTAAACGTTGCTCAGCAAACAATTTCCGATCGTTTACAAGAATGGGAAAGGTTTTAAAGGAAGGAAAGTGGGTGCCACGTCAACTGAACAAAAGACAAATGGAAAACCGAAAAGTCATCAGTAAAATGTTGCTTCAATGGCACAAAAGGAAGTCTTGTTTGCATTGAATTGTGACTGGCGATGAAAGTGGATTTATTTTGAGAATCCCAAATGCACATAATCATGGGTTGGTCCAGATCAACCATTAACATCGACTTCAAGGCCAAATCACTTTGGAAAGAAGACAGTGCTCTGCGTTTGGTGGGATCAGGAAGGTGTGGTGTATTATGAGCTTCTAAAACCAGGTGAAACCGTTAATACTGATTCCTATTAACAACAAATAATCAATGTGAACCACGCTTTGCTCATGAAACGACCAGAATGTGCCAGAAGACACAGCAAAGTAATTTTGCTTCATGATGATGCACCATCACACACTTCAAAACCAGTAAAGACACGTTGGAAGGTCTTGCCTGGGAAGTATTAACCCACTGTATTCACCAGACCTTGCTCCTTCAGATTCCCATTTGTTCCGATCGATGGCACACACACTCTCTAAGCAGCACTTCAAAATGCATGAAGAAATGGAAAGCTGGGTCTCTGAATGGTTTGCCTCAAAACAAGAAAAGTTCTATGGGGACAGTATCCACCAATCACCTGAACGATGGGGGATGTGTAGCTAGCGATGGACATGACTTTGAATAAAGCACTTTTGATGTTTCTCCTGAAATTACCGTGTTCTCTTTGCTTATGAAATCCACATTATTGCCGGCAGCTGCCTTCAGTGAGACCTGGGCCATTCGACATCCCCAGGCCGTGGCAGAAGCAGCCCCAGGAGGGGCCGCCGGGGGAGGGGCCGTGGCGGGGGAGGGCCAGCTGGGCTCTACCCACAGCCAGGGCTCCTGGGCACACGAGGCTGGGAGCTGGGCCCCAAGACCTGTCCCGATCCTACCCCACGGATTCCCTCCCCCCCACTCCCGCTTCCTCCCCAGCCTCCACTCCCCCTCTCACCAGTGACCCGGTCACACATCTGTTTCTCTCCTGTCTCCCCCCCTTCCACTCCCTCCCTTTGTGCTCCGCCTGCCCTTTCACCCCCTCCCTTGTCTCCCCACAGGAGGGCCTGGTTCCAGAGGCCAGGACTTCAAAGGAGATCAAAGCTGGGCCCCCATCAAAGGCCAGGCTCTCCCTTAGACAGTAGCTCTCCAAAGGGCTAGTCTCCCACCCCAGCACCCCACCCCATCCCAGCACCCTACCCTGTCCCAGCACCCCACCCCAGCATCCCAACCCATCCCAGCACCCCACCCCATCCCAGCACCCCACCCTGTCCCAGTACCCCACCCCATCCCAGCACCCCACCCTGTCCCAGCACCCCACCCCAGCACCCCAACCCATCCCAGCACCCCAACCCAGCACCCCACCCTGTCCCAGCACCCCACCCCGTCCCAGCACCCCACCCCATCCCAGCACCCCACCCTGTCCCAGCACCCCATCCCAGCACCCCACCCCATCCCAGCACCCCATCCCAGCACCCCACCCCAGCACCCCACCCCATCCCAGCACCCCATCCCAGCACCCCACCCCATCCCAGCACCCCACCCCATCCCAGCAACCCACCCCAGCACCTCACCCTGTCCCAGCAGCCCATCCCAGCACCCCACCCTATCCCAGCACCCTGCCCAAGCACCCCGCCCAAGCCCCCCGGAAGCACAGTCTGGTCAGAGCCCCGCTGGCGAGGCCGTTGGCTGGGTGGGGAGCTCCCAGCACCGGGGAGGGAGAGACCTGGTGGGAAACCCTCCCTCCCGGCCGCGTGGCGCTGGGCCAATCACCAAACCTCTCAGACCCACAGCGACATTATGTGTTATTTTTAAAAAATATATATTTTTATTGATTTCAAAGAGGAAGGGAGAGGGAGGGAGAGAGAGAAACATCAATGATGAGAGCGGATCATGGATCGGCTGCCTCCTGCACGCCCCACTCTGGGCATCGAGCCCGCAACCCAGGCCTGTGCCCTGACTGGGAATGGAACCGTGACCTCCTGGTTCCTAGGTCGCCGCTCAACCCCTGAGCCAACCCCTGAGCCAACCCCTGAGCCAACCCCTGAGCCAACCCCTGAGCCTCGCCGCCGGCTCCACTCTACTGAAAGGGACTGTCGCCTGCCGGCGGATTGCTGAGTGGCTGAAAGGAGGAAGGACAGGTGAGACCCCCGCTGTCCATCGTCCTGCGGCAGGCGCTCATGGCGCTGCCCTCACATCACGGCTATCCCAGCCGCCCACCCGCTGGCAAGGTGCAGAGGTAGAGGCGTGCCCGGGAAGGCGGGGCTGCTCCCCAAAGGGCAGGAGCCTCACATCCCAGCTCTGAACCCAGAGAAGCCGCTCTGCACAGAGGCTCCACCTGAACCCCGCGCTCACCCCCCCCCCCAGCACCCTCTCCTCCCAGACCTAGCTGGGTCCCCAGGCTGGGCTCTCCCGCCCAGGCCGCCCTCTGAGCCTCCGGCCCAGGTCTCACCAGCCCCAGCCCAGCCCACACCCGGTGGTGTCAGGTGGGGAGGGGGCCGAGGGGCTGAAGCTGCACTTCTGACACATTTCTTGGCTGCGAAGAGCAGGGAGCTCCTGGGACAGTAACCTGAGTGGCCCCTAGCCCTCCGGGAGCAGGTTTCTCATCTGTAGAATGCTCACCCCTCCTCTGGCGCCGACTCTGCAGACATTATCATTTTAGAGAACCAGGCGGCCTGGGCCCGTGTGGCTCAGGGGCTGAGCGTGGACCTATGAACCAGGAGGTCACGGTTCCATTCCTGGTCAGAGCACAGGCCCGGGTTGCGGGCTCAGTCCACAGAGTGGGGCGTGCAGGAGGCAGCTGATCCGTGATTCCCTCTCATCATTGATGCTTCTCTCTCTCTCTCTTCCTCTCTGGGATCAATAAATATGTATTTTAAAAAAGAAGGAGGAGGAGGAGGAGGAGGAGGAGGAGGAGGAGGAGGAGGACCACCACCACCAGGGGTCGGGCCAAGGCTCTCTGGGGCCTCAGGACCAGGGAACAGAAGCCCATCTCAGGCAGCAGCCTGGCCGCTCGGCGTCTCCCCGTCTCTCCAGACTCTCCTGGTCCTGTGGTACCAGGAAGTGACGGGGCTCTGGGCGGTGAGGGCCTGCCCAGGTCAACAGCCAGGAGTGGCAGAGCCCGGCGCTGCAGGACCTCTCCCTACGCCGCCCGATGGCGCTGCAGGACCTCTCCCTACGCCGCCCGATGGCGCTGCAGGACCTCTCCCTACGCCGCCCGATGGGGTCCTTCTCTCCAGGCTGTAAGGGACATGGGAGCTCAGAGCCACAGCTCCACGTCAGCCCCAGCCGGCCAGCCCGCAGCCTGCACCCACCTCCAACCACCGCCCACACGGTGAGCAGAGCGCCCACTGCACCCAGCTCCTGGCTCAGCGCGGTCCCCGAGGCCAGGTCCCCCAGCAGGGCAGCGGCCGAGCAGGACTGGAACACACGCTCATGGAGGATTCACCCCGTCTCTGCCGAACTGGCTCAGGTAGTGACCGGCGGCCGGGCCCCTGGCCGTCCGGTTCCATAGTCTCTCTGAACCTGGAGGAGGTGAGGCCCAGGCTCACCCTGGGAGCCGCGTGGAGCCCAGCGGCCTGAGGGCACGGACGGCAGGGACCCTGTCCCCTGGTTGGGGGCGCTGTGGCTCCGCTGTCCTCAGAGGGCAGAGTGGCCGCCCCCGGAGCCCGGGCGCCTGCAGACCTTCCCGGGGAAAGGTGGGGGCTCCCCCTGCTGGGCAGCCCTAGAAAGGCGCTCCAGCCGCCCCAGAGCGAGCTCCCCAGGGAAGCCCCAGGGTTGTGGTACCTCCAGTGGGGGTGGGAACCAGAATGAAGTGAGGGGACCCTGAGTCACCCCAAGCAGGGCTCAGGGTTGCGGGGGTGAGTGAAGGTCCGTGCAGGGTCCCAGGAGTGGCCATCCATCCATGGCCACGTCGCACACCCTCCCCAGGGAGAGCCCCTCCCTCCCGCCTCTGCTGCCGGGCAGTGTGGCCTGGTGAGCGGCTAGCCTCCCCCAGCCTGCGGGGGGCGGGGGTCAGGACAGCGGGTGGGAGGAGACAGGCTGTGGGTCTCTTCCTCCGCCCTCCCTCCTCTCTCTCCCTCGCACCCCAGGATGAGACCTGCCCCGCCCGGTTCTCCAGAACCAGCCTTCCACCCGGCGCACCACTGCCCGGAGCTGGTGCCCGCCTGCCCCCGGGCCCTGCCTGCAGCCGCTCCTCATGGCCTTTGGGCGCCACGCCTGCCCCTAAGGGCCACCCCGCAGGGGACAGCGCTCCCTTCACGCCCTCGCCCCAGCCCAGCCGCTGCTCTGCCAGCCCGGAGGGGCCCTCACCCTGGGCCCCAGCCCTCCCCAGACCCGCAGGCCCAGACCCCAGGTCCTCCCAGCTCTGCGCGGTTGGGACAGGATGGCCTGGCCAGTGGAGCATGACCTCCCGCGGGCACACACGCAGGCGGGAGGATTAACTGAGGTCGGCGCTGTGAAAGGCACACAGGCCAGGGGTTATTCTTATCAAAAGCCTCCTCTGAGCGGAAGCCCTGGCGTCAGCCAACCACGCTGGGGCACAGTGGTCACCCCGCGATTTCCGATGGCTCCACCTCCCTTCACCAGCGTCAGCTTCTCCCTGCCAAATGGGGTTTGCGGTGCCGGCCCAGGTGCTACTGGGAAGGACAGACCGGGCAACCAGCCACGACCCCCAGGGGCGGCTCACAGCCCGTTTCCCCCCAGACTGGAGGCTGAGTCTGTAGGCGGCTGCAGCCACAGGCCAGACTGGGTGGCTTATAAGCAACAGAAGGCACTCCTCGTCCTGGAGGCTGGACGGCTGAGGCCAGGGCGCCATCCTAGTCAGACCCCGCTGAGACCCTCTTCCAGGCTGTGGTCGGAAGGGGCCACGCGCTGACCTGACAGCTCAGGGGAGGCCGCATGGCGGGCTTGCAGACTCAGACCTAAAGTCACCGCAAAGGATGGTCTGAAATTACACTTGAACTAAAAGCAGTGATGGTGGGCGGTCACCTCCTAGACACCCGGTCACCTCCTAGGCCGGCGTCTTCACTGACCAGGTCAACCTTTCCCTTCACCGAGCCTGTCTGTCTTTTGGCCTCTATGATAACATACCCTTGAAGTGTCTGGGTAACTTGTAACTTCCCTTTTCTGGACCCCTTGGGGCACAACCTAATGTGCTGGGCGCCAGGACAGAGACCACAGATTCCTTCATTGTTATCATGTTCATTGATCCTGCACCCACCTAAGTGTGTGTCCATCATTTTACTTTTTATCCAATCCCAGCCCCCCGCCCCCCCCCCCCCGGCTTTCCTTTCTCCCGCCTCCCTAGTCTATCGCCAATGGATTTCATGTCACCACCTCCGTCCCGCCTTTGACTGCAGTGTGTACAGATGTAAGCCGCCTTCTCCGGAGCATGATCTCAATATGTTGAGGTTCTGCTTCCCGGTATTTGTGGACAGTTTGGCTCAAATAAACTCACAGAATTCTTTCCAGGATTGAATGTTTTTATGTTAACAAGATGGCAGACTCCTTGCTGCAGCCTCACATGGTGGGAAGAGGGAGAGGGGAACCCCATCAACACGCCCTTCACCCTTTGCTCCACTACTGCATCGCATCGCCTGTTGGTACAGCTGCTCCCCTCCCACGGGACGTAGGTTTCTTGAGAGCAGAGATTACTTCTTGTATGGGGTGAATAGTGTCCCCCCAAATCCATGCCTTCCCAGAACCTGGGGGTGGGACCATATTAAGAAGTAGATGCTTCCCAAGAGTGGAACGCACAGAACTGGAGGGGCAGGAGTGGAAATAGGAGTGATGGGATTTATGTAAAAAGAGAGCGTTGTTACGAGGTGTACTATTGGGCAATTTACATGAATCCATCTGTAACCTGGGGCGATTGGGACCCCCCTTTGTAAGGCTGGGTGTGTACTAAATGAGATATTACAAATAGCGCCTCACACATAGCAAGCTACTGTGTAAGCATAATGTTAACTACTATTACTTATTAAATCTTCAAACTAATATTAGAAGAATTGCATGAGAATAAAAGTTTACTCTCATAGATTTTTCATGTGGGGAGCAGTTAATCCAATCAATACATCAGCATCTCTACATGCCTAAACACTCTGATTCATTTTTTAAATTTTATTTTTAAACTAGAGGCCTGGTGCACAAAATATCGTGCACTGGTGGTGGGAGAGGGGTTCCTCAGCCCGCCTTCCCCCTCTCACAGTCTGGGAGCCCTCAGGGGATGTCCTACTGACAGCTTAGGCCCGCTCCCAGGTGGCAGAGGGCAGGCCCAATCCCTAGGTGCAGCCCCTGGTTGGGCGCAGAGCAGGGCCGATCAGGGGGTTGGGGTGCCACCACTGTCACACTCAGGGCAGGGCCAATGGGGAGGTTATGGCTCTACTCTGTCACACACAGAGCCGCAGGGCAATCAGGGGGTTGGGGAGCTCCCCCCTATCAGGCACAGAGCAGGGCCGATCAGGGGGTTGGGGTGCCTTCCCCTGTCACGAACAGAGCAGGGCGGATAGGGAGGTTGTGGCCCCGCTCCCTGTCACACACAGAGCCACAGGGCGATCAGGGGGTTTGGGCGCTGCCCCGTCACGCTGATCCCCGTGCCAGGAGGCCTCGTGGCTCCGCTGATCCAGTGCTGGGAGGCATATTACCCTTTTACTATATAGGGTAGAGGCCTGGTGCACGGGTAGGGGCCAGCTGGTTTGCCCTGAAGGGTGTCCTGGATCAGGGTGGGGGTCCCGCTTGGGTGCCTGGCCAGCCTGGGTGAGGGGATGATGGCTGTTTGCAGCTGGTCACACCCCCTTCAGGGTGGGGGTCCCCACTGGGGTGCCTGGCCAGTCTGGGTGAGGGGCTGAGGGCTGTTTTCAGGCTGGCGGGTGACTGAAGCTCCCAACTGCTCCTTTTTTTCTTTTTCTTTTTATTCTGGGCCAGCTTTAGCTCTGAGGCTTGGCTCCAGCTCTTAGGCCTCAGCTGCTGAAAGCAGGTATCTGGTTTGTTTGGGTTCTATAATAGAAACACTATTTCAACTCCAGCTCTGAGATCCCAGCTGGCTGAAAGCAGGTTTCTGGGGTTTTGTTCAGCTTCTATATTTGTAACAATGTTTCAAACTACAAGCTCAGAGGCTGGCAGCAGCAGACGGGGAACATTGGCTTCCTCCGTCACTGAAGCAAGCAAGAGTCATGTTCGCTTCAAGCTGCCTGGCTGACGGCCACCATCTTGGCTGGTGAAAGGGCGAGTCGTTGCGGGGCCTACGTGGGCCGGCCGCCGGGCCCCATGAGGCACAGCCTGACCACGCTGCTAGCGGCCTTGGGCACCGACTCCCCAGCCCACGGCGGGAGCCTGGCGCAGGCCACCACCCGCCCACTGCCCCCGGACCGGACCCACGCAGCAGCAGTGGCAGCGGGGCGGGGCGCGTGCCCTCGCCTGAGGAGATGGAGGAGGAGGCGATCGCCGGTGCCCCCAGGGACGAGATGAAGGACGTGGACTTCCTGTCTGGGCTGGAGCTGGTCGATCTGCTGGACCCCTGGCAACCGGACTGGCCCCTGGAGCCCGGGCTCACCTCGCCCTGGGGCGGGGCTAGGACTGCGCCCTCCATCTTGCCCTGGGTCCTCCATCTTTGGGGCGGCCGCCATGTGCTCAGGAGAGTGCCTTCTTCCCGGAAGCCCAGGCCCCTGCTGGCCACGCCCAGGATTTCTTTGAACTGACCAATGACAATCAAGGGACGTGCGCGCCATAGAGATGACCACATCCTGTGTAACAAGACCCGACTCGCGCCTGGCCAATCGGCGGGGCCCACAGTCCCCTCCCCTGCCCTCACTATAAAACCCGAAATCCCATCAGGCCTCGCTCTCTCTGCCACCTGCTGCTGTGCCAGTGGGGGTGGGGGGGGGCAGGGGAGCCAAACCTAGGTTTGAAATAAATGACTCTTTGCTTTTGCATCGGACTCGCTGGCTCCCTGGTGGGCCCTTGGGAATCTTGAAATCTGGGCACAACAGCTGGCAGTTAATTTGCATATCGCCCTGATTAGCCAATGGGAAGGGTAGTGGAGGTATGGCTAATTACCATGTTTCTCTTTTATTAGATATGATTACAGTTAGCATACAATATTGTATTAGTTTTAGGTATATAACATAGTAATTAGACATTTATATACCTTACAAAGTGATCACCCTGATAAGTCTAGTACCATTAATTTTTTAAAATTCAGTGACTTGCCAGGCCGGTGTGGTTCAGTGGTTGGGCATCAACCTATGAACCAAGAGGTCACAGTCCAATTCCTGTTTAGGGCACATGCCTGGGTTGTGGGCTTGATCCCCAGTGTGGAGTGTGCAGGAGGCAGCCGATCAATGATTCTCATCATTGATGTTTCTGTCTCTTTCCCTCTCCCTTCCTCTCTGAAATCAATAAAAATATATATTTTTAAAATTCAATGACTAGTCCTACGTTTAAGCCTTTTTGGAATTTAAAGCTTGTGAACATTGGTGGGTGGTGGAACAAAGGGCTTCGGGCACCTTCCCTCTCCTCCTCTCAGCATTCCTCCCCCTGCCCAGTGCTCTCTCCTCTTCATCCTTCCCGTCTCCATGGTGCTCTCCTCATCCTCCCTGCCTGCCCCTCCCCTGCTCTCCATCGTCTGACTCATCGTTATTTCAGGGGAATGTGGATGAAACTCATGCGGACTCTGGTGAAGGTCCTTGTCTACCTTGCCTGGTGAGACCAGAGACTAACTCGGGGCCCCGGAGTCCTCTTGGCTCCCAGCTCCCCTCCCTCAGACACTTCCAGATCCTCCGTCCTCTCTACATTCTCCTGCTGTCCTGGTCCCATGCCACCTGACCTGGCCAAAGAGACCAGCCCCTCAGGGACAAGCACTTTAACCTTCTGTTCCCCTGCCTCGGGCATCTCACACATTCACACGCACTCATGCACACATGCATGCATACACCCATACACGTCTGCTCACATGCACACACACCCATTCACATGTGCTCACGTGCACACACACATGCACCCATTCACGTGTGCTCATGTGCACACACATGCACACATACCATACACATGTGTTCACACACACACACATGCACATTGCTTCTTAAGTGACATGAGGGCAGAGACCTGACCCCATAGCTCCTTTTTCTGCTGCTGCTGCAGTAAGCTACAGAGAGTGGACCCACAGGAGAAATGAGGCATGAATATTAATCTGCTTTACAATCCTCATGAATATTTTAAAAGCTGATGAATATGTAACTACCTTTCTTTTCTCCTCCATTAGTGTCTGCTTTGAGTTACTCTGTAGCTCCCTGTGGGTCCTTTGGGGGCTGATCGGCTAGCCCCATGGTCAGCAAACTGCGGCTCGTGAACACTTTGGCCCCTTGAGTGTGGCTCTTCCTAAGCCTTAGGAGTACCCTAATTAAGTTAATAACAATGTGCCTACCTATATAGTTTAAGTTTAAAAAATTTCGCTCTCAAAAGAAATTTCAATCGATGTACTGTTGATATTTGGCTCTGTTGACTAATGAGTTTGCCGACCACTGGGCTAGACTGATTCTTAAATTGGTTTTACAGGTGCCTATAGCTCCTGGGTTTCCCCACTTCCAGTTCTCAGAAGAAGATCTGTCCTCTTAAAATTCCCCACGGAGGCCTGGCAGAGACAGAAGGGAAGAGGAGAAACCCTTCCTCCCTGTGGGAGCCCAGGGAGAGGGGAGGAGGGAGGGCAGGGCGTGGGACGCAGCCTCTGCCAGGGTGAGCCACCTTCTGTGGGCTTCGCTTTCCTCCTACGACAACAGCCAGCCCCATCTCCCTGGCATCGTGGGTCCTCCAGGGCCCAACCAGGTGGCCCTCCGACACCAAGGACTTCGGTAGCAAATGCTCCCTCTGCCTACAGAGGGGGG
Source organism: Myotis pilosus (assembly GCA_036010255.1). Classification (NCBI taxonomy): domain Eukaryota; kingdom Metazoa; phylum Chordata; class Mammalia; order Chiroptera; family Vespertilionidae; genus Myotis; species Myotis pilosus. The sequence goes on from JASKON010000024.1 coordinate 776,825, forward strand.
GCCATCATGGAGCTAACGGTGTGGTCCTTCGCAACATCTCGGGGCTCCTCCCCGGTGACACCCTTCAGAGCCTCGGGCCACCTCCTGGCCTGTTCTCCCTCCCATTCTGCTCTGGCTGCTCTGGGAGCCTGCTTCCCACCCTCTCCAACCATCTGAATGGAGCTGGGAGGGAAGGCCGCTCCCGCCTTCCCAGCCACAGGCCCCCCAGGGGAGAGCAGGCCAGCAAGACCTTCCTGGGCCCGAGGCAGAACTCGGCTGTGAACTGGCCTCCTGTGGAGGGGAGCCTGGGCCTTGGCTGGGAGGAAGGTGCGGCCAGGGCGAGGGGGAGGCAATGGCGGTGGGCTCCGGCTACGCTGCCAAGTTCCAGAACCCAGCCCTGCTGCACGGCCAGCAGCATCCAGGCTCCACAGCCCGCGCCTGGAACCCCACGTCAATGGGACACGCTCCATCCCGGGCCCCCATGCCTGTCCTCCGGTCTCCTCTCACCCTGTCCTCACAGAGCCCTGCAAAGGAACGGAGCTCTAGTTCACGGTGTGATCACACTTCCTCCCTCCTCGTGATCCCCAGGGCTCCTTCGTTTCTCGCTTGTCAGTCACACATGACCTCCCTCCACCATCAGCTCTCCAGCCCCTCCTCTCCCTACGCCTCCCGCCTGTAGGCCCTTCCAAGCTGACATGTGCACCCCCAGTCCTGCTACCTCTTTAGCCCAGGTCCTCCATTTAGCCTCTGATGTCACATGTTTGTTTGTTCCCCCAAATTCTGCTCAGAACCGCGTTCTCCAGGAAGCCTTCCCTGGTTTCCCCAGCCAGCTCTCCTCAATGACCCTGTTGTCTTTTCTGGGCAGAATCCACAGGGGGTTCGCTGCCACCATCTTCATGTATGTGATGGGGAAAGGGCAGCTTATCGTGCAATGTCTTGTAAGCCAGACAGATGCACACAGATGGCATCAGGGCCAAAGCCTCCTGGACGGGGGGCAGGTCTGTGGGGAACCATCACCTGCCCCTCCCCCTGCTCACCTGTGCACACACTCCCCTGCCCCTCCCCCTGCTCACCTGTGCACACACTCACCTGCCCCTCCCACTGCTCACCTGGGCACACACTCACCTGCCCCTCCCCCTGCTCACCTGTGCACACACTCCCCTGCCCCTCCCCCTGCTCACCTGTGCACACACTCCCCTGCCCCTCCCCCTGCTCACCTGTGCACACACCTGCCCCTCACCCTGCTCACCTGGGCACACACTCACCTGCCCCTCCCCCTGCTCACCTGTGCACACACTCACCTGCCCCTCCCACTGCTCACCTGTGCACACACTCACCTGCCCCTCCCACTGCACATCTGTGCACACACTCACCTGCCCCTCCCACTGCTCACCTGGGCACACACTCACCTGCCCCTCCCACTGCTCACCTGGGCACACACTCACCTGCCCTTCCCCCTGCTCACCTGTGCCTTCATCTCATCCTCACTCCATCTGTGATCAGCAGCCTGTGCTGCTATAGGAGGGGCCCAACTTTGGGACCAGGACTCTTCTCCCTCCCAACTCTCCTCTCAGACCCACCTGGGACCTCACACCCCCAGCCTCTGGGTGCCACAGGGCTCTGGACCTAGCTCTGCCCTGCCATCCTGGCCAAGATGCTTCATATTCTTGGGTCCCAGCTTCTTAAACATCCACACAGGAATGTGGAGCTGCCTCTCCATCAGAGGCCCAAGGTGACGATGTGCCCAACATTGCGTAAATGCCAGGGGACTCTGCTGTTGTCATCATTCACAGCAAATCGCTCCGTCTTCCCTGCCATGCGTGGGCGACAGCGCCCTCTGGCCTAGACTCCGGCTGCCCTCCACTCGGTGGATGGGCGCCCCGGGATCAGCAGCTCATTACCGTGCTGGGTCCCCCGCAGCCACCTCTGTCAGTCCCTGGCCTCTCTGCTCAGCTCCCCAGCTGCCTCGGCAGCAGGAAAAAGACGGGGCCTTGTCAGACAAGCCACGCATCTGTAGAACGTGCTCGAAGCGTCATTATCATCACGGAAGTGCGAAGCCCCGCTCTTGCCATGGAGCTGCCTGGACCCGGAGCAGGAGCAGCGCTCCAGCCAAGCAGAGCGGCCGGCCGGCTGGGAGGGAGCCCAGGCCAGGCGGGAGGAGCGGGCGGTCTCCCCGGAGAGCCTGCAGGGAGGGGAGCCCCAGGCGCGGGCGAATGCGGAGCCTGGCTCTCTGCTCCGTTTCTGGCCCACAGTCAGCCTCCAGCCGCCTGTCCCGAGGCCCCTCCTGCAGGGACGTGCCCGCGTCAGCTCCTGCTCCCGCGGTGCCTCCTCTGCCCCGGCAGCTGGTGCCTGCTTAGCCTGGACCCTCCCCTGCTCCACGCCCAGCGCTGCGTGTCACCCGCGTCTCAGCTGCGCGGCCAGCAGCAGCCGAGGCACGTGGCGGGGCGGAGAGGCAGACCGGCAGCGAGGGCGTCCCATGCCCCAGCCAGGTGCCAGGCAGCGCCAGAGAGCGGCCGCCGCCCCTTTCCCACCTGCCGGTCCCCGTCGGCAGGGAGACCACCCCACACAACCCTCTCGGGAGGTATGTTCCCGCCCCACACGCCTCCCCAGGCTGCGACCGGCTTTCCACGTAAATGCCACTGCTCCCACTCCTGGCTCCTCTGTCCACAGGCAAACGGCCCGCGCTCCTGGGCCCAGCTGAGGCCTCGTTCTCCACGCACCTTCTCCACACATCAGCTATTTCCAGAAAGAGGTGAGGAAACCTAGCCCTGGGCCCCCACAACTCTTCCTCGGAGCGGGCATCAGTCTGAGTGAGGAGAGAAGCAGGGGTTTGGGGTCCTTGGGGTGCGCCCCCTGCTGGATGTCGGCAGCAGGGGCCCCTGAGATGCTCACTGCCCTTCCTGGACGGCACCCTTGGAGAGCAGGGGCTCTGAGGGGCCGCCTCTGCTGCTCTTCCCTGGGAAGAACCCTCATGGGAAACAGAGTCACCCCCACCCACCCACCCACCCACCTCTCACACCCACCCTCTGCAGGCTGAGCCCCAGCCTGTGCTGGAAGCCCAGCTCCTTGTCTCAGGGGCCCCCTGCCTGGTCCCTTCTAGGGCTTCTAGGGGTTTGACACGCAAACCAGTCCCTTCCGCCCACGACTCTAGGAATCCACACCAAGGGCTAGGCCCCGCTCTGAACCCTGAATCCTGGCTCTCATTCCAGTCCTTCCCAGCTGAGCTCAGCTCCTGTGGGAGAGACAGCGTGATGGGTGGGCTGCACTGAGACCCACGGGACTCTGGCTAACCCGCCATCAATAGCTCTTAAAGTCCCATTCTCTCGGAAGCTGCAGGCCCCTCCAGGCTCCCTGCCCTCCCTGAGTGAAGCAGAGATCCCCAGGGCAGCTCTCACCTCTCTCTCTCTCTCTCTCTCTCTCTCTCTCTCTCTCTCTCTCTCTCTTCCTCTTCCCTCCCTGCTCCAGTCACATCAGCCAGATGGATATGTCTTATTTCTCTTGGATTTGGCCACAGGAGCCAAACAGCATTGAAGGTCATTGATTGTTAGAAAGGCCAACTGTCTAATGAACCTGGAAATTGGTTCGGAGTGCCCAGCAGGGGAGCTCAGCTCTGGCCTGGGGTCTGCTCTGCTCTGGGGGCCAGGAGGAGTGCAGGGGCGGGGCCAGCGCTCCTCTCAGTCTCTCCAGGAAGTTCTGGGAGGCCACCCCTCCTCATGGCCACCCTGGGGCCACTTATCAGCTGGTTTACCCCTGAGCTGCATTACAGCAGTAACTCCTCCATTCCATCCCACCCACGCACCCGCACCCCAGCTCACACACACGGCACACTCTCACGACACGCCCAGCACACTCACACGACACGCCCAGCACACTCACACGACACGCCCAGCACACTCTCATGACATGCCCAGCACACTCTCACAGCACGTCCAGCACACTCACACGACACGCCCAGCACACTCTCACAGCACGCCCAACACACTCTCACGACACGCCCAACACACTCTCACGACACGCCCAGCACACTCTCACGACACGCCCAGCACACTCTCACGACACGCCCAGCACATTCTCATGACACGCCCAGCACACTCTCATGACACGCCCAGCACACTCTCACGACACGCCCAGCACACTCTCATGACACGCCCAGCACATTCTCATGACACGCCCAGCACACTCTCACAGCACGCCCAACACACTCTCACGACACGCCCAGCACACTCTCACAGCACGCCCAACACACTCTCACGACACGCCCAACACACTCTCACGACACGCCCAGCACACTCTCACGACACGTCCAGCACACTCTCACGACACGCCCAGCACACTCTCACGACACGCCCAGCACACTCTCACGACACGCCCAGCACACTCTCACGACACGCCCAGCACACTCAATGACGCACATAGCACACTCACATGACAATGTTTTTTCAAAGGCTACATATGCCTGCACAAGAGACTGCCCATCCCACCCCCGAGGTGGCTGCACACTCTCCTGCGTGTGTCCACGGGAGGCTGCCGCAAGTCTAGATAAAAGGCCTTTTCTGTTCTCTCCGGTGGGCTCAGCGGATGGAGCGTCAGCCTGTGGACAGAGGGTCCTGGGTTCGATTCCGGTCAAGGGCATGTGCCTCAGCTGCAGGATCCTCTCCAGCCCGGGCCCTCATCGGGGTGTGTGCAGGAGGCAACCCATCGATGTTTCTCTCTGCCTTTCCCTCTCTCTCCCGCTCTCCCTAAGCATCAGTGGGAAAATGCCCTCGGGTGAGGACTAACCACGGAAATAAACAAGCAAAGGCCTCCCGCTGCCTGGGCACTAGTGCTGAACCGAGGGCCAGGCGCAGAATGGGTGGTCTCTGGTGTGCGGTTTGGTTTTGTTTTTAATTGATTTCAGAGCGGATGGGAGAGGGAGAGAGAGAGAAACATCAATGGTAAGAGAGAATCCTTGGTCGGCTGCCTCCCGCACGCCCCCTGCTGGGGATGGAGCCCTGACCTCCGGGTTCATAGGTCGTCTCTGACTTTTTTTGATCAAAATGGCTTTGGGCTGAACGGCCCAGGACCATGGACAGCTCTGCCGCTGCTTCTCCCTCTGTGGTCAGCTCGCCTGAGCAACAGCAGCTCCTGCCCACAGCCGGTCACAGGCGCGAAGCTGTCATCATAGCCATGGCTTTCCTTTCCGAGAGCCATTCACAGCGGTTCTCTGTATGAATCATCCCTGTGGCCCGGGATGCAGGTGTTATCCTCACTCTGCAGGTCATGAAGCTGAGCTCTGTCCCTGAGCTTGTCTTAAAAACAGACGCCAGGCCCCTAACGCCAGGGGCTCCTGTCAGACTGTACATACTTCATGACAATAACTCCACCAGACAGTTTCTCCTGGAAGCGGGGGGAAAGACGGACATGTGCCGCCCAGCCCGTGCGGCTCAGCGGTTAGCATCAACCCAGGAAGCAGGAGGTCACCAGTTCAATTCCCTGGGCTTGATTCTCTCTCATCATTGATATTTCTCCTCTCTGAAATCAATAAAAATATATATTTTTAAAAACGATACATGTTCACCAGTATTCAGGACCAAACGCCACAAACTTCCAAAGCAGCTCCAAAGGTGCTTGGAAAATGCGACGCGATGGGGACGCCTGTCAGGCTCTCCCGGGGGCCTGCGCCGAAGGCCACACCGCAGGCGGCTCCTCCGGGGACCGCGCCCTTGCTCCTGTCAGTTGATCGTCACCTTGAGCCCTGAAGGGGGAAGGACAGGGTGGTTGGTAACGTGGCTGTGTCTCCGCTTGGAGGCAGGAGACCCGGCTGGCCTCTGGCTCTACCTTGACCACCTGTGTGACCCAGGCCTGGCCCCTTTGAGGCTGTTTTCACTCACAGATGGCACCGGTGTGCCCACTTGGGGCTCTGGCTAAAGGAGAGGGCTTGCCCTGTCTGGTGTGGCCCATTGGGGAGCGTGGGCCTGCGGACTGAAAGGCCCCAGTTTGACTCGCGGTCAGGGCACTCGCCCGGGTTGCTGGCTGGATCCCCAGTGTGGAGTGTGCAGGGGGCAGCCGATCAGGATTCTCTCTCATCACGGATGCTTCTCTCTCTCTCCCTCTCCCTTCCTCTCTGAAGTCGATGAAAATATTTTTAAAAATTAACTGTGGACCTGAACTCAGCTGAAGAAAGACAGCAAGGGTCCTCAGAAAAAAGATCTTCCTCATCCAGCAAAGGCCCCTCCAGCCAGAGCGGCAGCGAGGCCTGAGGAAGCCCTCAGGAGCCGCCGCAGTTCCGCAGAGGGCGGCCTGGACCAGGCCTTCACCCTTCCTCCGGAAGCCAGCAGGTCCAGGTCTGCCAGCAGCACGCCAGCCCCGGGAGGGGCGGGGCCCGGGAGGGGCGGGGCCCGGGAGGGGCGGGGCCCGGGAGGGGCGGGGCCCGGGAGGGGCGGGGCCCGGGAGGGGCGGGGCCCGGGAGGGGCGGGGCCCGGGAGGGGCGGGGCCCGGGCTAAGGAGTGCGGAGAGCAGCGGCTCCTGGGGGAGCGCCTAATGAGCACGGGTTCAGCTGTTATAACATCAGCTAAAGCGCACACTCCCGGCTCCGGAGAGCGACCGGCAGGTGAAGAGCAGCCCGCACACGGCGCTGAGCCATTTCCTGGGTCCCCTGGGCGCCCACAGCAGGTCCTGGAGAGTGGGGAGTTAGGGCAGGTGCAGAGCCTGAAACCTTCCCTTAAGCTGTGGACGATCGAGGCGAACCCGCCATCCCACGTGGTCCCACGTGGTCGTAGGGGCAGGTTTCCAGCTGGCATGGGCCCTGCATGTAATTTGTGATCTAGCTGCAAATAAGAACACAAAGCAAGGCCCATCCCCAGGTGTGGCAGTGACTTTAACACAGACACGGCCCATTGAATATTAATTAGAATGCGGTCCCACCGCAGCTTCCCGCCCGATCAACCGGAAGCACCGCCTCCAGGACGTGCCAGTGCTGCTCCCCGCTTACCGAGCGCATAGTGGCTGCTGCAAACGCAGCGCGGGCCGCAGGTGAGACCTAGAAGTTCCTAACTCTCAAACGTACGGAGGCCCTTGGAGGTCATCTAACTGAGTTTTCTGTTTTATGAGGAAACTGCGGCTCAGAGAAATTAGACCCCCATTTAAAAAATCAAACTGCCATGTTTCTGAGCCAGAATCTAAGACCCCTGGCCCGGCCCTGGCCGCTGGCCTCCCTGCCCAGGCTGCACCACCGGGCCACTCGCTCCCCTGCCGCCTGGGCTGACCTGAGCAAGAGGCATCAGGGAGGCCTGTCTGCGCGGGATCTCAGGTGCCTCCAGCGCCCAACGCCAGGCCGGGATGCCACTCAGGGGATGGCTTTGCTCCGCCGGGAGCTGATGAAACAGGGACCCTATTGTGTAGGTCACTGACCCTCCGCGCAAATGGGAAGCCTCCGCTGTTACCCAGGCCTAACTGCACCCCCGCAGGGATGAGAATGGTCCCCCAATAGCTCCTCTGTGATCCCAGCCATTCTGTACCTCCTTTGCGGATGGCTAATGCGCGACCCCCAGGTTCACAGAATGAATGGCCTGCGAGTCCATGAAGCGAGGGGAGGGGTACTTTTACCCGTTAGCCCGACCCCCAGAATGGGGCCTGTCTGCTTGTTGCTCGGGGAGACCCTGGGCGGGAGCAGCAGCCTGAAAGGACCCGTGGGGAGGAGAGCAGGGCTGCTCTCTGGGTCCAGCACTCGGCCGGCCGCAGGTGCCGGGCTGAGGAAGCCTGTTCTTTCTTTCCCGCCCCTTCTTCCCAGGGGTCAGAGATCGGCTCTGTGAGAGCTGTGAGCCTGGCGTGGGGACCAAGTCCAATGTGGATGCTGCTTTTGGCTGAGGCAGGAGATTGGACCCCAAGATAACAGGGGACTCCTTACGCCTTACCTCTCAGCCGTCTTCTTCGCTCCCTCCTTCTTCCTGCCATTCTAAGCCAGGCATCCTCCCTCCACAGCCCCAACCCCCTAAGGTCCGCCCCAGGAAAGGCCTCCATGGAGGGGGCTGCCCACCCAACAAGGGGTAATGTATGGAACTGGGTGTCGGTGTTTTAAATTGTTCCATTTACATGCAAATAGGGAGATGGTTTCTTGGAATAAACTGTCTTATTTGTGTTCGGCCCAACTCCCTCCCAGGGAAACTGGGAACAGTTTGGAGCCATCCTGGCATAGAACCCACACTTTTCCCTAAGGACTAGGGGACCCACCCATGCCCCTGGGGGTGGTGACTTAGAAACAAATGCCCCTCACAACTTACTGTCAGGGTCAAGGCCATGCCAGATGCTCAGCTGGGCTGTCTCCCCCACCTCCACTCCAGTCAGCTGTGGGCAGGGCAGGGGCAGGGCAGCTGTGGGCAGGGCAGGGGCAGGGCAGCTGTGGGCAGGGCAGGGCAGGGGCAGGGCAGCTGTGGGCAGGGCATGGGCAGGGCAGCTGTGGGGAGGGCATGGGCAGGAGCAGGGTCTTCACCTCTGTCTCCAGGAGTGACAGGAAGCAGGGAGCCCCACCCCCTCCACCCAAGGGGACTCTTTCCTGCTGAGGGCCCAGCAGTGGGCCCCCCCTCGTGCTGAGATGCTGACTGTGGGCCATCTATTCCACAAGTGTTTCTATCCTAACGGGGTCCCCAGACACAGAACTGCCTCGAACCACCTCGGGCACCATCCCATGTGCCAGGGGAATGCATGTATGTTCGGGGCAGAAGTAGAATGTGGGACCAGCTATGATGATAAGAACTGTCAGTCCTGCCCGGTTCTCCGCGACGGTTCTGTTCTGGTTAGAAAGCGCTTCTCACCTGGCTGGGAGCCGCAGGCCTGGGACATGGCGCTCACATCTGACCAGGTCCATCCTCCTTCAGAGCCCCCTGTCATTGTGGAGAGATTGACACCCTCGGGGCTGAGACAATCCAGTCCTGGAGGCACCTGCTCGTTACAACCCCAGCCCCTATGGCCTGGGGTCTGGGCCCGGGGCGCCCGCCCTCTGTGACCCCCCCCCCCCAGCCCCCGTGACTGGTAACCTGTGATTACCCGTGCCCACTTCCCCTGCCTGTAATTCCTATTTCCCGCGCCATCTCTGTCCTTCTGCCCAATACAGCAGCGGCTTGGGGGGGGGGGGGGGCGGGGAGCTGATTTCTGTGGGTGACCTGCTGCTCCCACGCTGCCCGCAGGATTGGAACACACGCTCATAGGATTCACCCCTTTGCTGAATTGGCTTGAGTGACGCGGCCCTGGCTGTCTGGTTACATTTAGGGGAAGGAGAAGGACCTCTGTCCCCCCTTCCACCCCCAGGATGCCAGCGCTGCCATCTCTTGGGATTGGGCCACCACCACCCATGAGCTTCCGGAGGCCTGGGGGCAGGGAAGCCGCTGGGGTGGCCTGTGGGGCCTGGGCTCCGGCCCTGCCTCCTGTGGCTCTTCTGCATCGTGGTCCTCAGACTAGACCACCCAGATCACACCCACAGAAACCAGGAGAGAAAGCTCCTGAGACTCGGCCAGAGAGGCCCAAAGGGTCCCCCCACCCTCGGAAAACTCCCTCCATCGCACCTCCGGCCTGACCAATCCCGGCAAGATTCCTCAGACCGGCCAGGCCACCCTGGGCTGGGGCGGCCCCTCAGGCCCTGTGAGGGCAGGGCGGGTGGGCGGCGTGGAGGCTGCAGGGTGGGGAAGCCGGTGGTGCTGTCAGGGTTGCGGTGTTGCTCCCAGGGCCCTGCGTGGGTGGGTCTGCTCCTCAGCCTGAGAACCAGACGACTGCCCTGCCCATCCCCTGAAGACAGGGCGTCAAACCAAGGACCCAGCTGGATGCTGGCGGGCAAGGTGGCCCCAGGAAGAGCAGGGTGCCGCCCAGGTGTCTTTCCCAGGACACCCACGAAGGGAAGGACGGCCGGTCTGAGCCCTGTCACCTCACCCCGCCGCCATGCAGCCATCATCCCGTTGGGGTATTGCCTGTCCACTCTGTGCCAGGCACAGCTAGAGGCGGGTCCACTGGCAGGAGGGGCGCACCGCCCTTGTGATCGGGGTACTCCTGTGAGCTCCGGTGTCTGGGTGCCCACAGACCTCCCTGAGCGCCGACGCCTCCGGCCTGGGGAGCCGCAGCTTCTCGAGGTGGGAACCGAGGCTTGGTTCCAGCCTGGCAGCAAGGCCCAGCCACCCCACCCTCCGGTCACTCCCAGGAGCGAGGCCGGGCTCGGAGGCAGGAGGCGGAGGTGGCGGTGCCCGTCTCAGGGAGGCAGTGAAACAGGGTCGGGTTCTGGCCTGAAGCGCGTGGGAGGGCAGAGGCGCAGGGGGCGGGTCGGGGCCATGGGCGGCCTACCTGGAGGCTCAGCCTCAGGCCCGGTTCTCCGGGGCAAACACCCAGGATTCTCCCAGTGGATTCCTTTTTCTTTTCTTTTCCTCGTTTTATGAAGTGCTTGTCTTATTACACACAACTAGCGTTGAATGTTGTAAGTGAAACACAGACATGTCTATTGTGTTTTCCCATGCATGTATTTGAATGCCTGTAAAGTTGTATAATTTTTCATGGATTTATTTATCATCAGTTTTTAATTCCAGGGATTGATTATTCATGTTCTTTGCCTATTTTTCTGTTGGAGGGCCAAGGAATTTTTCTGAATTGAATTCAATAATGTTAAAGACTTTGAAAAGAAAAATACTAGTATATTCCCTTGGCCTACTACAAGTTTCTACTCTTCTTCTTTAGGACAATCTGTAGAGGATGACTTGAACACACATGTCTGAAGTGGAGATGTTTGACAGGTGTGATGTATTTAGCACGCAGCTACTTGAGAGGACCCGCTGCTGTGCAAGATACCCTATAGAAACATTAAACCAGGATGGCAGGTCACATGTTCTCCCAAAGAACACAATGTTTGGCTTGAATTGGCCTTTTATATCTGCACTGGAAGCCTGGTGCATGAAATTAGTGCGCACGTATGGTCCCTAGGCCTGGCCTGCGATCAGGGCCATCCTCCACAACTAGCCCCACCCCCGCCACCACCCACCCTCGTTTCCCATTAGCCATCAGGTGATCAGTGCCTGGTGGCCGGGGGTAGGGATGAGAGGTCAGCTGTTCCCGCCCCTGCTGTGGGTCACCCTCTGTGTGTGGGGCGACTGGTCGGGTGGGGCCTTGGCCTGGCACCACCCACATCCCCCACCACCCACCCCCAGTTCCCTGTTCGCCATCCGGTGATTGGAGTCTGCCGGCCAGGGAAAGGTACTGAGAGGTGGTCAGTGTGCCTCATAGTGACTGGTTGAGCAGTCATTCTGCTCGTTCTGCCGTTAGGGTCAATTTGCATATTAACCTTTTATTATATAGGATAGAGGCCAGGTGCATGGGTAGGGGCCGGCTGGCCTGCCCTGATGGGGGCCCCAGGTTGGGGTGGGGGTCCCCGCTGGGAGACGGGGCTGGCCAGGGTGAGGGGCCACAGTCATTCTGGTCTCTGGTCATTCTAGTCATTCTGCTGTTTCCATTGCTTTTATTATGTAGGATTAGAAATGTTCTTTTTGGAAAAATACATTCACATGTGTAGTCTTTCTCCCTTTTATCTCTCCCCGGCCTCCGACTCCCCTTCACCTCAGGAATAGAGGTCCCTTTTTCTGCTCAGTCAGTTGGTCACTTTCATTGCTGACGGCCACAAACTCAACAGCAGCAGCGCTCCCCATCCTTGGTGAGCATTACTCAGTCTGAGCTTCCACTTGAGGTGGCCCCTTCCCTGAACTCCCCAAAACCCAGTCCCATTGCTCATGCCTCTTTCCTGGTCTTCATATACACATAAGCCCATGTAACTCTCCACTGCCTCCCAACACACACACAAACACACCTCGGCCAGTGGCTTTAGGCCTGGGCAGGGGCAGAGCCAGCAATCGGTGTGAACTACAGAGGAAACACCTTTTCTGACTGCTCATTGGCTAGGCTCCCTGTATGCCACTGTTAATATTCTTAGTAACTTGGAAAATAAGAATCCAAGAAGGTGATCTAGGGTTTTTCCACCACACTCCTGGAGAAAAAAACCAAGGTCCGCTGCTGGAGGGCTAAGAAATGTCATGTCCTGCCCTAGCTGGTTTGGCTCAGTGGATAATGCCTCGGCCTCCTGATGGCAGGGTGTGGGTTCAATTCTGACCAAGGGCATGCACCTAGGTTAAAGGCTCCTCCCTGGCTGGGGCCCAGGTCAGGGCTCATGCAGGAGGCAACCAATCGAAGTGTTCCTCTCACTTTGATGTTTCTCTCTGTCTTTCCCTTTCTCTTCCACATTCTCTAATAATCAATGGAAACATATCCTCAGGTGAGGATAAAAAAAGAAAGAAAGAAAGAAAGAAATGTCATATCCTATGAAAGACACATCTTGAAAATGCCTAAGGAAAGTTGTCATTTTTTCATGGTGAAGGGACTGGAGTCCGTGTTGATGAAAACACCCTGGTGGCTGCGGTGACTGGCAGTGGCTGCAACAGCGGGGTGATGGGGCTGGTGCCTTCCCCTGATCAGCCCGGTCGCCTCCCACAAAGGGAGGCCAGACTGCAGCTTAGGCCTGCTCCCTAAGGGGAGCAGGGAGCAGGGAGTAGGACACCCACTAAGGGCTCCCAGTATGTGAAAGGGGGCAGACTAGGCTAAGGGACAACCCCCCCCCCCAGTGCACGAATTTTGTGCACCAGGCCCCTAGCCCTAGAGTGGCCCAATGTAGCAGGTGTCCTGTAGGGCCCAGTGCCACAGCCTCCTGGTTCACCCTGGCTGGGCACTCCAGCTGTACACCCTCCTGTTGTAGTTGAGCCATGATGGTTGGTGGCACATAAGTGGGAGGGATTTACCTCCAGGCTAATTGGCTGCAAGGACTGGCTGCACCACCGTGGGGGATCAGCTGTGTAGGGCCACCCCATGGAGCAGGACTTACTTCAGCAGGGCTCTGGTGCCCACTGAGTCCACCCCTTGAATGTGTAAAGGGGATGGGTAGTGCCTCGACGTGGCATGAAACTGCCCACAGGGTCTTCTGGCTCTAGGGCCTCCCAGGAGGTATAGGCCAAGGTTGGCCACCACCTTATGTTCTTCCCAGGGCCACCCAGCAGGAGCTACAGAGCCATCTGCAGATGGCTGCTACCGGCGCTGGGCTTGGAGGCGCCCGGGAGAGACCAAGCCATGAACCAAGGTTGGTGGTCACTAGTGCCAGGCCTGGGCCACTTATCAAGAGGTACTGGGCATGCTGAGGTCAGACAGTTCAAACTTTTAGGAAATTTGAAGCATGAGCCAAGACAGGACATTGAGATATATATATATATATATATATATCCTATCTAATAAAAGACAAATAGGGTAATTAAGCGTACCTCCGATACGCTTCCCATTGGATAATCAGGAGGATATGCAAATTAACTGCCAACAAAGATGGCGGCTAATTTGCATACTGCAGGCAGGGCGGGACAGTGCCATCCCGCCTGCCCCGCTGCCATCCGGGCCTGCTATCTGTGACCCGGGTGGCAGGTGGCCCGTATGGGACCCGACCCAGGGCTGGCGGGCAGGACCACAGTGATCTGCCACCGGCCACACCCAGAAACGTCCCTCCCTTGGGAATCCTGGGTTGGTGGGTGCTAATGCACTGATCTGCCACTGACCACACCCACAGACGTCCCTCCCTTGGGGATCCCGGGTTGGCGGGTGCTAATGCACCCATCTGCCAACACACACACCTGAGCCGCCTTTGCCCTGCGCAAACTATGCAGCTGGGAGAGGGGAGTGGGGCCGCTGGGAGCAGGGCGGGAGCTGCCCGGGGTTTGCGTCAGGCAGCCCAGAGTGGAGTGTGAACTATCCCAACCGGTAGCTGCTTGCTCATTCACTTACTCGCTCATTCATTCACTCATTCACTCACTCATTCATTCACTCACTCACTCAGCAAACCCTCTCAGGTCCCTGGCCCCAGGCCAGGCACTGAAGGTGAAGCAGGATAAGACAGAGCTATGTCCTCGAGACGTTAGTAATTCAGTAGGGCGAAGCAGGCACATGAACGAGGCAGTTGTATGCACAGATGCACTGTACTGGGTTCGGTGAGGGCTGTAACTAACGCCGACTTTGTTCTCTTGATAAAATGGGGCCTCGGGAGCCAGGCCACCCCAAACCTGTAGGCCCGTGCCTAGGCCCGGAGTGGCCAGGGTCCCGGAACATGACAGAGGGTGCAGGTCGGGCTGAGGGGTCTGGCCCCACCCCTCACCCTCACCCCCAAGTGCACAAATTTTTGTGCACTGGGCTACTAATACACACACACACACACACACACACACACACACACACTGGAAACAGCTTGGGTAGGTCTATAAGTTGGTGGAGTGAGGTCTCAGGGAATCGCCAGGGCAGGTGAACAGTGTGAGCCAGGTTGATGGTAACTCAGATATGGTGCCCACCTGCTGGCTTTGAAAAGGGCTCAGAAAAGGAACCCTGGCCTCTGCCAACGCCTCTGTCTGTGAGAAAGCTGCCCCTCCAGCGCTCACTCTGATGCCAGACAGTTCAGTTCCTCCCCACATATTCCTGGTGCCTTTTGAGCTGCTGCCCCAGCACTGGAGCTCAGAGGCAATGAGTTCAAATAAGTGCGTGCACTGACCATGTAAGAGGAGCTGCCTGGGACTCCAGTAGCCTCTGTCTCGCTGCTGGTTTTTACAGCCAAAAGTTATGGGAACTTCTCTTCCTGGCACTGGAACCTGGGATAGGGAGCCTGGTGTGGGGCCGAGACCCCTTACTCTTCAGGGGGGACGTCTGCATCTGAGATATCCATCCTGATTTTTACACCACACGTGGGTTTGGGACCAGTCTGTTCCTCATCTCTATCACTCCTACCAGGCTCAATGTGGCTTCTTCTGTGTGTCCTTAGTTGTAGGATTTGCATTCAGACAGATTTCAGATGGTTCTGAATGACGATTGTTCTATAGTTTAGTTGTATTTTTGATGTGGTTGTGGGAGGATGCGAGTACCGGCGTTTACCTGTGCCACCATCTTGATTGAAAGTCCTGCCCTAGCTGGTGTGGCTCAGTGGATAGTGTCGGCCTGAAGACTAAAGGGTCCCATGTTTGATTCCGGTCAAGGGCACATGCCCAGGTTGTGGGCTCAGTCCCCAGTAGGGGCCACGCAGGAGGCAGCCAATCAATGATTCTCTCTCATCATTGATGTTTCTCTCTCTCCCTCTCCCTTCCTCTCTGAAATCGATAAAAACATATTTATTAAAAAAGAAAAGAAACAAGAAAACCCTCTGCCTGTGCCTTCTGCTGGTCCCTCCCCTATGCCGGCCCTACAGGCATCCCCAGAGGACAGGCCTTCACGAACTGCAGGGACAACCTGAAACCACCCCCTTAAAGGGGAGGAGGGAACACCCATGAGCCCCTGAATGTCGCCCAGGAGCTATTCAACCCCACTCTGTGTTTATGTAGGTCGACACTCAACCACTGAGCCACCCGGGCCGGGTCACCAGGACGGGCAAAGGTGAGCCTGCAGAGCAGGAAGGGACGAGCCTGGGCGGCCCGGGAGTGGGGAGCGGGGAGCAGCCTGGCTCCCCTCCTGTCCCTCTGAGGTCATTCGCAAGCCTTTGTTCCTGCCGCATCTCCCTGGCAGAGCCCTAATGCGCTCCTCTCTGCAAGAGCAGCCTTCGCTAGGGCCCAAGAGCCTCTGTTGTAACGCGTACCTGGCGGGGCGGGGCCGCGAGGAGAGAAGCGGCTGAGGGCCGGCTCCTCTGTGCGGCCAGCCCGCCGCCCCGTCGCACCCTGCCTCTCTTCCTGCCGGAATGTACTCCCTTCTCCGTCAGCTGACTCTGACGTCAGCTGTTTATCCCGAGCCTTCGTGGCGCTCGGGCTGATGGAGCCTGGGGGCCGGCGGCAGGGCCGAAGGGTCACCTCGGTGCGCCCTGCCCCTGGGCCGGTCAGCACTTGAGGCCCCATGAACGGAGCGCTCGCAGGCCTACGGAGACGCCTGCTCCTGCGCCCCCTGCCGGGCGGGACCGGGAGTTCCTCCTGGCGGCGCCTGAGCTGGTGAGCCTTTTCATTTCCTTTCCCGTTAGATTTTGATGACAAGGGAAGAGCCTTCTTGGAGAGAAAGCCTCTCCGCTGCCTGAGGATGTGATCCTCGCCTCCTCCCAGGGCCCCGAGGGCCCCTCGGTCACGGGCACGGGCCGGGTGGGGGCTCGCTCGCCGCAGGCCCTGCAGGCACAGAGGAAGCTCCGCGAGGCCTCCCTGCAGAAGTCTCCGTGCCTGAGTCCCCCCAAGGTGCTGTCCTCACCTGCTTCCCTTCTGGAGCCCTTTCCATTCTGATTCTCCAAACCCAGACCACTTCCCCTCCGCAAAGCTGCCCAGAACATCAGCCAGTGACCTTGCCCCCACGCCCCTCCGACACACCTGCGGCCTGTTTAACCGGCATCACCTGTGTGGCAGGTTGCCCTTGACCTTTCGCTGGCCCCATGCATAGCTGCATCTGTCCCCTAATCGGGATAAATTACTCCCAGTGTCTCTCCTTCGAGGTAGAGACTGTCCTCATAGCCTGAGCGTAGCACCTGGAATGGGAGAACACCCAGAACACCAGGTTCCGGGTTGGCTGGTATGTGGGTGGCTGGGTTGGCATGTGGTTAGAGGTTTTCCGGTTGGTGGGGTGATAGGGTGGGTGTGGAAGCCCGGGCTTGTGAGTTGATTGGCTGGTCTATGGGTCAGGGGGTGGCTAGGTTGGAGGGTGATGGGAGGATGGGTGAGCCAGCTATGACCTCACGGCCTTCAGCGTCGATCTCCTCACCGCCTGCTCCGAACCAGCCGGGACTCTGTGCACGTTCCTCCTTCACCAGTGGGCTCTCGAAGCTTTGTCAGGAGCAGGGCTGAAACGGCAGGAGGAGGGGCCTGGCCCGAGGTGCCCGCACCTGTAGCTTCTGGGAGTCCAACCCCCAGCACGTTCTTCTGCCACCCAGTGGGCCTCCTCTGCGCTGTCACCCCGGAGGCCACCCGGGGAGCCCTTTGCCCTGGGGCGCTCTGCCTGAGGCTCCGGGGTAGCAGCCACTGCGTGTCTGCAGGTCCTTGTTTCTTCTTCTTCTTTTCCTTTTTTTAATGTATTTTTATTGATTTCAGAGAGGAAGGGAGAGGGAGAAAGAGATAGAAACACCAATGATGAGAGAGAATCACCTATCAGCTGCCTCCTGCACGCCCCCTATTGGGGATCGAGCCTGCAACCCCGGCATTGTCCCGACCAGGAATTGAACCGTGACCTCCTGGTTCATAGGTCAACGCGCAACCACTGAACCACGCCACTGTGCAGTTCTGTGTTTCTTTAAAGTAGGTTGGCAACCTACTATTACAGTTACTAGGTAATCCTTCGTAAGTCATCTTCTATTTTGTTGATACCTTTATATTTAATCTTTCCTGTTAATACTCCTCTATGGTTTCTCTCTCCTGATTGGACAGTGGGGAAATGGGTTGATTGGTGAGTGCGTTGATAGGCTAGTTAGTGAGGTAGTAGGAAGATTGATTAGTGGGCCGCTTGGTTGGCAGATTGGCTGGTTGCTGGGTCGGTTGGTAGTTAGGAGGTTGGTGGGTGGGAGGTGTGGCCTGGTGCAGGGTAACGTGTTGTTGGACTGGTCAGTGGGGTGATGGCTTGTCTGGCGGGTTGGTGACTCGGTGGTTGACGGACTGACTGGAGGGCTGGTTGGAGGGCTGGTTGGGAGGCTGGGCATTAGGATGTGGGGTTGGCTTCCTGTCAGAGGGATGGACAGGCTCAGTGAGTCAGTCCCCACCCGGTGCCTTCAGGGGCCTGGCCCACCCCCCATCCAGAGCCACCAGGACCTTTTGAATTGCATCTTTTAAGAATCAGAAAACCATATTTCAGAAGGAAATTGTTTTGCCCCTCCGTCCAGATGGGCTATTTTAACTTGTCTTTTCTCCCTCATAATCTCAGTAAAGAAAGAAATTGTTTCTAAGCTTTTCCCTGCGTTGAGACCAGTTTCCATCCTTCCTGGGGCCTGGAGGATCTGACAGCGCCCCATCCAGGGCAGGGGGCAGGCACCCGGCTTCCAGCCCAACAGATGGCTCCATTCCAGAGCCCCCCAAGTCCAACGCCAGGCCCTGGGGGCTGCAGGGGGCGGGGAGACAGGGTCTCACAGCTACATAGAGCAGGGCCAGTTGGGGCAAAGCTGTGAGGTGGGAGGTTCGAGTGGTCTCCAGATGCCCTCCCTCCACTGCCGCCGCCCACACCTAGGTACTCACACTGCCACCACCTCTGCCAGCACCCCTCTGCCAGCCCCCCCTCTGCCAGCCCCGCCTCTGCCAGACCCCCTCTGCCAGACCCCCTCTGCCAGCCCCCCTCTGCCAGCCCCACTCTGCCAGGCCCCTTCTGCCAGGCCCCCCTCTCCCAGCCCCACTCTGCCAGCCCCCCTCTGCCAGTCCGCCCTCTCCCAGCCCCCCTCTGCCAGCCCCCCTCTGCCAGCGCCCCTCTGCCAGCCCCCTCTGCCAGTCCCCCTCTGCCAGTCCCCCTCTGCCAGGCCCCTCTGCCAGGCCCCCCTCTCCCAGCCCCCTCTCCCAGCCCCCTCTGCCAGGCCCCCTCTGCCAGGCCCCCTCAGCCAGGCCCCCTCTCCCAGCCCCCTCTGCCAGCCCCCTCTGCCAGTCCCCCCTCTCCCAGCCCCCTTCTGCCAGGCCCCCTCTGCCAGGCCCCCTCAGCCAGGCCCCCTCTCCCAGCCCCCCTCTGCCAGCCCCTCTCTGCCAGTCCCCCCTCTCCCAGCCCCCTCTGCCAGCCCCCTCTCCCAGCCCCCTCTGCCAGCCCCCTCTCCCAGCCCCCCTCTCCCAGCCCCCTCTGCCAGCCCCCTCTGCCAGTCCCCCTCTCCCAGCCCCCTCTGCCAGTCCCCCTCTGCCAGCCCCCTCTGCCAGGCCCCCTCTCCCAGCCCCCCTCTGCCAGCCCCCTCTGCCAGGCCCCCTCTGCCAGGCCCCCTCTGCCAGCCCCCCTCTGTCAGTCCCACCCTCTGCCAGTCCCCCTCTCCCAGCCCCCCTCTCCCAGTCCCCCTCTGCCAGGCCCACCTCTGTCAGCCCCCTCTGCCAGTCCCCCTCTGCCAGGCCCCCTATCCCAGCCCCCTCTGCCAGTCCCCTCTGCCAGCCCCCTCTGCCAGTCCCCCCTCTCCCAGCCCCCTCTGCCAGCCCCCTCTGCCAGGTCCCCTCTGCCAGCCCCCTCTGCCAGTCCCCACTCTGCCAGTCCCCCTCTGCCAGTTCCCCTCTGCCAGTCCCCCTCTGCCAGCCCCCCTCTGCCAGGCCCCCTCTCCCAGCCCCCCTCTGCCAGGCCCCCTCTGCCAGGCCCCCTCTGCCAGCCCCCTCTGTCAGTCCCCCCTCTGCCAGTCCCCCTCTCCCAGCCCCCTCTCCCAGTCCCCCTCTGCCAGGCCCCCTCTGTCGCCCCCACTCTGCCAGCCCCCCTCTGCCAGCCCCCTCTCCCAGCCCCCTCTGCCAGTCCCCCTCTGCCAGCCCCCTCTGCCAGCCCCCTCTGCCAGTCCCCCTCTGCCAGTTCCCCCTCTGCCAGTCCCCCTCGGCCAGCCCCCTCTGCCAGGCCCCCTCTCCCAGCCCCCTCTCCCAGCCCCCTCTGGCAGCCCCTCTGCCAGGCCCCCTCAGCCAGGCCCCCCTCTCCCAGCCCCCTCTGCCAGTCCCCCTCTCCCAGCCCCCTCTGCCAGCCCCCTCTCCCAGCCCCCCTCTGCCACCCCCTCTGCCAGCCCCCTCTCCCAGCCCCCTCTGCCAGCCTCCCTCTGCCAGTCCCCCTCTCCCAGCCCCCTCTGCCAGCCCCCTCTGCCAGCCCCCTCTCCCAGCCCCCCTCTGCCAGCCCCCTCTGCCAGTCCCCCTCTCCCAGCCCCCTCTGCCAGTCCCCTCTGCCAGCCCCCTCTGCCAGCCCCCTCTGTCAGTCCCCCTCTGCCAGTCCCCCTCTCCCAGCCCCCCTCTCCCAGTCCCCCTCTGCCAGGCCCCCTCTGTCAGCCCCCTCTGCCAGTCCCCCTCTGCCAGGCCCCCCTATCCCAGCCCCCTCTGCCAGTCCCCCTCTGCCAGCCCCCTCTGCCAGGCCCCCTCTGCCAGGCCCCCTCTGCCAGCCCCCTCTGTCAGTCCCCCTCTGCCAGTCCCCCTCTCCCAGCCCCCCTCTCCCAGTCCCCTCTGCCAGGCACCCCTCTGCCAGCCCCCTCTGTCAGTCCCCCCTCTGCCAGTCCCCCTCTCCCAGCCCCCTCTCCCAGTCCCCTCTGCCAGGCCCCCTCTGTCAGCCCCCTCTGCCAGTCCCCCTCTGCCAGGCCCCCTATCCCAGCCCCCTCTGCCAGTCCTCCTCTGCCAGCCCCCTCTCCCAGTCCCTCTCTGCCAGCCCCCTCTGCCAGCCCCCTCTCCCAGTCCCCCTCTGCCAGCCCCCTCTGCCAGGCCCCCTCTCCCAGCCCCCTTTGGCAGCCCCCTCTGCCAGGCCCCCTCTCCCAGCCCCCTCTCCCAGCCCCCTTCTGCCAGGCCCCCTCTGCCAGGCTCCCTCAGCCAGGCCCCCCTCTCCCAGCCCCCTCTGCCAGTCCCCCTCTCCCAGCCCCCTCTGCCAGCCCCCCTCTCCCAGCCCCCCTCTGCCAGCCCCCCTCTCCCAGCCCCCCTCTCCCAGCCCCCTCTGCCAGCCCCCTCTGCCAGTCCCCCCTCTGCCAGCCCCCTCTGCCAGGCCCCCTCTCCCAGCCCCCTCTGCCAGCCCCCTCTGCCATGCCCCCTCTGCCAGCCCCCTCTGCCAGGCCCCCTCTCCCAGCCCCCTCTGCCAGTCCCCCTCTGCCAGTCCCCTCTGCCAGCCCCCTCTGCCAGTCTCCCTCTGCCAGTCCCCCTCTGCCAGTTCCCCCTCTGCCAGTCCCCCTCTGCCAGCCCCCTCCGCCAGGCCCCCTCTCCCAGCCCCCTCTGGCAGGCCCCTCTGCCAGGCCCCCTCTGCCAGCCCCCTCTGTCAGTCCCCCTCTGCCAGTCCCCCTCTCCCAGCCCCCTCTCCCAGTCCCCTCTGCCAGGCCCCCTCTGTCGTCCCCCTCTGCCAGTCCCCCTCTGCCAGTCCCCTCTGCCAGCCCCCTCTGCCAGCCCCCTCTGCCAGTCCCCCTCTGCCAGTTCCCCCTCTGCCAGTCCCCCTCTGCCAGCCCCCTCTGCCAGGCCCCCTCTCCCAGCCCCCCTCTGGCAGCCCCCTCTGCCAGGCCCCCTCTGCCAGCCCCCTCTGCCAGTCCCCCTCTGCCAGTCCCCCTCTCCCAGCCCCCTCTGCCAGTCCCCCTCTGCCAGCCCCCTCTGCCAGGCCCCCTCTCCCAGCCCCCTCTGCCAGCCCCCTCTGCCAGTCCCCCTCTGCCAGGCCCCCTCTGTCAGCCCCCTCTGCCAGTCCCCTCTGCCAGGCCCCCCTCTCCCAGCCCCCTCTGCCAGTCCCCCTCTGCCAGCCCCCTCTCCCAGTCCCCCTCTGCCAGCCCCCTCTGCCAGTCCCCCTCTCCCAGTCCCTCTCTGCCAGCCCCCTCTGCCAGTCCCCTCTGCCAGTCCCCCTCTGCCAGCCCCCTCTGCCAGCCCCCTCTCCCAGTCCCCCTCTGCCAGCCCCCTCTGCCAGCCCCCTCTGCCAGCGCCCCTCTGCCAGCCCCCTCTGCCAGTCCCCCTCTGCCAGTCCCCCTCTGCCAGGCCCCCTCTGCCAGGCCCCCTCTCCCAGCCCCCTCTCCCAGCCCCCCTCTGCCAGGCCCCCTCTGCCAGGCCCCCTCAGCCAGGCCCCCTCTCCCAGCCCCCTCTGCCAGCCCCCTCTGCCAGTCCCCCTCTCCCAGCCCCCTCTGCCAGCCCCCCTCTCCCAGCCCCCTCTGCCAGCCCCCTCTGCCAGTCCCCCTCTCCCAGCCCCCCTCTGCCAGCCCCCTCTGCCAGGTCCCCTCTGCCAGCCCCCTCTGCCAGTCCCCCTCTGCCCAGCCCCCCTCTGCCAGCCCCCACTCTGCCAGTCCCCCTCTGCCAGTTCCCCCTCTGCCAGTCCCCCTCTGCCAGCCCCCTCTGCCAGGCCCCCTCTCCCAGCCCCCTCTGCCAGGCCCCCTCTGCCAGGCCGCCCTCTGCCAGCCCCCTCTGTCAGTCCCCCCTCTGCCAGTCCCCCTCTCCCAGCCCCCTCTCCCAGTCCCCTCTGCCAGGCCCCCTCTGTCGCCCCCTCTGCCAGGCCCCCTCTGCCAGGCCCCCTCTGCCAGCCCCCTTCTGCCAGCCCCCTCTGCCAGGCCCCCTCTGCCAGGCCCCCTCTGCCAGCCCCCTCTGCCAGCCCCCTCTGCCAGCCCCCCTCTCCCAGTCCCCCTCTCCCAGCCCCCTCTGTCGCCCCCTCTGCCAGGCCCCCCTCTGCCAGGCCCCCTCTGCCAGCCCCCCTCTGCCTGCCCCCTCTCCCAGCCCCCTCTGCCAGTCCCCCTCTGCCAGCCCCCTCTGCCAGTCCCCCTCTGCCAGTTCCCCCTCTGCCAGTCCCCCTCTGCCAGCCCCCTCTGCCAGGCCCCCTCTCCCAGCCCCCTCTGGCAGCCCCCTCTGCCAGGCCCCCCTCTCCCAGCCCCCTTCTGCCAGGCCCCCTCTGCCAGCCCCCTCTGCCAGTCCCCCTCTGCCAGTCCCCCTCTGCCAGCCCCCTCTGCCAGCCCCCTCTCCCAGTCCCCCTCTGCCAGCCCCCTCTGCCAGTCCCCTCTCCCAGTCCCCCTCTGCCAGTCCCCTCTGCCAGTCCCCCTCTGCCAGCCCCCTCTCCCAGTCCCCCTCTGCCAGCCCCCTCTGCCAGTCCCCCTGCCAGTCCCCTCTGCCAGCCCCCCTCTGCCAGCCCCCTCTGCCAGTCCCCCTCTGCCAGCCCCCTCTCCCAGTCCCCTCTGCCAGCCCCCTCTGCCAGTCCCCCTCTGCCAGCCCCCTCTGCCAGCCCCCTCTGCCAGTCCCCCTCTGCCAGTCCCCTCTGCCAGTCCCCCTCTCCCAGTCCCCCTCTGCCAGCCCCCTCTGCCAGCCCCCCTGCCAGTCCCCCTCTGCCAGCCCCCTCTGCCAGCCCCCTCTCCCAGTCCCCCTCTGCCAGCCCCCTCTGCCAGTCCCCCTCTGCCAGTCCCCCTCTGCCAGCCCCCTCTGCCAGTCCCCTCTGCCAGCCCCCTCTGCCAGTCCCCCTCTGCCAGTCCCCCTCTGCCAGCCCCCTCTGCCAGTCCCCCTCTGCCAGCCCCCTCTGCCAGTCCCCTCTGCCAGTCCCCCCCCCCCCGCCAGCCCCTATTCCTGCCCTGTGGGCCACGCCCTCCAGGTCTGGTTAGCTGCTAGGGGTGCGGTGCTGACAGAGGGAGAGCGAAGTTCAAGGACGGACGATGTGGGCACCCCTGTGGCCCAAGCTGTGTAGCCAGCACCTCCAGCGGGCTCCTTCCACTCTCCCCACCCCCGAGTGCCCCGGCCCCTGTGCCCCTCCCCCTGCCTCTCCCACACCCATCCTCCTTTTCCTGGCACATTTCGATGTAGGGGTCCTCCCCGCCACTGTGATGGGGATGAGGGCAGAGGGGTGCCTGGCTTTACCCGGAACGAGGCTGCGAAGTGCAAGGCTGGCTACGGGGACGGGACGGGGACGGGGACGGGGACGGGAGGGGGGGGGCTGTGGGAGGCGGCGGGCTGGTGACAAAAAGGAGGTCCGGCCCGACCCGCGTGGCTCAGGGGCTGAGCGGCGACCTGTGAGCCAGGAGGTCACAGTTTGACTCCGGTCAGGACACAGGCCCAGGCTGCGGGCTCCATCCCCAGTGGGGGGCGTGCAGGAGGCAGCCGATCAGTGATTCTCATCATTGTTGTTTCTCTCTCTCCCTCTCCCTTCTTCCCTGAAATCAATAAAAATATTTAATAAAAAAGTAGGCCCAGGACCAGCAATTGCAAGGCTGTAGCTGAACAAACGCCACCAACTCTCATAGAAGGGCCTGTCGGGGCGCGTGGCAGCGGGGACCCCCTGAGCAAGGGGTCTGCCGCCCTCCCGCTCTGCAGGAAGGCCCCTGGGTCGCTTGGCCCCTCCATCAGAACTCACCACCCCCCTCCACCCCCCCCACCCCCACCCCCGTGCACTCATCATAAGCAGCGACCCACACACGTCCTGCGGCCGAAGGCTGTGACACAGCGGAGCGGACCCCGAGACTAGACGGGAACTGGGCCTCGCCGTCCGCTGTGGGAGGGAGAGGGTGGCCCATGGGCGGCGGAAGGAGGGCGCAGGCGGCACAGACACAGAGAGAGGAGCCTGGGGGTTCCATAAAGAGACCAGGAGAAGCCTGGGCCCCACACCGCCCCACACCGCCCCAGGTCTTGGGCCGGGCCGCTGGGAACTCCAGTGCTGGCCATGAACTTCCCTTTCCTGTTCAAAACAATCAAGTCCAAGGGAGAAGAAAAGTAGAGAGCCTGGCTGGTGTGGCTCAGTGGTTGAGCGTCATCCCATTCACCCACAGGTCCCGGGTTCGATTCCCGGCTAAAGCACGTGCCCAGGTTGCAGGCTCGGTCCCCAGGAGGAGGCAGCCAGTCAACAATTCTCTCTCCTCACTGATGATTCACTCCCTCCCTCTCCCTTCCTCTCTGAAATCAATTTTTATTTTTATTTTTATTTTTTTAAATATATTTTATTGATTTTCCACAGAGAGGAAGGGAGAGAGACAGAGAGTTAGAAACATCTATGAGAGAGAAACACCGATCAGCTGCCTCCTGCACGCCCCCTACTGGGGATGTGCCCACAACCCCAGGCACATGCCCTTGACCGGAATCGAACCCGGGACCTTTCAGTCCGCAGGCCGACGCTCTATCCACTGAGCCAAACCGGTTTTGGCTGAAATCAATTTTTAAAAGAAATATTGACTAAATCAATGCTTGAGCACCAGTGTCTCGACACAGGCTCAGGTGTTTCTGGCACTTGGGCCTGAGATAAAAATCACCCACAGGCTGTCCTGAGTGGACCGCGGAGTGAGTGCGGGGAAGTCGTTCACCCCACGGTCCTTATGGGCTCGTCCTCCGAGGCAGGAGGACGGAGCAATTCCCCCAGACGCAGTGCACTCACAGGCGTGCCCTCAACCGCAGCCGCCGGCCTGGGCCAGGGCACAGCAGCCCAAGGGGGCCCTGGCATCCAGCACCCCAGTCTGCCTCCAGGGCAGCTCCTCCAGGCAGCAGCAGCGGGTTCCTCGTGAGCCTCACAGGCTCACACACACGTGCGTTCGTGTTCCCGCGCGCACACCTTCGCGGTGGCTCCTGACAAGGGGCAGCGGTCATGCCCCGCTTCACCTCGCAGGCGCCCTGGCCTGTCCAGAGGAGGGTGTAGCCTTTCATGGCTCAGAGCCTTCCCTGAGGATCGGAACTGAGCCGGGACCCTCCCCAGAACACACACACATATGCGCATACACGTGAACATGCATGAACACATACATGCACACACTCACATGCACAGGTGCACACACATTCACACACACTCGGCCCTTGCTGCTGTTCCAGGGGTTCCTGCCTCTCGGGAGGCTCCCCACACCCCGGGTGAGCCCCGGGATGGGTCCCAGGCAGGGCATCTCCCACTCCAAGTCCAGCCTCTGAGGCCCCTGGGAGCCTGAGAGCTGGGGGGAGGGGAGGGCTGGGAGCAGGTTGGAGGTGAGGGCTGGGATCAGGGGGAGGGGAGGGCTGGGAGCAGGTGGGAGGGGAGGGCTGGGAGCAGGTTGGAGGGGAGGGTTGGGAGCAGGGGGAGGGGAGGGCTGGGAGCAGGTGGGAGGGGAGGGTTGGGAGCAGGGGGAGGGGAGGGCTGGGAGCAGGGGAGGTGAGGGCTGAGAGCAGGGGAGGGGAGGGCTGGGAATGGGGGGTGAGGGCTGGGAGCAGGTGGGAGGAGGGTTGGGAGCAGGGGTAGGGGAGGGCTGGGAGCAGGTGGGAGAGGAGGGCTGGGAGAAGGGGGAGGGAGGGCTGGGAGCAGGGGGAGGGGAGGAGCTGGGAGCAGGTGGAAGGGAGGGTTGGGAGCAGGGGAGGGGAGGGCTGGGAGCAGGGGAGGGAGGGCTGGGAGCAGGGGTGGGGAGGGCTGGGAATGGGGGGGTGAGGGCTGGGAGCAGGGGGAGGTGAGGGCTGGGAATGGGGGGGTTAGGGCTGGGAATGGGGGGGTGAGGGCTGGGAGCAGGGGGAGGTGAGGGCTGGGAATGGGGGGGGTGAGGGCTGGGAGCAGGTTGGAGGGGAGGGTTGGGAGCAGGTAGGAGGGGAGGGCTGGGAGCAGAGGGAGGGGAGGGCTGGGAGTAGGGGGAGGGGAGGGCTGGAAGCAGGGGGAGGGGAGGGCTGAGAGCAGGTGGGCAGAGGCGCTGCTGACACACACACCGCTACTGACACCCGCACTGTTCCAGGTCCCGCACCAGTGCCCTCACCTCAGATGCTGTCCTGCAGCTCCCTGCACCTTGGCCGCTGCCCACTGCTCTCCAGCTCACCTCTCAGCAAGGGCCAGATCCAGGCCCAACGATGGCACTGGCACAGGCTGCGGGCAGCCTGTGACGCCCCCAAGCTGGCTACCATGCCAGCCTGCCAGACCCAGGAGCCAAGCAGAAGCCGGGAGCAGGGAGCAGGGGCTGGCGGGCAGAGCAGGGATGAGGTATTGATGCCACGTCCGGCTGCCGGGAGCCGGTCCTTCCTTGCTGTTAAGGGACCTGGCATATATGGCATACTGTTCTTAATATGTTTGCTCACCTTCTTGGCGCTATGTGTTTTAACCAAGGTCACCTCTCGGAGAAAGGTTGTTTCCCCAGGTAGGGATTTTCCCCTGAAGTTAGGGAGGGAATAAAACCTCTTAACTAAGTGCCAGGCGGGTAATTAATCACCTTAACTACGAACAATCATGCTTAAGCTACATAATCTTTACTCCCTGGAATGGAGATAAGAAACACCCTAATCTTTGGAATAGAGATTGATAGGATTGGAATCAACTGGTATAAATACAGATGTAACAAGACAACAGGACACAGAACTTAGAAGACAGAACCTAGAGAGGCAGAACCGAGAGACAGACCCGATAGGCAGAACTTAGAACACAGAACTTAGAACCTACACAGAACTGAGAGACAGAAGAACTTCGCTGGAGAGAACATGGCAAAGGATCCTGGACAGAACCTGGCTACAGAATTTGGTTGGAGAACCTACACAGAACCTGGCTGAAGAACCCGGCTACAGAACCTGGCGACCGAACCTGGCTGGAGAACCTAAACCGAACCTGGCTGGAGAACCTAGCGAGAGAACATGGCTACAGAACTTGGCTGGAGAACCTGGAGAACCTGGCTGGAGAACCTAGCAAGAGAACATGGACACAGAACTTGGCTGGAGATTGTGGCTAGAGATCCTGGCAAGGCTGCTGATCAACTGAACGCTGTCTCCATGTCATTCCTTCTTCGCCGACTCCGTCCACACCTTTGGGGACCCCTGGACCCGCTGGGGCTGGACCCCAGCATCCGGCGAAGCGAGAGGGCCGCTTGCCCAGGAGTAAGAGCCGCTGGGAAGCAGAGCTGGGCCGCGGTTAGCGGGGGAGTGCCTGCCCCGTGCCGTGCCCTGAGGAGGGAGCACTGACGCCCTCGCAGCCGCTGCCCCCCCGCAGACCAGAGGGGCCGGCAGAGGGCCTCGGTGCCAGGCAGGCAGCGAGCAGAGGCAGGACCTGGGCAGAGCAGCAGCTCCGAGCCCCGGCTGGCAGGGAGGGAGGTGCAGAGGCGGCCGACCAGCCGGGGCCTCTGTGCCCACGCCTGTCGGGACCCCACCAGATAGCAGCCCCCCTGGCAGATGGGCACACAGAGACCAGACACTGGGGAGTGAGCACCGCCACGTGGGCTCCCCGCGGCTGGCAGGGTCTCAGGGCCACTGGGTCCTCTCCTGCTGCCTCACCCGCCTGGGCCAGGGGGTGTCTCTCCCACTGGACAGACGACAAAGTCGAGGTTCAGCGCGGGGCCAGGGTCACCCCAGGGGCCAGAGGCAGAGCCAGGAGTGGGCCCTGATCTGAGCCAGGGTCCTGGCTGGTGTGTCCTGCTGACGAGAGAAGCCAGGAGCCCAGGCCCCAGGCCGAGCCCGACCCTCCCCGGGGCACCCGGAAGGTGCTGGGTCTAACCAAACCTGCTGGCTGCCGGCTTCCAGCCCTCCCCTCACGGTGCCCGGGGCGGGGTGGGGCACAGGGTGGGTGGTCGTCAGCCCAGAAATCCTCACGGCTTCTCTGGATTCTTTCTGCCAGGAGATGAGACATGGCCAAAGGCTGACTGGGGAGGCGCGCGCGCGCACACACACACACACACACACACACACACACACGAACACTCACACACATGTGCGCACACGCGCATGCACACGCGCACACACACACACATATTCACACAGAGAGAGACACACAAACACACACGAACACGAACACGAACACACATGTGCACGCACACGCATGCACACGTGCACACACTCACATACACACATGCACACGCACATGTACGCGCACACGCACATACACACATGCACACACGTGCGCGCGCGCATATTCACACACACGAACACGGACACACACATGTGCGTGCACATGCACATATTCACACACACACACACACACACACACACACACCAGCACTCGCCCCCAGGCAGGGGCGCCGGCGGGAGTGGCTCCGAGAACGGGAGGGAGCCCTGCCTGCCATTTCTGTGGCTGCAGCGCCACCTTCGGGCTGTACCTGGCGTAGCAGGCGGGGGCTGCCGTCGTAACCCTCCAGACCAGGGCCTCGCTCACGCACCGCAAACCCCTCCTCAGCTCCTGCTGCGCGACAGGCCGGCCCTAGGGCCCGGGCCCGGCCAGGGACACAGAGGACAGACGCCTGCGCCCAGGCACTGCCTCTGCAGCGGGGACGGGGAACCAGGCCCACTCGCCGGCCGCATGGCTCAGTAGTTGCGGGCTCGATCCCCAGTAGGGGGCGTGCAGGAGGCAGCCGATCCATGGTTCAAAACAATAAAAATATATTTTAAAAAATAATAAACAAGGCCAGCCCGTGTGGCAGTGTGCTAGCAGGGGGAGCGCCCAGGGGGGGCGGTCTTAGGCAGATGGGTGGCCGTGGCTGCACCAGGGCGGTGACATTGGGTCAAGCCTGGGAGGAGAGGACACTCCAGAGGGAGCAGGGGCGCAGGCAGAGCCGGTGCGTCTGAGAAGGGGGGAGTGGGGGGGACAGTGAGACTGATGGAGGCCTGAGAGGGCAGGAGGCTGTGGGCGGGTCCTGCGGACGGAGGGCTCCCTTACAGGTGCTGAGCAGAGCAACGGCTTAACCCGGCTTCCATTCTAAAAGGGACTCTCTGGCCCCCTGGGGTGCTCAGTGGTAGAGCGTCGGCCCACGGACTTACGGGTCTCGGGTTCAATTCCGGTCGAGGGCAGGTACCTGGGTTGCAGACTCGATCCCTGGCTCTGATCAGGGCACATGCGGTAGGCAACCAGCCAGTGTGTCTCTCTCACATCGATGTTTCTCTCTCACCCCCTCCCTTCCTCTCGCTCTAAAAATCAGTGGGAAAATGTCCTTGGATGAGGATTAACAACAAATGAAGGGCCTCTGCACCGGTTGGAGTGGACTGTGGGTCAGCGGAGGCAGCGGCCCTGCTTAGGAGGCCTGCCACCGCCAAGCATGGGCCGGGGGACTCAGTGCGGGGAGCCGAGGCCACGGGCAGGGAGAAGGGCAGGGAGAAGGGCAGGACTCGCAGCACCTGAGAGGAAGGGAAGCGTTGAGCTGCCCCCACAGCTTCGGCCTGAGGTACAGAAGGAAGGCGGGGCCCAGCCAGTGTGGCTTGGGGGTTGAGCATTGACTTATGACCCAGGAAGTTCGATTCCCGGTCAGGGCACATGCCCAGGTCGGGGGCTCGATCCCCAGTGGGGGGCGTGCAGGAAGCAGCGGATCAATGCTTCTCTCTTATCATTGATGTTTCTATCTCTCGCTCCCTCCCTTCTTCTCTGAAATAAATTTTTAAAATATTTAAACACCCATCAGAAAGAATATATGCACCCCTATGTTCATAGCAGCATAGCTGAGATCTGGAAACAGCCAAAGTGCCCATCAGCAGATGAGTGGATTAAGAAGCTGTGGTACATCTACACCATCTACACTTTTTTACTACGCCGCTGTAAAAGAAGGATCTACTACCATTTGCAGCAGCATGGAGGGCCTGGAGAGCATTGTGCTGAGGGAAAGAAGCCAGTCGGAGGCAAGTATCCCATGATCTCAGTCACATGTGGAATCTAATGAACCCAATAAACTGATGACCAAGAATAGACCCGAGCCATACACGCATGAAGAGGCTGTTGAACCTCAGAGGGAAGGCGGGGGGGGGGGGAAGAGATCAACCAATGAACCTGTGCGCATAGATGACCGCCCGTGGACAGACAATGGGCTGGGGAGGGTGGGGGGTGCAGGGGGTGGGAGGGGCTGGAAGAGGCTAATGGGGGAAAGGAGGGCCTGTGTAATGCTTTCAACAGTAAAGATTAAAGGGAAAAGTAAATAAATAAAATATGCATAAAAACTTTAAAATGAAATATTAATAATAATAATAATTTAATAAAATAAATAAAAAAGGAGGAGGGTGGCACCATTACTGAGCAGTGGGACCTTTGGCTGGACTCACAGGGTCAGAGGTGCCTGTTAGGCCCCCAGAGGGAAGCTGGGTACATGAGTCTGAAGCCGGGGGGCCGGGGGGGGCCTCCCTGGGTCCACTGGCACCCGGGCGTGGTCAGCGCGAGAGTGAAATTTCACGTCATGGGACTGCATGACTCCCAGGAGGGTGGGGAGGAAGGGGAGGGGAGCAAGGACCCAGCCCCCACCCACGGCTTCCTAAGGTCGGACGCTGCTGTGCGGCCTCAGGAGAGCCCAGAGGCAGCGAGGGCCAGGGGCTGGGCACCCGGTGACCGGGAGCTCAGTCAGGAAAAGGGGAGGGAGAGCAGCCAGGTCAAAGGTGCTGGTTCTCCGGGGCCTGTTGTTAACCCTCACAGGCCATTTCTTCCATTGAGGTTTAGAGAGAGTGGAAGGGAGGGGGAGAGACAGAGAGAGAGAGAGAGAGAGAGAGAGAGAGAGAGAGAGAGAGAGAGACATCGATGTGAGAGAGACACCTGGATTGGCTGCCTCCCAAGGCACCGGAACCAGGGCTGGGGAGGAGCCTGCGTCTCAGGTATGTGCCCTTGACTGGAATCAGCCCAGGACCCTTCCCTCCACGGGCTGATGCTCTAACCAGTTAGGGCTGAGAAAGGACCACTGGGTTCAACAACGCAGAGGGCGCCATGACCTTGTGAGGGCCCGGTTTGTTGGCAGGGCGGTGGCAAAGCCTGGAAGAAGTCAGAGCCAGCCAGAAGGAAAGGGGAGCGATGAGGAGCGCTGAGGCCATTCTTCTGCGGCTTCTGTTGTCACGCAGGGGAGACGGGGAGGTGGCTGGAGGGGGATGCGGTCAAGAAAAGCTGGGTTTTTAAGGTGGTCAAACAGTACACTGACAGGAAGCAGTTCTTTCCCGGGGCCTGGGGCCTGAAGACCTGGCGCCTCCCCCGCCAGGAGACCCAGCCCTTTCAGAAACAGACCTCGAGGGGTTAAGGTTGAAGCAGCACCGAAGGGCAAGGCGGAGCCGGGCCCCTGCTGCTAACAAACTCGCTGCGTTTTTTATTTGTTTGTTGGTGGTGCTAACAGACATGCTGCAGAGGCGGCAGCCAGGCCTGAGGAGACAGGCACAGGGAGGGGCGGGCGGCCGGGAGCTCCCGCAGGTGCAGAGCCAGCACCTGCCCCTCCCAGACGCCCAGGCCGGTGGCAGCCTGTCAGCCACCAGCAGCAGCACAGCAGGGTCTAACGCAGCGGTTCTCAACCTGTGGGTCGCGACCCCTTTGGGGTCGAATGACCCTTTCACAGGGGTCGCCTAAGACCATCGGAAAACACATATATAATTACATATTGTTTTTGTGCTTAATCACTATGCTTTAATCATGTTCAATTTGTAACAGTGAAAATACATCCTGCACATCAGATGTTTACATTATGATTCAGTTATGGAGTAGCAATGAAAATAATGTTATGGTTGGGGGTCACCACAGCATGAGGAGCCGCAGTAAAGGGCCGTGGCGTTAGGAAGGTGGAGAACCGCTGCTCTCACGGGATCCCAGGAGGCACTCAACTGCTTAAACAAACAGCATTCCTTGTTTTCCTCTTTTGTTTTCCTCTTTCTTCCCGTTCTCCTTTCCCGCTTCTCCTCTTCCTGCCGCACCGACTGCCGTCGCCAGGCTCTGGTTTGTCCTCTCTCGCGTCCTCTTCCCTTTTCCTGCCCCACACTCCCGCTTTCCTCTCCCTCCTGCTTTCTCCTGTTCTCCTTTTCTCGGGTTGTGTCTCTCTGCCTCTTCCTCTAGTTTCCTTTCCCAGATTATTTCGTTTCTCTTCTCCCTTCTTTATTTTAGGTTTTCCTTCCCCTGCTCCGCTAACCTCTCTTTGTATTTTCTTTATTCCAGCTCTGCACCTACATTCCTTTTTCTCATGCCCCCCTTTTCCGTTTTGCTTGTTTGTTTTGTGTTCTCCTTGTAGCTTTTCCATCTTTCTTTTCTATCATTCCTGCTCTTCTCTCTCCTAACTCTCCCCTCTGGTGGTTGCTGTGTTGGTGCTGTAGGGTCTCGGTGTGTTTTTCTTCTCTTTCCCGCCTCGTGTTGTTTGTTCTGTCAGCACCTCCCCCACAGCTCGCAGGATGTGGTCGGGATGAGCCACCCAGGCAGACTCCATCCACGAAGTGACAAGGACGTTCAAGACCAACTGCAGCAGGAGAACCCAATGCAGGCCAAGGTGGGTGCAGCTGCCCCCCCCCCCCCCCAGCCGGGCCTGCTCGTCCAGGCCGGGCTGGGGTGTGAGGGGGACGGGCACAGAGGCAGCGCCTGGTGAGTGCGGCTGAGGGTCATCGGGTTAAGACACGGTCTGGAGCCCAGAGCCCAGGCCTGACCCCTGGGGTGGCCTTGGCAGGTCACCTCCTGCTCAGCCTCCCGCAGCGAAAGGAGACAGTGCCCGAACCTTCCCAGGTGCAGAGGTGAGGCTGGGCCGAGTGTGGGAACACGGCGGGGAGCAGAGATGGGAGCAGAGATGGGCACGGAGGTGAGCCCGGGAGAGATGCAGCCAGACGCAGGCGGTGGGTTTCCCTGGGGTTGGGGGGAGGCAGGGGGCTGGGGGGAGGAGACCTGAGGCCGGCCTGGTGCTGGGCGGGTGCCTCAGCCAGTCCTGCCCTGAGAGGAGGGTTGCCACAGCCTCCGGTGCCTTCTTCCTCACTCCGCCAGCCTCACACCTGCTGCCCTCATTTCTACCTGAGCTCCCTCTCCTCCACCCCTCGGCCTCCTGCTCAGCTGCCCTGGTTGTCCTCTTCGACCAGCCCCTCCATACTGTCTCAGACCCTAATCACTCACCACATTCTGAGTTGCAGAGTCAGACGGACACAGCCGGCCTCCGAGAGAGAGGGAGAGAGAGAGAGAGAGAGAGAGAGAGAGAGAGAGAGAGAGAGAGAGAGAGACTGGGGATCAAGCCTGCAACCTGGGCATGTGCCCTGACCAGGAATGGAACTGTGACCTCCTGGTTCATACGTAGATGCTCAACCACTGAGCCACACTGGCCAGGCTAACTCGTTTTTAATTCAATGTTTTCTTTATTGCAACTTGAAAAATTTTTTAATGAAGTCTCAAACTAAAAATGTACTCATTGCACAGTATCCGTGCCTGTGTGTCGTTTAGTTTCAGTCCATTTCCTGTAACGGTGGAAGTGACTTCCCAAAGGTCTGGCTGCGGCTGCCTGGCCGAGAACTGCGCTGCACCGGGCACCTGTGTGGGCACCGCAGGGCCCTCGGACGTGTTTGAGTTATTTGAGGCAGACCTTTGAAGAGAGAGGACATGGCATCTAAGCCTCCCTTTCCTGCTGATGCTAAGAAATTGCGTACCCAGACCAAATGCTTAAAATATAGACTGTTTTTTGCCCTGGCCGGTGTGGCTCAGTGTGTACAGCGTGGGCCTGTGGACTGAAGGGTCCCGGGTTCAATTCCAGTCAAAGGCACATGCCCGGGCTTTGGCTCTAGTAGGGGGCCTGCAGGAGGCAGCCGATCCGTGATTCTCATCACTGAAGTCTCTCTCCCTCCCCTTCCTCTCTGAAATCAATAAAAATGTATTTTAAAACAAAGCCACAAGGTGCCTGGATGGGCACTGGGTCTTCCCGCCCCGCAGGCGGAGCGCCTCTCCGGGGAGGGGCAGGGAGGCGGGGGGGGGGGGGGGGGTGCGGGGGGGGGTCCGGGAAAGAAGGGGCGCTCCAGGGAGGCCTCCGGCCCGCGGCTGTGGCTCACCCTCCCTCCCAGGATGGGGCTCCCGAAACGGACACGCTGCCCTGCAACACGAGACAGGCCTGCTCAGCCTCCAGCTGCCCCAGGGAGACCACCCGCAGGAGGAAGGGCAGGCTGCCCGCTCCGTCAGTCTGTCTGTCCGTCTGGGAAAGGTGGCCCTGCCTCCGCCCTCGCCTCCGCCCTCCGGCCTCCAGCCTGCCAGGTTCGCCTCCGGCAATCGGCCCTTCCCTGTGTCCAAGATGCTCCTCCTCTGAGGCCGGCGTGCGCGCCTCCACCCCGTCCTGCTTCCCGCCCGCCTCCCGAGGCCCTCCCTGCGGGTCGGACGCTCCCTTGTCCTCCAGGGTCAGCTCAGGGCTCCCTCCTCAGACCAGCTGGTGGGCCAGCCAGGAGGCCGCATCTCCCTCCCCTCCCACAGCAGTCCCTCAGGCCTACAGCTCCCTCTTAGCGCAGACCCTGGTGTCTCTCCCAGGACCCCCTCTCCCAGGGCCCCCTCTCCCAGGACCCCATCTCCCAGGGCCTCCCTCTCCCAAGACCCCCTCTCCCAGGACTCCCTCTCCCAGGACCCCATCTCCCAGGGCCTCCCTCTCCCAGGGCCCCCTCTCCCAAGACCCCCTCTCCCAGGACCCCCTCTCCCAGGACCCCATCTCCCAGAGGCTCCCTCTCCCAAGGCCCCCCCTCCCACGACCCCCCTCTCCCAGGACCCCCTCTCCCAGGACCCCATCTCCCAGGGCCTTCCTCTCCCATGACCCTCTCTCCCAGGACCCCCTCTCCCAGGACCCCATCTCCCAGGGCCTCCCTCTCCCAGGACCCCCTCTCCCAGGACCCCCTCTCCCAGGACCCCATCTCCCAGGGCCTCCCTCTCCCAGGGCCCCCTCTCCCAGGACCCCCTCTCCCAGGGCCCCATCTCCCAGGGCCCCCTCTCCCAGGACCCCCTCTCCCAGGACCCCCTCTCCCAGGGCCCCATCTCCCAGGGCCCCCTCTCCCAGGACCCCCTCCCCCAGGGCCCCCTCTCCCAGGGCCTCCCTCTCCCAGGACCCCCTCTCCCAGGGCCCCATCTCCCAGGGCCCCATCTCCCAGGGCCCCCTCTCCCAGGACCCCCTCTCCCAGGGCCCCCTCTCCCAGGGCCCCATCTCCCAGGGCCTCCCTCTCCCAGGGCCCCCTCTCCCAGGGCCTCCCTCTCCCAGGACCCCCTCTCCCAGGGCCCCATCTCCCAGGGCCCCATCTCCCAGGGCCCCCTCTCCCAGGACCCCTCTCCCAGGACCCCCTCTCCCAGGGCCCCATCTCCCAGGGCCCCCTCTCCCAGGACCCCCTCTCCCAGGGCCCCCTCTCCCAGGGCCCCATCTCCCAGGGCCTCCCTCTCCCAGGGCCCCATCTCCCAGGTCCCCCTCTCTCAGGACCCCCATCTCCCGGGGCCCCCTTCTCCCTGGGCCCCCTCTCCTGGGGTTCCTTGAACCTGCCCCTTGCTCCCTCCACCCTTGCACCGTGAGGAGGTCCCTAACCTACAGGTCCATCAATGGCCTGAGGCGCCAGTCCCCTCCCTGCCACAGGCCCCATCCTCCACCCACTTGCCCACCCCACACCTTTCTCAGGCCTGGTGACAGAGCCTTCCACCAGCTGTGCCCAGAGAACCGCCGTGCCCCCTCCACTGGCTGCCAGTCATATAGCTGAGGATGCGAGACACTTTAATGCCAGCTGAGTTGCCAGCACTGCCCCAGGCCTCCCAGCCCAGCCCACGCCGCCTGCAGGGACCCATGCACTTGATATTGTGACACTTACTTTTACTTCTGAGAAAACTGCCCACTTGAGCTCGCCCCTGCAGGAGGGGGTGCAATTTCATTCTGCTGAATTGGGGGAGTCAATATTTTTTACATTTTTTACTGCTACTCAGAGTAAAATATGCCATTTACAAGGCAACTCAGAACAATACAGGCACATCCCAATTTTCACAGAGCGACCTCTTGCCGCAGCCGGCGCGCTCGCCTATTTTCAGTTCTGTTCTACCCGCACCCTCACCGCCTGTGTTATTTCTAAATCGGGGTCACAACCTAGTAGATTGACACAATCTAGTGCCGTGAAAACCTGGGGAAGCGGCCAAGGGGATGCGTGGGCCTGCCTTCCCGGGCCCTGAGGAAGGGGCATCTCTCTGGGGGCCGATAAGGACCGTTTCACCCAGAGGCCGGTGATGAGCAGGGCGAGGCCTCCTGACTCCTCTTCTCTGAGGCAAGGCCTGCCTGCCTTCCTCTCTGCCCTCCTGCCGTCAGAATGTGCGTACCAAGCACCTGCTCTTTGCCAGGCACAGTGCCAGGTGTGGGGATGGAAAGCTAAGGGAGACTGCGGAACAACCCCTCTGATGGAACAGACGCCCTCTTGGCTGGCCACAGGCTTAAAGGTTAAGCCAATGGGCTAAGAAGAGACATCCAGGTGTGAGGGGCCAGCTCTTCCCCACCTGCTGTTCTTTCCAGGTGAAAGCCCCCCACGTTACCCTGCCCGTTCACTGCCCACCAGGGCCAACAGACGGGCACGTCTGACTGAGATTTTGGAAGGAAACTTCATGTGTGAGCCCAACATTTCCTCTTCCCTTTCTCCTCAAATCAGACGGCCTTTGCAGGTGCATCCCTCCCTCTGTCCTTTGTGCTGAAAGCTTTACAAAGCCCTGCCCAGTGCTGCCCCGGGCAAGGTGGATAAATGACTGCATTCTGGAATGTAGTGTTATATGAAACTCGCATACAAAGTTGCAATATCTTGGGGGATGGGGAGTAAGATCAATGTTGTTTAAGGATACAAACTTGCAATGAGAAGTAAGCCATAAAGATAATGCACAACATAATGAATATAGACAACAGTAGTGTGCTATAGTTATGTAATGTGATAAACATCACTACAACAGCAATCATATTGCAATATATAGAGGTATCAAAGTAACACACTGTGCACCTTACATTTACACCATGTTACATGTAAAAGATATTAAACTTTTCTAAAAACTCACCATCTCGCCGAAACCGGTTTGGCTCAGTGGATAGAGCGTCGGCTTGCGGACTGAAGGGTCCCGGGTTCGATTCCGGTCAAGGGCATGTACCTTGGTTGTGGGCACATCTCCCATGGGAGATGTGCAGGAGGCAGTTGATCGATGTTTCTCTCTCATCGATGTTTCTGACTCTATCTCTCTCCCTTCCTCTCTGTAAAAAATCAATAAAATATATTTTAAAAAAAATAAAAATAAAAACTCACCATCTCCAACAACAGCTCTTCCACACCACAGTAGTTCTGCCTGACAGCCTGTCTTCGTCGTCACTGTTCCGGGATTTAGGCAAGGAAGGGGTCCTGTTTAGAGGGCCTCCTTGCCCACCCCAGCATCTCCCAGGAGTGAACCTCGGCCTTTCCAATGCACGTTGCCATCCTGGCTTCCCTCTCTCCCTCTCTAGCCCTCCCAGCAGTGTTTTGCTTTATGAAAACCCAGGAACCAAGTTGGCAAAGACACCACCTCCACAAAGGGCAGACATGGGGAGAAAGTCCTTTGAAAAAGTGCCTTTAGTGAGAGGGGAGCAAGAGACTGACACTCACATCCCAAGAAAATTCCAGTCCTTAACAGAAGCATGAAATATTCAAATGATGAAAAGCAAGACTACAACCAAGACTACTTTACCCAGCAAGGCTATCATTCAAAATTAAAGAAGAGATAAAGAGCTTCCCAGACAAGAAAAAGTTAAGGCAGTTCATCACCATCAAACCAGTACTACCAGAAAATGTTAAAGAAACTTCTTTAAGAAATAAAGGAATAAAAATGGTCTTAGTGATAAATGACTTTCTCCATAGGCGAGATTATTCGTGAGTTGCCTCTGGAACACCTATATTTCATCTCCTTAGATCACAATATTTAAGAAGCTGGCTAGAGGGGGGACTTAGTCTATGGCCTTAGAGCATTTCCTTTGCGTGAGAAAAATTGTGCTATTAAAGGAATCAAAGTAGACTAGTAAGGATCAGACCTGAGACACATTAACCAGTAAAATAAATGGTCTTTTTAATACATATCTAAGAATTTTGCCTGTTTGAGAGAACTTTGTCAGTGGTGAGTCAATTTTTTCTAAGTTCTATTTAATGCCAACATGGTTATGGTAAATAAAATGACTAAAATATTTTATCTTATCTTGTTCAATTTACTCAAATTTATTTGGCCATCACTTAAACATGCTTATTTCTTGACTATAGGCCCAGTGCACAAAATTCATCCACAGGTGGGTCCCTAGGCCTGGCCGGCAATCAGGCTGATCAGGGCCAGGCCAATCAGGTGCTTCCTTGCCTCTGCCCCTCCCCCCCGCCTCCTTTTCTTACCACCACACTGCCACCGTGTCTGATGCCCACCGCCAGGCACCCCCAGTTCCCCGTCCCAGCCTGGGGGCCAGGGAGAGGGACCACAGGAGTTTGGTCAGCCAGGGGAGGTTGGCTGTGGAAGCACACTGACCACCAGGGGCCAGCTCCTGCATTGAGTGTCTGCCCCCTGGTGGTCAGTTCATGTCATAGCAACTGGTCGTTCTGGTCATTTAGGCATATATCCTATCTAATAATAGACAAATATAGTAATTGACTGTACCTTTGCTATGCCTCCCATAGGCTGATCAGCATGATATGCAAATTAATCACCAACAAAGATGGTGGCTAATTTGCATACTGCAGGCAGGGCAGGCCAGCACTAGCCGCCATCTGGGCCCCTGTGTGCCGCCTAAGCCCTGCTGCCAGCTGGGACCCACATGTGTGGCCCTGGGCGGTGGGACCCCCATGTGTGGCCCTGGGCAGGTGGGACCCCCATGTGCAGCTCTGGGCAGCGGGACCCCCATGTGCGGCCATGGGTGGGCTGGACCCCCGTGTGCGGCACTGGGCAGTGGAACTTGGGGGCGCAATCGGCCCAAGGAAGCCTTATTCTTGCACTCCAACCCCCTGATCAGCCCTGCCCTGTGCACAACCAGGCGCAGTGCCCCAACCCCCTGATTGGCCCTGCCCTGTGCACCAACAGGGGCAGCACTCCAACCCCAGGATCAGCCCTGCCCTGTGCGTGACTGGGGGCGGCACCCCAACCCCCTGATAGGCCCTGCCGTGTGCTCGACCCAGGGAGGCAGGCCAGGCACCTAGGGATCAGGACTGCCCTCTGCCACCCGGGAGCGGGTCTAAGCCAGCAGGTGGTTATCTTCCGAGGGGTCCCAGACTGTGAGAGGGCACAAGTGGGGCTGAGGGACCGCCCCGCCCCCTGCCAGTGCACAAATTTTTGTGCACCAGGCCTCTAGTATATATATAATCATCCAATCCAGTCACACTCTTTTAAACACTATTTGTATGACCTCAACTCCCAAACATACATCTCCAACCTCGACCTTTCTCCTGAACTTCAAACTCATCTATACAGACACCTACTCAACATCTCTTCTTGAGTGACTAAGTAGACATTCCAAACTCAATACATCTTCTCCCCAAATCTGTTCTACCGTTAGCCATGCCCAAATCTGTTGATAGAACATTAACCTCCTAGTGTCTGAGGCAAAAACATGGAGTCATCTTTGTCTATTCTTTTTCTTTTACATCCACTTTTTTTTAAACCAAATTTTTGATTTGTTTGTTTTTATATTTTTTTTATTGATTTCGGAGAAGGAAGAAGGAGAGATAGAAACATCAATGATGAGACAGAATCATTGATCGGCTGCCTCCTGCATGTCCCCCATCGGGAATCGAGCCCACAACCAGGCATGTGCCTTAACCAGAATCCAACCCAGGACCCTTCAGTCTGTGGGCCAACACTCTATCCACTGAGCCAAACCAGCCAGGGCTACATCCACTTTCAACCAATCCAATCCTGTTGGTTCCACCTCCAAAATATATCCAGATTGCCCAGCCAATTTGGCTCAGTGGTTGAGCATCAACCCATGAACTAGGAGGTCAGTATGATTCCCAATCAGGGCACATGCCCAGTATATTTATATATATCCAGAATCGGACCACTTTCATCACTACTGTTGCTATCTCCTGGGTCCAAGCTTCCATAATCACTGGAAAAATATCTTTGGGTGAGGATTAACAAAATAATTATTAATTAATTAAAAGCTTACATAAGACTTTTAATGTGGCACCTAAACCCCTAAAGAAAGATTGGGTTGATGCATGAAAACCATTGCAGTTCTAGAAAAACGAACCTGGCAGTACTATGCACAATCTGTGACATGAAATTCTAGACCTAGATCCTGCTATCTATGGACTAACAAAGTGACTTTCTTTCTTTTTTTTTTTTTTTTAGTATATTTTTATTGATTTCAGAGAGGATGGGAGAGGGAGAGAGAGATAGAAACATCAATGATGAGAGAGAATCAATGATGGGCTGCCTCCTGCACACACACACACACACACACACACACACACACCCAGGAATTGAGCCCCGAACCCAGGTATGTGCCCTGACTGGGAATGGAACTGTGACCTTCTGGTTCAGAAGTTGACGCTCAACCACTGAGCCACACCGGCTGGGCCAAATTGACTTTCAAAATAACCAATTTTTAGGAGAAACTCACAACAACAATTTATGTTCTCTAAGCTATTGAGCTTGTTTTCTAAAGTTCTGATTTGCAAAGTCCTGGAGGAAAAATGGTCTTCCAGAGACTTGTGGCTAGAGCTCTTCCAGCCCTCACAGTAAAGAACAGAGGGGGAAGGAAGGACAGGAATCATTTATTAACCACAAAAATAATGGACTTGAAACTGCAGGCCTGCACTCCCCCAACAACTCAGCAGCTGAGCGACATGTTCCAAAGGCTTCTTAGAACAAAACACTGAGTCATCGCTCAGAGGAGCAGGAAGCGAAACGCAGAATCCGAACTTTGCCAGGAAGACCACGTTGAATCTGAAACCAGAAACAGACGAGAAAAGTCAGAAAGAAAATGAACAAAAAGACAAAGAGCGCAGACTTGAGATGTTATGATGTATAATTATAAGTAAAAAAGGGATATTAAGAAGTCAAAACTAGCCCTGGCCGGTGTGGCTCAGTGGATAGAACGTCGGCCTGTGGACTGAAGGGTCCTGGATTCGGTTCCCGGTCAGGGCACCTGCCCGGTTGCAGGCTCGATCCCTAGTGGGGGGCGTGCAGGAGGCAGCGGATCAATGTTTCTCTCTCTCATCGTTATGTTTCTATCTCTCCCTCCCTCTCCCTTCCTGTCTGAAATCAATAAAAACATTTTTAAATATAGTTATTGTTTTAAAAAGAAGTCAAAAATAGAGAAGTTGGGGAAGAACATGGGGCTAAGAAAAAATTACAAACCTAAGCAAAGA
The DNA here is from genome assembly GCA_036010255.1 of Myotis pilosus. Lineage (NCBI taxonomy): Eukaryota > Metazoa > Chordata > Mammalia > Chiroptera > Vespertilionidae > Myotis > Myotis pilosus. The sequence goes on from JASKON010000024.1 coordinate 818,308, forward strand.
AAGATTACTGTGGTGTCCATATGTCGGAGTCTTGAACTGACAAGCCGTTTTCCTACCGGAGAGAGAAACAGGCTAGGGTGCCTGCGCCATGTGAACCTCCTGTACTGAGAGACACTCCACTGATAGGAAACCAGAAGTGAGAACAGCATCAGCAAAAAGTGGAAGAGCCTCTGCTTTGGCTATTTGGCTACTTGTAGGTAATTCATAAATGCAAATAAGAAATACAGCAACTCTCAGCCCTAGCCGGTATGGCTCAATGGATAGAGCATTGGCCTGTGCACTGAAAGGTCCCGGGTTTGATACCGGTCACACCACGTACCTTGGTTGCAGGCTCGATCCCCTGTGGGGCTGTGCAGGAAGCAGCTGATCGATGATATTCCTCTCTCATCGATGTTTCTATCTCTCTATCCCTCTCTCTCTAAAAATCAATAAAACATTTTTTAAAAGTTTTTTAAAAAGAAATATAGCAACTCTCAGAGGTACCATGGATAGCAGAACACACTGGCCTTCATAATTCTTAGACAATTCGCTATAGATGAGGGCCGGTCAGTGTGAGTGGAAGGACGGGGGCACAGCACAGGCAGGTGTGCATGAACAGTGAGATGACCTGTGACAACGTGTCTGTCACGCGAAGCGACCACCTTGAGGAGGGCAATGGCTGCGTCAGGAGCTGGCGGCCTCGGAGGACTTTGCCCGGAAGAACAGGGGAATAGACGCGCTGACAGGATTCCTCTCTCAGAGCTGCGGTGCGGCCTGCCCCCGGCACCTGGAAACCAGTGGGCAGGGGAGCGCGTGGGGTACGTGGGGTACGCTCCAGGCCCCTGGGCACAGAGCGGCGGAGGGCGGCGTGGGGTCCAGAGGTGCAAACGTTCGAGAGCCAGAAAACTTCAGGCATTTCTTCTTTAAGTAAAACACTTGCTGTATTCGGATACTTTTTGTCAGGTTAAGACTGTCTCCTGCTAGTCCCAGCTAACATGCTCTTCTTTCCGCATTTCCTGAGGTGACTGTATGGTTTTCTCCTTTGCTCTGTGAGGGGGTTGGTGGGAATGGGGATGCTTCCTGAGGCGGAGCCATCTCTGGATTGATAGGTTACATAGTGCTGGGTATCCCTGTGTTTTTTTATACAAATAGTGGTTTATTTTGCTGATATTTTCTTTAGAGCTTTTGAATATCCATCTTTCAAAGTCACAATTTTTTTTCTTGAGCTATCTTTGACTGTCAAGACTTCGTTTTTATTTACTGAAACAAGTTATATAAATAGAAATTGTAAATTTCCCGAAGACTTGGTAAAACGTGCTTATAAAGCCCTGAACGCGCCGTGGCCAGTGTTGTTCCGTTGGCTGAAGCATTGTCCTGCACACCAAAGGCGGTGGGTCAATTCCCATCAGGGCACATGCCCAGGTTGTGGATCCGGTCACTGGCTGGGGCCCATGCAGGAGGCAACCAATTAATGCTTCTCTCTCTCTCCCCACACCCCCAACTCCTCCCTCCCTTCTACTCTCTAAAAATCAATGGAAAAAATACTCTCCAGTGAGGATAGAAAATAAAATAAAATAATCAAAATAAATAACCCTCTGAACATAATGCATTATTTCAGAAGTAGGTTGCTTTTAAATTAAGCTGATTCAATTTGTCTTTAATGACTACTCCATCATTAGGGTTTTATCACTCTTTGCGAATCAATTTTGTTAAATTGCCGTTTCTTTTTTTTCTTTTTTTTTTTAGTCCTCTTCTCTCTAAACCCAGCCACACACTTGGAGTGGTTTCCCTGCCTCCTCAAACCCATGGACTACGACCAGTAGGTGCTCCGAATTCCCTCCAAATGTCCTCTGCCTCTGCAGCAGCCCTGCGTGGCCCCAGACCAGTGACACTTTGTCCAGACTCCACCCCCCAGGGCCTCCCAAAGCCCTTCCCACCCAGCTGGCCTCGGGGCTCACAGGCACCAGCCCCACCCGTGTGCCCCACCTGTCTAACCGTCACCCGTGTGTTCAGGGTTCAGGATCTGGAAGAGGAGCCGCACGCAAATGAAAGAGAAGAGACAAGAAATAATAATTTGGAAATATTGGGGGGCCAGGCGGGCAGGTCCAACTCAAGGGGAGGGACTTCCACTGGTGCTCAGGCCTCCCCAACCTCTTATTGATCTGGGATCCACCCGTAGCACAGCCCTTAGGCCGGCAATTCCAGTAACAGGCAGACTAGCCCATCAGCAAGGATTTACACAATAATAAATGGGGAAGTTGCTTCAGCTGCCATCGTCTGGACTAACAGTGGGTGCACAGCTCTGACCTTTGCCAGGGCTTCAAGGGTCACCAGCCTCCGGGTTCCTTGTCCACACCCCTCTGCTAGTGAAGACAATGGGCAGCTTCCCACACACCCACTTGGTTTACGTCGTCATTCCTTTATATCAAGGAGGGCGGGTACTTAGTCCCTCCAGGATAGAGCGTGGCTTTCGGAAACACATTCCTGGCTTCTGTTTCCAGTTCACTCTCCTGACAAGCTGAGGGCCGGGTAAACTGTTATGGGTTAGCTCAGCGAGACAGACCACCGACTCAGAATTAAAATTTTAAGAGCCTTTATTAAGCTGGCCAGCTGACTGCTAGCCGTGTCCTTCCCATAAGAGCCCACAGCTTGCAGTGCTGACCAAGAGTACAGCAAGACCTTTTATCTGCAGCACTACAAAGTATTCTTTTAAAAAAAGAAAAAACAAACTGCAAAGCGGTTCATCAGCCGTTCCTGGTACTGGCAGGGTGAAAAGTTCACATAAAATTTACGAGCAGGGTCACACCTGCCTGGGTTCAATCATAACACATTGCTTTTTTAGCGAGATAATTAGCAATTTTTCTCTCCCATGGTCCCTGCCCCTCAGCCTACTTAGTAATTCTTTTTTGTCAGGCCCCTGCCCCTAGCACATTCCCTACTGGTCTTATGGCCGAATCAAATCTTTGATTCAGCGTCCTCCTCTAAGATTCCGGAGTATTGGGTGTGTAGGACCATAAGCTTGACAGCTTGGATTTGGTCTTGGATAAAATTGAGGAGACGCCTGAGCAGGCAGGGTCCGAAAATGAGACCTACTATTAGGAGAAGGAGGGGCCCTGCCACAGCAGATAGGAGGGTTGTGAGCCACGGGGACCAGGAGAACAAATTCTCATACCAGTTCCCCTCTGCCCTACGGGCCTCTTCTCCGTCCATCAGCCGTTTCCTTAACTGACTTAAACTTTCTCTGATTACCCCGGAGTGGTTAGTGTAGAAGCAGCAAGCCTCCCCTAATACTAGGCACAGTCCCCTTGTTTCAGGAAAAGTAGGTCGAGTCCCCTCCTGTTCTGTAAGACTACTTCAGCTAAAGACCCTACTGATTCCTCCCAACTGTTTTATGGATTTTTTTAGGGTATTTAGGTTTTGGTCAATTTGATTATTCAGTTTTTTGTAATTTTGATGTCCTGTCACTAGGGCGGCTGTCCCTACCGCTGTGAGTCCTGCAATTCCAGGTCCTACGAGTAGGGGAACCAGAACTGGGGCTCCCTTAATCCACCAAGGCTCTATGAGGAGGTGCTCCCTTCCTCCTTCCCCTGAGTAATAATACACTTGCGGCAGGATATGAGTTAGGACGGAGTCCTGGCTCGGGCCCAGTCTGGAGATTTAGGGAGAGTATGCAAGAGGTGATTCCGGTGATGCATGCCCACCAGGTACATTTGGGGCCACCAGGTACCAGGGGGCCCCGGACCCTGGTCTCTCGGGAAGTCGGAGTGTCTGGTTACAATTTTCTGCATAGGGGGAATCGGGGAGGGAGTAGTTGGCAGATGCGACACACAGCCCAGCTCCAGTAATATCTCCTAAAGTTAATCCCCTCCTCCCCTTTCCCCATGCACATAGTCCCGGGGTTTCTGCATCCGCGGACACGTTGCAGATGTGGGCCGCACTTGCCCCAAATGGAGCAGAAGCTCTGATCCCTACGTAACAGGGGGGCTCGGGGTTGAGGCACAACCAGCAGTCTGCAGTAAGGTTGGGTGCACTTTTGTTCAGAAGTTGGAACATGGCCTCCAGCGGCGCGAGAATGTATGGTCTCAGCAGAGCTCCCCGAGGCGGAGGCCAGGTTACTGCATCCCGGCGACTTGCCTCAGTCTTTGATGATGATGGTGGTGGCGGGCTCGTCACACGTGGGGCCGGGCTTGGTCTCCTGACCTCGGGTCGCTGAGGGGCCAGGGGGCCAATTGGGCTGGGCGGTCGGGGTATTTCCCATCGCTGGAGAGTAAATAGTACCCCAGGGTCTGGTCCAGAGACATAGAGCCTCAATCCCCATGTCTTTCCCCCGGTCCAGTCTTTAGCCCAATACGCCATGGGTTTGATGACAATGGGGTTGCAGTTTCCAACAGTACAGTTCCTTCCCGGGGCCCCTGGCCGCACCTGTCGGGTGAATCGTATGTCCCTGTCCGGAAGCTTCAGGGGCCATTTGGCATAGGTTTCACAGCCCACTGTCCACAATAATAATCCTCCTGGTCCCCACACTTCAGAAAGGGAATCCTGGGCTGGCGCGGGCACACATATAGGGGAGTTCGCCATAGTTGTTGCTCAGTCCCTCGGGTCCCGCAGCCATAGGTGGTTGCAGCCTTGTGTGTAGCCATTCCCCCGGGGATCCCCAGCTGCGACCCGGCTGGGTCCAAATTCATGAGCCTGGATCTGTCCTGGGGCAGGTTCCTATCCTCCCCGAAGAGGCCACACAGGTCAAACCGGAGAGTCGGTTCACCGGTGCCCATTTCTCGGGCCAGTACTACCCCGTCCGTGGTGCGTCCATGGTGCGGATCACCTCCCAGGCATAATGTGGGGCCCGGTGGGAGAGGGGCTTACCGAACCTCCACATGACAGCGAGCAGCAGTAGATAGATCATGATGCAGGTACTAATTTCACCTTTAGTGGGTCCTGGGCTAGTTTCACTTTCCACCTCCGGGGGCTGTCACCGCTGTCAGCCGCCTTCACTTGGGTGCGATGGATCCAGTGCCTCTTTCCTGCGACTTTGATGGCGGTTGGAGTGCTCAGCACCACCTGGTAGGGTCCATGCCATCTAGGTTCCAGGCTGCCAGGGTCGTGGTGCTTCACCCAGATGAGTTCACCCGGAGAGAAGGCAGGCTGCGTTGGACTGGTTCTCGGTGCGTCCTCCTCCCATCTGGCTCTCACCACCCGTCGTGCCGACGTGGCGCTGCTCTGCAAAGCCTGTAAGGACTTAAGCAAATTTCGGGTAGACAGCCCGGCAAGATCTTCCTCCCTTAGGCGGGGAAGGAGAGGTGGCGACCTACCAAACATATAGGATGCACCTAGCTCTGAGGAGAGCAAAAGGAAGGAGGCTTACCCAGTTTTCGCCTCTAATTTAACTTAGTTAATGTTTTTCTAAGGTCCGATTTATTCTCTCTACCTGTTCAGAACTCTGTGGTCTATAAACACAATGCAATTTCCAAGTAACTCTCAGGGCCTTAACTATGGATTGTGTAACTTTGGCGATAAACGCCGGACCATCGTCGGACCCCATGTATAGTGGTAGGCTAAACCGGGGGACAATTTCAGTGAGGAGTTTCCTAACTACTACCTGTGCTGTCTCTGCCTTGGTTGGGTATGCCTCAGGCCAGCCAGAGAAGGTATCAATGAAAACCAGCAGGTACTTATACCCTCCTTGTCCTCCTGGTATCTCAGTGAAGTCCATTTCTCAGTGTTCTCCGGAGTTCTGACCTCGGAATCGCTGCCCTGGCGCGGCCACAACAGGGGGCCCTTGATTTACTCGGGCACATACTTGGCACCTTCTAATCAAGTCTGATAGTTTCGTTCCCCCAAGGTGGGTACTCTGGTGGGTCTGGGAAGCAATGGTTTGCCCCAGGGCTTCTGGCACTGTAGGCCTCCCATCTGGCAGAATTAGCCATCCAGCCTCTCCTTCCCGGGCCCTTAGCTTCTCAGCTAGCCTCTGCTCCTCTGGCAAATGAGTAGGCTTCTCTGGGAGCCTTTGTGCTGGCAGGACTATGAGAATTTCTAGGGGCCCTACTGGCCTTTTAGCCAATTCCTTGGCCTCCTGTAAGGGCAGTGTAAGGAGATATATCCTTGCAGTCCCTGGGTGGGTCTGGCAGGGCCAGTGCTGGGGCGCTCACCAGGGCTTCTTAGATCTCCCCTGGCTCCTCTTCATGTTACTACTGCCGCCCCGCATACCGCATACCGGGTACCTTCCTCTGCGAAGCTGCTCCCATCGGTGTAGAGGGTCTCATCCGGATTCTGCAGGGGCTGGTCCACAAGGTCCTCGCGGAGGGAAGTGAGGGTAGTCAGTGTCTCCTCGCAGTCATGCAAAGGACGTCAGGGAGGAGTGTGGCAGGGTTTAAGGCAGCTGTTTTCAGGAAGCTGAAATGTTCACTCTTTTTCCTTTTTCCCACCAGAGGGCCTGAGTGAGTGCTATGAGTTCCACAAGGAAGTCCACCTTTTGCCCCCCCCCCCCCCCACTGTCAGGGTTATCCTGGGTTCTTGGGGGCCAGCTGAGCCCTGACAACCCTAATCCACCTCCTTCACCAACATGGGAGTCGGTTCCCTCGCACTTTTAGGGCATTTCTGTTTCCAATGTCCTTCCTTTCTGCAAAACGCACATTGATTTTTCCCAAGCCGGGGTTGGACTCCTTTTCTCCCGCGAGGCTTTTCTTGGCCCTCGTTGTTTCTCTGGCCTCTTGGGCCTTTTTTTTTTTTTTTTTCATTTAAGGCCAGGAGGACCTTGGCCATCCGGGTGTTTAAACCTGCCATCGGGTCCTCCCGATTGTTGAAAACCTTCTGGGCCACCTCAACCAACTCAGAGATTGATTTCCCCTCAAAGCCCTCTAACTTCTGTAATTTTTTAATATCTGGGGTCGACTGGGAAACAAATGCAACATTGACAGCCCTCCAATGTTCCGGGGCATCAGGGTTAGACCCCTGGACTGTCTCTGTCACCTTAGAGAGGTTTGTGGGTCTCCGAGCAGCAGCTCGGATGCCCCTCAATAGAGTCTGGCGATACCGATCGAGAGCCTCCTTTCCCCTGTCACTATTGGGGTTTCAGTTGGGTTGCCTGGAGGGAAACACAGTCTTTAATCTATCTTTAAATGGTAAGAAGAAATTTACAATGTGTCTATAATTAAATAGATAGTTATAGCTGTTCCCTGTAGTAGGGCTCCCCTTATTTGATTTGTTCTTTCAGAACGGACTAAAGGAGCTTTATTTCCTTATAGGGTCTTACATGTCACAGGACCTCACAGGGTTTGTAATTCCTGTAACAGAGGGCCAGTATTCACTACTTTACTAACCCCCTCTGTTGTAGACAGGCCTTCCCCAGTTTCCTACAGTTGAGGTTTTGTGCCACCCCTGACATGGGTATGGTCACACAGGCCTGTAAGACAGTATACAGGTAGCTTAACCCCTATACAACTGGGCTTGGACCTCTGTCTAGCAAATTGCAGTCTAAAAGTTCAATATGCAGCCTCTGGTCCTCCTAACCCAACGAGGTTTCGGCCAGTTTCTGAGTCAGACTTCTCCTCTCTTGGAGAATTTCAAAGTCCTGATGGCTTCCAGGTCTAGGGAGAGTGCCCTTTTCTTAACTCTGTTTATTAGTTACAGGGCCCCGCTTTTCCTGTCTTCCCACCAGTCCCCTTTATGGCAGAGCAGCGACCAGGCCTCTTCCAAGGGAGTGCACTGGAAGGGGATATCAGCCCCTCCTCTTCCAGCAGCAACAGGTACTAAACCCTTTCAGTACATTTGCAAGCAGGGAGCTTTTTCTAGCTCTATCTGCAGTTTTCATAGATCTCAGGCTTGCTACTCTTTCTGGGGCTGTAGGAAGGCTAGTACTAGTCACTGGCTTCTGGCTTAACTGCTGTCGCCTGCAAGCCAAAGGCCCAAGTCTTGTATTGCTTGTTGTAAAACACTCATTTCTCACTGGGCAGCAGCAGGGCAGCTCTAATGTCAGGTAAATTTCTGCTGTTCTCTACTTTCTTGCTGCTGCCGCTGCTTTTTTTTTCAGGGCCACTGCAGGCAGCTCAGGCATCCAGCCCCCCTTCTTTGATCATTCACTCCCCAATCTAGTCTGGAGCTGGGGAATAGCATCTCGATCCGCCTTGCATCCCCAGAGGGCTGCCCGTCTGGCCCCAGATCTAGAGGGCCTGCCTGCCGTAGTGGCAACATAGGAACTGCAGGACTGGCGGATGTCGCAGGGTCCTGCAGGTCCTCCCCCGCCTCTCTCCCTCCATACGCTGTCCCTGTCTAGTATGGGATGGACTGAAGGGGTTGAAGGATGACAAAACCCCTCCCGTCGGTGGGTCCGGAGGGAAGACAATTGGCATCGGGGGAGGCAGGGGCTCCGGGTCAAGAGCTGGTGGCATGGCCTGGGTCTGAGGCTGGGGCTCACCCGGATCCGGTGCCTGGGGACCATAGGGGGGCAGCTGGCTAATTAGTTCTTCCTGCTCTCCCTGAAGGACCGGGGGAGCCTTTCCCTTCTTGGGCCCGGCCAAAAAATTGTCTGTCTCTGTCCCAATTTTCCCCTCGGGAGGCAAGCCCTCATCTACCGGGGTTTCTTGGACAATATGTCAATCCAAACCTGAATATAAGGAATTTGATCAGGATGCCCTGGGCTGCCGTATATGACATAATGGACCCGGTAGGCAGTGGTCAGATCAAAAGACCCTGCATCCGGCCAACCCTCCTGGAAAGTGGGCCACTCCCGTTTATAGAATCGCTATAAATCAAAAGCATTAACATTGTAACCTTTAAATCTATCCTAGAACTTCAGTTTAATACAGTAAATTTACAACCTAGGTTAGAGCAACTGATAGAAATCTTTATTAGCTAAGGGGGCTGATTCCCCTTTAATAGTGAGCAAAAGGCTCTGAGAAAAAAAAATAATTCTCGCAGCTGCAAGAGGCTTTTGAAAGACCATTAAGGGGCCAGCCCAAACGTTCAGCCAAGTGTATCAACAGAAAGTAGAATAAATCAAAGTAGTTTTTACTTCACACAGACCAGTAATGATTTACACTTTCCTAGTAGACCAGTCCAGGCTGGAGCTGTATCCAGTCCCCCTTCTCTGTAGTAATTTGGCTAGTCCCACACAAACTGTCCCGACCCCATGATGATTGGTGGTGAGAGACAGACAAGGGAGGGGGTGACCTGTTTTTACAGATCCTCATGCAGATGCCCGCCTGACTGAAGTCATGGAGCCACACAAAGGAGAGGAGAGGGTAGGCCCCCTCCCTCCACACTCACATACTTTCACCAGACATTCATTCAGAGTTTAAACAATCCATCTAATTCCTAACAATTTCCCAATTCCTGAGGGAGCTCTATAGCTTCCCGGGAGGTGAGCAAGCTCCCCTTCCACTCAGCCGGAGTGGGCCTGACTGATAGGGGGTCGAAGATGACTGACCCTATCCCATTTGACAAAGACAAAGACAACAAAGGACAAAGACAAAACAAACCAGCCAAATGCAACCTAAGGTTGCCCGGAACCTGCAGCTCGCTCCTTGAAGTCCTGAAAATTTTTCAAAAAACATTGCAGCAGGGTGCACACAGAAGCAGATGACTTTTTGACAATAAACACCAAAACAAACAAATACCAGACAGACAAACCCAGTGCAGCCTACAGCAGCACGAACCAGGGACCCCGGCCACCGTCGTGGCCGCGGGTCAGGACCAGGAGTACCGCTGCGTCCAGCCCTCTGTATAGGTCCTTCCGTGGGACGTCCCAATTCCTGTTTAGCGACCGGTCCTTACCTCTCTTGAGAGTCCAGGTGGCTCGGTTTCCGAATTGAAAGTTTTGGGTGGACTGGAGTCCTCCTTGGTAGTCGTTCCCCACAGGGATGTGGTGTATCTCGCTGCGTGCCCGGGGACAAGTGGGGGAGAGCCTCCTGCCCTAAACAAGGGGTCCCTCTCACCCCTGCCGGGGGTGAGCCTACTGCCCTAAATAGGGGGTCCCTCTCACCCCTGCCAGGGGAGAGCCTCCTGCCCTAAATAGGGGGTCCCTCTCACCCCTGCCGGGGGAGAGCCTACTGCCTTAAATAGGGGGTCCCTCACACCCCTGCCAGGGGAGAGCCTACTGCCTTAAATAGGAGGCCCCTCTCACCCCTGCCGGGGATCTCGCTGCGAGCCTCCAAATGTTATGGGTTAGCTCAGCGAGATAGACCACCGACTCAGAATTTAAATTTTAAGAGCCTTTATTAAGCTGGCCAGCTGACTGCAGCCGCACCCCTCCCATAAGAGCCCACAGCTTGCAGTGCTGACCAAGAGTACAGCAAGACCTTTTATCTGCAGCACTACAAAGCACTTCTTTTAAAAAAGAAAAAACAAACTGCAAAGCGGTTCATCAGCCGTTCCTGGTACTGGCAGGGTAAAAAGTTTACATAAAATTTACGAGCAGGGCCACACCTGGCTGGGTTCAATCATAACACATTGCTTTTCTAGCGAGATAACTAGCCATTTTTCTCTCCCATGGTCCCTGCCCCTCAGCCTACTTAGTAATTCTTCTTTGTCAGGCCCCTGCCCCTAGGACATAAACCGCTGGGCCTCTCCGTGGTGTTTTCACCAGTAAAAGGGGTTGACAAGTCAAGTGTAGACGGAGGAGGAAGGCAGCTGTGGGTGCAGGCAGCTCTCCTTTGCTTCTCTCTTTTCCCCTAACGTCACCCAAACTCATCTCTCCGTGAGGAACTGACCGGAAGGAAATCAGTCGCCATGATGCCAAGGTCCTTGCTGAGGGGACTGTCCTGAATGCCCCAGGCGGTCCTCCGGGACCAGTAACGTCACCCGTAGCTGCAACTGCTCCTCAAACTGCTTCTGTATCAAGATTATTTGGAGGTTAAGTTCGGTGTGTTTTCTTACCAATCACACAAAACACACCTAACAGCTTCCCAAAAGACTAAGCAAAAGGCAGCTCCAGGAATGTGTCTGGTCACCTTCAGTCCGAGGGACCGCCCAGGCTTCCTCAAGCTCCCCGTCCCGTCTCACCCCTCTCTGGGCCTTCCCAACCACAGTGCCCCCCAACCCCCAATGCCCGAAGTTCCCTGAAGCTACCTCTTGTCTTCTTTTTTTATTCAATATATTTTTACTAATTTTCAGAGAGAGGGAGAGATAGAAACATCAATGAAAGAGAAACATCCATTGGCTGCCTCCTGCATGCCCCACACTGGGGACCAATCCCGCAACCCAGGCCTGCGCCCTGCCTGGGAATCAAACCGTGATCTCCTGGTTCATCGGTCTACACTCAACCAGAGCCATGACAGCCGGGCGGGCCGGGCTTACAGATGTCTCCAATTTTCTACCTTTCTGGCCCCCTCGGCCCAACCCCTGCCCCACCCCAGGTCTTCCCCAGCTATTGTCTGTGTCCGCGGCTTACGAATAGGGGCTGTCAATTTGGTCTCTTGGGTTGGGTTCTGGTTGCACTTGTGTGACTTTGTGAAAATTCAACAAGCTATTGTCAGCTGGTAGTTGGAACCAGTTCAATGCCAACAGGAATCCCCAAGTTGGGGTGCTGTGAAGAAGAAATTTTTGTTCAGTGTAAAAACAGCTCAATTGTGATTCAGCGTGGCTGTGAGGCGGCTAGACCCAGCCCCTCACCTGCTCGGCTCCTCCACGGTCTGCCCCCCTGTGCTGACCTGCTGCCTGTGCTGGTCTGCTCCCTGTGCTGGTCTGCTCCCTGTGCTGGTCTGCTCCCCTGTGCTGACCTGCTCCCTGTGCTGACCTGCTCCCTGTGCTGGTCTGCTCCCCTGTGCTGGTCTGCTCCCTGTGCTGACCTGCTCCCCTGTGCTGGTCTGCTCCCTGTGCTGACCTGCTCCCTGTGCTGGTCTGCTCCCCTGTGCTGACCTGCTCCCTGTGCTGACCTGCTCCCCTGTGCTGACCTGCTCCCTGTGCTGACCTGCTCCCTGTGCTGACCTGCTCCCTGTGCTGACCTGCTGCCTGTGCTGACCTGCTCCCCTGTGCTGGTCTGCTCCCTGTGCTGGTCTGCTCCCCTGTGCTGGTCTGCTCCCCTGTGCTGGGCTGCTCCCTGTGCTGACCTGCTCCCTGTGCTGGTCTGCTCCCCTGTGCTGACCTGTTCCCTGTGCTGGTCTGCTCCCTGTGCTGGTCTGATCCCCTGTGCTGGTCTGCTCCCTGTGCTGGTCTGCTCCCTGTGCTGACCTGCTCCCTGTGCTGGTCTGCTCCCTGTGCTGACCTGCTCCCTGTGCTGGTCTGCTCCCTGTGCTGACCTGCTCCCCTGTGCTGGTCTGCTCCCTGTGCTGACCTGCTCCCTGTGCTGGTCTGATCCCCTGTGCTGGTCTGCTCCCTGTGCTGGTCTGCTCCCTGTGCTGACCTGCTCCCTGTGCTGACCTGCTCCCCTGTGCTGGTCTGCTCCCTGTGCTGACCTGCTCCCCTGTGCTGGTCTGCTCCCTGTGCTGACCTGCTCCCTGTGCTGGTCTGCTCCCTGTGCTGACCTGCTCCCCTGTGCTGGTCTGCTCCCTGTGCTGGTCTGCTCCCCTGTGCTGACCTGCTCCCTGTGCTGACCTGCTCCCTGTGCTGGTCTGCTCCCTGTGCTGACCTGCTCGCTGTGCTGGTCTGCTCCCCTGTGCTGGTCTGCTCCCTGTGCTGACCTGCTCCCTGTGCTGACCTGCTCCCTGTGCTGACCTGCTCCCTCTGCTGGTCTGCTCCCTGTGCTGGTCTGCTCCCCTGTGCTGACCTGCTCCCCTGTGCTGACCTGCTCCCTGTGCTGACCTGCTGCCTGTGCTGACCTGCTCCCCTGTGCTGACCTGCTCCCTGTGCTGACCTGCTCCCTGTGCTGGTCTGCTCCCTGTGCTGACCTGCTGCCTGTGCTGGTCTGTGAAAGATCAGACAGAGGCCTAAAACCAGGACCACGGGCTTTATCAGAGGAGAAGGACCTGCGGGCTGCCTCCCAAGGGTGGGCACGCCTTTGAGGGGCGGAATGGGAAGGGGTGGGGGCTGAGTGTACCCGGCGCGCACTGATTGGTGGCTTACTGCATGGCCCATACAGGACAAGGCTTAGGGTATTTGGCAGGTGTGGCTTGGTGGTCCAATGTCTAGTCCATACAAGGTACCTGGTTAGTCACTCAGGTATTTCCGGGCTGCAGGTTACGTCATACCCCGCCCACCAGTTGGGGGAAGGGAGGATCTATCATTCCAGGCTTTTGGTAATATTAAAAAAAATTGAGAGTCTGGGCAAGGTCAGGGGGCGAAGGTCTGTCTTCCGTAGCTACTTCCTGCTGAGAGGGGACATCGTCAGGGGCATCTACCCGGGGTCTCAAAGATTCTGGTGACACAGGTGTCTCTAGGTTCTGAATTCAAGGCCAGATAGATTTCTCCCACCTTCTGGTTGGCGAACGCCTGCATTCTGTTCTGCAAAAAACTAGTGAAACAGCGCATGAGACAGGGCCAAAGAGCAAGATTCAAAGAATAAACACCGGTGGGCCTAATAGTGGGAGGAGCATGGGGTAAGTGAGCCAAAGATGGCATACCCCCTTCTAGCTGGTTACGTTGTCTTTGGTCAATCCTGCCCCGGAGGGATTTAATGTGATCTTTGACAATTCCTGATTCATTTACAAAGTAGCAGCATTCTTCCCCAAGAAAGACACAGTTACCTACTTTTTCTGCTGTCAAGAGAGCTAAAGCACGCTGGTTCTGTAGGGCTACTGCTGCTAAGGAGTCTACCTGCCTTTGAAGGGATTCAAGGGAATTGCTAATGACGGAGATATCTTCTGAAAATTCAGCAGACAATTTGTGGTAGAAATGAACAGAGGAGGAAATGCCTCCTACGCCTGTCCCTACTGCAGTGAGGACTTCCTTAACCACTAAGAGGGGAACAAGGGCTGCCCTTTTGTGGCGAGACCTGAGAAGACCAAGAGAGGATTCGAGTTCTCCCTCTGTTCTGATAGAAAGATTGGGGGTTAGGAAGACATAAAGGCAGAGCAAGTGTGACAGGTCCTGGGGACACAGGTGTAGGCTGTAGTCCCACAGAGGAGAAAAATACCCGGTGGAGGACAGGCTAAGGGAGGGGGTAAATTTCAGATTGTGTACAGTAGTAAGGCGCAGGGGTAGTTGAGGTAGTGGTTTGAGAGGTATTTGTTAAACAGGTAGTGTTTTCCGTATTAAAAAGAGAGATGTTGCATAGGGTGCACTGAGGTCTGGTATAGGTAAGAGTTAAGTTAGTGGTCCAATAGGTTGGGATTGGAGTGGCTATGATGAGGGTTCGAGCCAGTGACAGACAAATCCAACAGGATGTAGAGAAGGAGGGATTGATGTTAGAGAGCAGATAGAAAATTGTGTTGATGGGGGGGGGGGGGACAAAGGAGTAGGTCTGGGATCCGCAGGGTGAGAGAAAATGTCCTTTAGTGAGGGAGGGATAGGGCAGGATTAATAAAGACAATTATAGTAGAATTGATGACTCCCTCAACATCCCAAGTCCGTTTCACCTGAAAAGACCAAAAACCTTCATTGGTGCACTCATTGTTAGCTGCCTGTAGGAGGATTATGCTGAGGAGACAAGACATATAGAAGGCATTCGAAAACCTGAGCTTCTTCCAGAGTAAAAATTGGAGCCTGTGAGGAATGATGGGTCATCAGGTCCTGGATGGTGTCACCGAGTCTTCTTCAGGGATGGTGCGAGGCATTTGGTGAGCCTGAGAGAGGTAGGTATTGCAGTGAAAGTGGGAGGGAATGTTAGAATGGGCTGTATCCAAGGGAAAAGAGAATAGGAAGAAAAGGAGCAGTGGAAGCCGGGGACCTGGATGGCTGGATAGGAAGTAAGACACTGTGCTGGCTTAACTTCTTATTTTTACTGAACCTTAATATTCTGGTTTAGCTTACTAAGAGCAGGCGAACTCATTTAACCAGGCAATGCTCCGAAGTCTTTAAGTGAATAAAGGCTTTGGAAAATTACGTATAGCTATATGAGGCTGGAGAAAAGGCAGGGGGAGGAGGGAGTAGGCCCTGCAGTCTGTTCCCAGGCCTCTAGCCGCTTGGATTTTAAAACTGCCGCATTTTTCCTAGAGATGACGATCTCAGTTTCTGATAACAGCCGGACTGTTGAGTAAACCTGCCCAGTCAAGGAAGTTGTTTTTGGGGAAGGGTGGAGTGGGTGAGGGGAGCAGGGTGAGAAGACGCTGAGGTCAGAGTAGTTTTCAGAGCATTAAAGGGGTGAGAATGTTGGCCTTGGGATCTAAAGGCTCAGTGAGGGGGGTCCCGTCGCCATGTCACATCATGGAGGAGCTTTGCAAGAAGACTACAGTTGTGAACCCGGAGGCGAGAGTACACAGTGAGCCTGAGAAAGGAGAACATTTCTTGTTCAGAGGAGGGGACAGTCACAGAGGAGATAAGGAGATAAGGCGTTTACAGTCCCAGGAGTGGTGGGGCCTTTGGGGCAAGACAGTGAAATTGAGGCAGGTGACT
Organism: Myotis pilosus; assembly: GCA_036010255.1. Taxonomy (NCBI): domain Eukaryota; kingdom Metazoa; phylum Chordata; class Mammalia; order Chiroptera; family Vespertilionidae; genus Myotis; species Myotis pilosus. The sequence goes on from JASKON010000024.1 coordinate 833,707, forward strand.
GTGGTTCAGGACAACTGGGCTTTATGAGGGGAGACATGTTAGCCGTGGCCGGGCTCCGGGGTAGAATGAGAAAAGAGCGAATGGGGGTATTTAGTAAGATGCAGTATGGAGGTGAGGTGGCTGATGGCTGTGAGACTGATCCGTCAACCCCCATAATAGAGACTGAGGAGTGAGTGGACAAGGGTCCCAGCGAATTCGGGGAGGGCAGAATAAGTGGCCCCAGTGTCTATTAAAAAGGAGATTGGCTTACCTGTCGCCACAGTCCTTACCCGAGGCTCTGTCCTGGTGATGTACGTCTGTGGGACCCTGTCGGGGCCTAGGCAGCTTCTTCAGTGGCCAGTCCCAGGAGGTCTGGGGGCTCCAAACCGGATCCAGAGGGCAGCCATGCTGGACTGGCTGAGGCCTGAACGGAGGGGCCAGACTACAGTCTGAGTACCAGTGGCCTTTCTCTTCCGCACCTTGGGCAGGGCCCAGGCAGGGGTCTCGGGTTTGAGCAGGACTTGGCTCAGTGTCTTTCCTTGCTGCATTTGAGGCACGGGCCCGGAGGCAGCTTAGCCCTGACTTATCCGAGGTTGGAGGACCGGCACGTCGTTTGGGGTTCGAAAGCGGTGGCTAGGAGCTGGAAGGCTCCTAATGGGCCTCAACCTCAGCCTGATCTCGTCTTTGATTTTGGATATGGGTCTCCTCGTCTCTCTTATTAAAGACCTTAAAGATCAGATTAACGAGGTCTTCTTGAGGGGTTTGTGGAAGTTTGCTGTGCATGTTGGGGGGAGTAAAGGTGATCAGTGAAAGGGTAAGGGCTACGCCCTCCATCTTACCTTGGCCATGTGCTCGGCAAGGCTTCTTCCCGGAAGCCCAAGCCTCTGCTAGCCACACCCAGGACTTCTTTAAACTAACCAATGACAATCAAGGGAAGTCGCCATAGATATGACCACATCCTGTGTAACAAGACACCAGCTTGTGCCTGGACAATCGGTAGGGCCCACAGTCCTTTCTCCTCCCCTTACTCCAACCCCCCTATAAAACCTCTCTCCACATAGAGTTCTCTCTCTCTGCCACTTGGCTTGCCGTTGCGTCGGTGAGTGTGGTTGGGGAGCCGAACTAGTTCGAATAAAGACTCTGCTTTTGCATCGGACACGACTGGCTCCCTGGTGTGGTCTATTGGGGATCTTGAAATCTGGGCATAACAGTCAGGTCAGTGGAAAAAGAAACCTGAGATGCCTCTCAATCTGTGAGGCTGGGCACAGAGAATGGAGCGTGGACTCAGACTGTGCCCTCAGTTCCTGCTGCTCCCTCGGGTAGAATGGATGCAGGAATAGAAGAGGCTGTCGAGGAAGGCAGTCTGTGGGTGCCCTGAGAATGAGGTTAGTGGGAAAAGCTGTTTTGGAGCTCACGCTCTCAGGATCTGGGCTCTCAGGGACTGGGGAGAAGGCGGCTGCTGGTTAAAGGGTCTGAAGAGAAAGAGCCGAGGTGTTTTCGATTTGAGAAAGATCAGAGACTGAGAGGGGATGGCTGCCCAGGTAATACCCTCCCCCCTGTGACTTTTGAGCAAAGGGAACTGGCCAGCCACCTGAATTCAGTTGCTGGCGGTCAGTGGGCGGAGATACGGCAGAGAGTGCCCAGGGGAAGGCTGGCAGTGAGAGATCTCAGAAGGTAGAGAATGCAGGTTTCTACGGCAGGGTTATAAGGGTCAGGAGACAGAGAAAGGAGCTGAGAATCAGTTTGAGGGGCAAAGAGGACTTTGTAGGAGGATCTGATGAGTGTCAACCTTTACCTTAACTGAGCCTGTCTTTTTGCATCTATGATAACATACCCTTGAAATGTCTGGGTAACTTGTGACTTCCCTTTTTCTGGAGCCCCTGGGGCACAACCTAATGTGCTGGGCGCCAGGACAGAGACCACAGATTCCTTCATTATCATGTTAATTGTTCCTGCACCCACCTAAGTGTGTGTCCATCATTTTACTTTTTATCCAATCCCAGGGGTTTCCCTGCTTTGCTTTATCCCTCCTCCTTAATCTATCACCAATGGATTCCATGTCACCCACCTATGTCCCTCCTTTGATTGCAATGTATAAATACAGATGTAACCCACCATTCTCCGGAGCACTATCTCAATTTGTTGAGGTTCCGCTTCCTGGCATATGTTGACATTTTGGATCAAATAAACTCACAAAAATTCTTTACAGGTTTCAATGGTTTTTTACGTTAACATACCCATTGACATAACAAGAGCAACGAAGGCTCAGATACAACAGAAGGGCACACACATCCCACACAGCAAACACCGGCTGCTCAGATGACCAAGGCAGCCACACGGGTCTCAGGACACCCGCTGCATTCGGCCACTCTGGGTGGATCTATCTAATGGGTGGAAACAAACACATGGAAACAGACAAAATAAGGAGACAAAGGAACATGTCCCACATGAAAGAACAGGAGGATGCTCCGGGAAAACAACTAAATGAAAGGGAGGCAAGCAATCTACCAGACTCAGAGTTCAAACACTGATTCTGAAAATGTCCAGTAAACAGGGGAGACAAGTAGATAAACTCAGCAAGAATTTACACAAAGAGATAGAAACTATAAAATAGAACCAGTCAGAAATGAAGACTACAATAACTGGAAATACATGCAGACAAATGAAACCACACCCCCTTCTTAGAGCACACACAGGAATAAACTAGAAATAAATTAAAGACTTAAATGTTAGACTTGGAACCCAAAAAATCCTTGAAGAAAACAGACAGTAAAATCTCCGACATTTCTTGTATCAGTATTTTTTTTCCTGATATATCTCCTCAGGGAAGGGAAACAAAAAAAAATAAACAAGTGAAACTACATCAAACTAAAAAGTTTTTGCACAGCAAAGGAAACCATCAACAAAATGAAAAGACAACCCACTGAATGGGAGAACATGTTCACCAATGATACATCTGGTAAAGAGTTAATATGCAAAATTTATTTTCAAAAACGTGTACAACTCAACACCAAAAAAACAAACAACCCAATTAAACAATGGGCAAAGGACCTGAATAGACACTTCTCGACATGGGACAATCAAACGGCCAACAGACATATGAAAACATGCTCAAAGTCACTAATCATCAGAGATGCAAATCAAAACCACAATGAGATGTCACCTCACACCTGTCAGAATGGCTGCCATCAACACATCAACAAACAACAGGTGCTGGCGAGGATGTGGACAAAAGAGAACCTCCTGCACTGTTGTTGGGAGTGCAGACTGGTGCAGCCTCTGTGGAGAGCGTATGAGGTTCCCTCGAAACGTAATTGAGAATGGGCCCTGGTGGGTGCGTCTCAGGGGGCTGGGCACCATCCCAGGCACCAAAGGGTGGCTGGTTCCATTCCCGGTCAAGGCACATGCCAGTTGCAGGCTCAATCCCCTGCTGGGAACAGAAGGCAGCCGATCAATGTTTTACTCTCACATCAGTGTTTCTCTTTCTCCCTCTCCCTTTCTCTCTCTCTAAAAATCAATTTAAAAATACTTTTTAAAAATTAAAATTGGGAACTGCCTTATGACCCAGCGTTTCCACTTCTGGGATTATATCTGAAGAAACCTGAAACACTAATTCCAAAGAACAGATGCACCCCTTGTTCATTGCAGCACTATTTACAAGGTTTGGAAGCAGCCTGAATGTCCATCAATAGATGAGTGGGTAAAAAAGCTATAGTACTACACTTACACAAGAAAATACTCTCCAGCCGTAAAAAAGGGAAAACTGTGCCTTTTGTGACAGCATGGATGGACCTGGAGAGTACTGTGCTAAGTGAAATAAGTCAGTCAGAGAAAGACAAGTATCATATGATTTCACTTATATGTGAAATCTAGTGAACAAAATAAACTAACAAGCAAAATAGAAACAGACTCATAGATACAGAGCACAGACTGACATCTGTCAGAGAGGAGGGGTTTGGGAGGCTAGGTGGAAAAGGAAACGGGATTAAGCAAAGAAAAAGGCATAGAAACAGATAACATGGTGTGTGGTGTTTATCAGAGGGAAAGGGGTGGGGAGAGGTAATAGAGGGTAAAGGGATGATAAATGGTGATGGGAGGCTTGACTGAGGATGAATACACAATACAATATACAGAGTATGTGCTATAGAATTGTACACTTGAAACCTATGTACTTTTATTAACCAATGTCACCCAATAAATTCAATTTAAAAAATTTTAAGTAAAAATAGATAAAATAACTAAAATGAAGAATACATTACATGGACTCAAGAGCAGATGAGATGATGCTGAGAAACGAATTAGCAAACTGAAAGACAGGGTGGTGAAGAACACCCAATCCGAACAACAAAAAGAAAACATAATTTAAAAAAACTGAGGAGCCCAGCCAGCGTGGCTCAGTGGTTGAGCATCGACCAAGGAACCAGGAGGTCACAGTTTGATTCCCAATCAGGGCACATGCCAGGGTTGTGGGCTCAGTCCCGTGGGGGGAGTGCGGGAGGCAGCCAATCAATGATTCTCTCTCACCATTGATGTTTCTATTTCTCTCTCCCTTACTCTCTGAAGTCAATAAAAGAATATATTTTTTAAATTAAAAATAAATAAACTGAAGATAGTTTAAGGGACCTCAGGGACAATATCGATTATAACAATATACCCATCATAGGGGTATCAGAAAGAGAAGAAAGAAAGCAAGGGATTGAAAACCGATTTAAGAACTAATGACCGAAAATTTCTCTAATTTGGTGAAGGAAATAGACATACAATCCAGGAAGCACAGAGAGTCCCAAAAAAAAGAGGAACTCAAAGAGGCCCACACCAAGACACATCATAACTAAAATGCCAAAGATTAAAGATAGAGAGAGAATCTTAAAAGCAGCATGAGAAAAGCAGTTAGTTATCTACAAGGGAGCACCCATATGACTGTCAGTGGATTTCTCAACAGAAACCATGCAGGCCAGAAGAGAGTGGCAAGAGATATTCAAAGTAATGAATAGCAAGGGCTTACAACCAAGATTATTCTACCCAGCAAAGCTCTCATTTAGAATTGAAGGTCAGATAAAGAGCTTCACAGACAAGAAAAAGCTCAAGAATTTCATCACCACCAAACTAGTATTACAAGATATATTAAAGGGTCTTCTTTAAGAAGAAAAAAAGATTAAAACTATAATAAGAAGATAAAGAAAAAAATTCTCACTGACAAAGACAAACACATAATAAGAGCAGTGTATCAACTACCTATAAAGCTAGTACAAAGATTAAAATACAAAAGTAGGAAGAGCCCATGGAATTACAATAAATTAAGGTATACCTACAAACACACACATCAAAGTGAAAAGCAAGGACAAAAACAAATGTGGAGGGGATGAGTAAAAATGGCAGTGATTTTGGAATGTGTTCAAACGTAAGTGACAATCAACTTTAAAATAGACTACTATAAGCATGTCTTGGTATATATGAAGCATATAGTAACCACAAACCAAAATCGACAAGAAATTCACAAAAAATAAAGAGAAAATAATTTAAACACAACACTATAGAAACTCATCAACATACAAAGGAAGATAGCAAGAAAAAAAGAGAGAGTTACAAAAACAATCAGAATACTAATAAAATGGTATAACAGCATAATTTCAAAAATTACTTTAAATGTAAATAAACTAAATGATCCAAGAAAACATAGGTTAGCCAAACGCATATGCTCTCTATGAGACATGGCTTCAGGTGGAAAGACACCCCCTGACTAAATGTAAAACACAGAAAAAGATATTTAATTATAAATGAAAATTCTTTAAAAGCTGCACCCAATGTATAATTATATAAAGCAAATATAGAAGAACATAAAGAAAGAGGTCACTAGTAATACAGTCACCGTAAGGGAGTTCAACACTGCATTGACATCAATGGCTAGACATCCAGACAAAACCAGAGAGAGAACTGGCCTTAAATGACACATTAGAAATTATAAATTTCATTGATGTTTTAAAACATGTCACTCAAAAGCAGCAGGTATACACCATTCTTTTAAAATACACACGCAACACGTCCCAGGAAGGACCCCATGAGGCCACAAGAGGCGTTACCAGTGAAAAAAGCAAGGAACACAAGTAAATGTATAATAGCCTGCATTTGTGTGCACGCCATACCCCCCAACAAAGAACAGATTGCCAACTGTTATATATTCATGGAATGTTTCTGGAAGGATACACAATAACAACTCTAGTAATGGCTAGAGGGCAGGAGCTGATGACGACCTACTTTTTACTTCATGTTCTTTTGTATCATTGTATCTAGAAACACATGCATGTATTACAAATTTTTAAGCATATAAATTCTTTTTAAAAAGCATAGTTGGGAGGAGGGGGAGTCACCCTGGTAAGAATGTGAAGTAAGAGACTGGAGGCGGGAGACCAGCTAGCAGGCTACTGCAAGAGGCCAAGCCAGAGAACACGAGTGCTAGGGCAAGGACTGTGCCAATGAGGGTGGAGGAAAGAGTGGGCTCCAGGGAGCTTTTTGCAGATAGAATTCAAATTCGGGTAAATGACTGGACATGAGGGTGGAAGCAGGAGAGAATGACTTGCCAGAGTTAGAGTAAGAAAGATTTCATGCTTGGAGCCACGCCCCGAGGTCTTCCCATTCCTCCAACAGCTCCTAAAGGCCCGAGGGACAGAGATCTGCCTGGGGGAGCTGAGGAGAGGGTGCCCAGGGTCAGCAAGTAGCTGGGTGAGAAAATAGCTCCAGCTTCTCTCTCTCTCTCTCTCTCTCTCTCTCTCTCTCTCTCTCTCTCTCTCTCTCTCTCTCTCTTTCCCCATCACCTGGACTACTGGACTGCACCCCAGACTCACCCAGAGGAGCTGAAACACATACTTTCCTACATAACACACTTTGGAAAAAAAGAACACCCATCCGCATTCTCCTCATTTCCTTCCTGCCAACAATCAGCAGAAATGACTACACCATAAAGAAAATATTTTTTTGAATTTTTTCCATGTCTCCATCAAGGACGGCATTGCCCCTCACTTTGGGATAGCCTGACCCAGAGCAGCTGCAGGGTGCTTCATTTGCATGCTGCAATTCTATTGGCTGCCGCCAGCTGGCAAAAGGTGCTGGGTAACTGTCAGCCTCCTAAGAGGTGTCAGAGACGCTGTGAGCTGGTGTCAGGAAGCAGCTGCTCACTGGCAAAGCAGCTTTGCCTGGGGTAGGAGCTGACCCTGGAAAGTTGAGGGGGAGGTGACCTCAGACAGCATGGGACCTCTACCTGTTTTTTCCCCACAAAAAAAGAAAGAAAAAAAGAAAGAAAGAAAAAGAAAGAAGAAAGAAAGAAAGAAAGAAAGAGAGAAAGAGAGGAAGGGAGGGAAGGAGGGAGGGAGGGAGGGAGGGAGGGAGGGAGGGAGGGAGGGAGGGAAGGAGGGAGGGAGGGAGGGAGGAAGGAGAAAGAAAGAAAAGAAAAAGCTAACTCTGCTCGCATTCCACAGGGCTGTCTTGTTTACCCCAAGCACATCTATGCCTGCCTAAAACACTGCCAATTCTCTTTCCCTTTACCAAATAGACTGAGTCAGGACTCAGGGGCCTATTCTGAGGGGTGTGGGGCTAGGCAGAAGCGGGTAAAGGGGGAATGGAGGACATCTGTAATACTGTGAACAAAAAGCGGAAAAAAGTATAAAAATAAAAATTTACTTTCTGTGATCTAAAATTATAAAACAACTAGAGGCCCAGTGCACAAAATTGCAGTCCAGGAGCCCTCAGGGGATGTCCGACTGATGGCTTAGTGCTGCCATGGAGCCGGGAGAGGCTCCCACCACTGCCACTGCGCTCGTCAGCCATGAGCCCAGCTCAGGGCTTCTGACTGAGCGGTGCTCCCCCTGTGGGAGCGCACTGACCACCAGGGAGCAGCTCCTGCATTGAGCGTCTGCCCCCTGGTGGTCAGTACACATCATAGCGACTGGTTGTTCCACCGTTCAGTCAATTTGCATGTTAGCCTTTTATTATATAAGATAATAATTTTTTTTTTTTTTATTTTTTAATCCTCACCTGAGTATGTTTTTCCATTGGTTTTTAGATAATGGAAGAGAGTGGTAAAGACAGAGAGAAACATCAATGTGAGAAACACATCAATTGATTGCCTCCTGCAGTGCCCCAACCAGGGCCCAGGCCAGGGAGGAGCCTGCAACCAAGGTACATGCCCTTGACCAAAATCAAACCCAGGACCCTTCTACTGAGCCAAACCTGCTGGGGCAATAATAAATTTTTATTTAAAAATATTACAACTAGCAGGGCCAGCATGCACCAGTGGTTGAGCCTTGACCTATGAGTCTGGAAGTCACGATTCCACTCCTGGTCAGGGCACGTGCCCAGGTTGCAGGCTTTATCCCCAGTGTGGGGCATGCTGGAGGCAGCTGATCAATGATTCCCATCATTGATGTTTCTATCTGACCACATCAGATATGACCCAGGTAGCCCTATGAGCAGCACACCCACAGGGAAGTCTGGGCTGGCACCGGAGCCTGCAGGGGCAAATCCCACTCAGTGGGTCAGCTCAGACACTGGTGGGGATCTGTCCTATGGTCAGCCAGCCTGAGGACAACCCCAGGCACAGACAGACCAGCAGCAACCAAGATTCAACTACAACAGGAGGCTCACATAACACACTGAGGACATGCCTGGAGCACCCAGCTCAGGTGACACTGAGCCCGCAGGACACCCAATACAGAAGGCCACGCTGCTCCTGCGGGGAGATACAGCAGATTGCCTGCTACAGAGAAACAAAGACAGGGAGGCAGCCAAAATGGGGAGACAAAGAAACATGCCCCAAATGAAACAACAGGGGAAAGTTTCAGAAAAAGAATTAAGTGGAGGCAAGCAATCTACCAGATACAGAGTTCAAATGACGGTTATAAAGATGGTCAAGGAACTTAGTAAGAACTTAAACAACACAAAAAAGGGATATAGAGCCCGGGTTAGTGTTGCTTAGTGGTTAGAGCATTGGCCCACTGAAGGGGCATGGGTTCAATTCCCAGTCAAGGGCACATATCTGGGTTGTGGGTTCAATCCCCAGCCTCTGTTGGGGCACATGTGGGAGGCAACCAATCAGTATGTTTCTCTCACATTGATGTTTCTCTCTCACACACACACGTACCCTCTCTCCCTCCCTTCCACACTCTCTAAAAATCAGTGGAAAAAATATCCTCGGGTGAGGATTAACAAAAAAAGGGGGAACATAGAAACCATAAAAAAGAACCTGTGAGAAATGAAGACTACAATAAATAAAATGAAATATATACTAGAAAAATATCAGCAGCAGATCAGATGAAGCTGAGGATCAAATTAGCAATTTGGAAAATTAGGCAGCAGATAACACCCAATCACAGCAAGAAAAAGGAAAAACAAAGAAATTTTTTAAAATGAGGATAGTTTTAAAAACGGCTGGATCAACATCAAGCATACCAACATCTGCATCGTAGAAGCTTCAGAGGAGAAGAGAGAGACCAAGTCATTGAAAATCTATTATAAGAAATAATGACTGAAAGCTTGTCTAATCTGGTGAAGGAAAAAGAAACACAGTCCAGAAGCACAGAGCGTCCCAAACATGATGAGCCCAAAGAGGCCCATAGCAAGGCACATAATAATCAAAATGACAAAGACAGAATCTGAAAACCAGCAAGAGAAAATCAGTCAGTTACCTACCAGGGCGCTCCCATGAAACTGTTGGCTGATTTTTCAACAGAAACTTTACAGGCTATAAGGACGTGGCAGGAAATATTCAAAATGATGAAAAGCAAGGATCTACAATGAAGACTGCCCTACCTACAAAGACTATCATGAAAAATTGAAGAATAAAGAGCTTCCCAGACAAGAAAAAGTAAAGGCAGTTCATTACTACCAAACCAGTATTACAGGAAATGTTAAAGAACTACTTTAAGAAGGAGGAAAAAACCACAAATATAAATAATAATATGGCAATAACTAAGTACTTATCACTAATCAGTTTAAATTTAAATGAACTAAACACTCTAACCAAAAGACATAGGGTAGCTGAATGGATAAGAAAACAAAACTCATGTACACACTGACTACAAGAGCCCATACAGAGACTAAAAGTAAAGAAATGGAAAAAGATATTTCATGCATATGGAAACCAAAAGTAATCTGAAGTAACAACACTCATATCAGAAAACAGACTTTAAAACAAAAGCTATAATAAGAGATAAAGAAAGACATTTCATAATGATAAAGGGCTCAATCCAACAAGAGGATATAATCCTTGCAAATATTTATGCATCAACACAGAAGCACCTAAATATATGAAGCAAATATTGATGAACACAAAAGAAGAGATCAACAGTAATACAGTCATAATAGGGGATTTTAATACCCCATTGACATCAATGGAATGATCTTTAGAAAATCAACAAGAAAACAGTGGTCTTAAAAACATTAGACCAGCCGAACCGGTTTGGCTCAGTGGACAGAGCGTCGGCCTGCGGACTCAAGGGTCCCAGGTTAGATTCCGGTCAAGGGCATGTACCTTGGTTGTGGGCACATCCCCACTGCGGGGTGTGCAGGAGGCAGCTGATCGATGTCTCTCATCGAAGTTTCTAACTCTCTATCCCTCTCCCTTCTTCTCTGTAAAAAAAAATCAATAAAATATATTTTAAAAAAAACAACAACAACATTAGACCAGATGGATTTAAATGACATTTTTAGAGAATTTCACCCCAAAGCAGCAGAATATACATTCTTTTCAAGTGAACATAGAACGTTTTCTAGGATAGACCACATGTTGGGCCACAAAACAAGTGTCAATAAATTTAAGAATATTAAAATCAGAGAACCAAGATGGCGGCATAAGGTTTGACCTGTGCGTGCTGCCTCCCACAACAACATTGAAACTACCAACTATAAGACAAACAGCTATCATCCAGAACCATGGGAAGGCTGGCCCAGTGGAAGCTCTACAACTGGAAGGAAAGAAAGAAGCACATTGAGACTGAGTAGGATATGCAGAGGCGCCAAGAACAGAGACGGGTTGCAACTGGATTCGAGGTTTTTTTCAATTGAAAGGGGATACAAACTCTCGAATCCACTGAGCTTGTTTGGGGTGAGACTCTGAGGTCCCAGACCCCTACGGGGAGAGGCGGGTCGGCCTTGCAGCGGATCGGAGAGCGAGAGTGGCTTTCTCGCGGAGCTGCTCGCCAGCACTCGGGGATGCAGAGACGCAGAGTCACGGAGAGACGAGGCGTCGAGGAGACACTGACGGCAACCATTGCTGTTTGCTCCGCCCTGGTGATTACCTGAGACCCCGCCCTACTCAATTTACATCCCCACCCAAGCTGTGCCAGTGCACAAAAGGAACCACCTGCGCTTTTGCAGCCCAACCCAACAAACTACAGATTTCAACTCCTCACATACATAAGGGACACACTCAAGAAGCAGAATCAGCCCTGACCGGTTTGGCTCAGTGGATAGAGCATCGGTCCTGCGGACTGAAGGGTCCCGGGTTCGATTCCTGTCAAGGGCATGTACCTTGGTTGTAGGCACATCCCCAGTTGGGGGTGTGCAGGAGGTGGCTGATCAATGTTTCTAACTCTCTCTCTCTCCCTTCCTCTCTGTAAAAAATCAATAAAACTTTAAAAAAAAAAAAAAAAAAAAAAAAAAAGAAGCAGAATCAGGTTCGGAGGAAGCCGGAGCCAGACCCAGCTGGGCCGGCGACATGGAACCGCTGTACCAGCAAACGAACAAGCAGGCCCACCAGATCCAGTCTCACATGGGACGCCGGGAGAAGGCAGACAGCAGTCTGTGCACTTAGTAGAAAACGAAATCCAAGCAAGCATACCAGACATTCAGCCAGCAAGAACTGTTGTGCCCAGATTTCAAGATTCCCAAGGGCCCACCAGGGAGCCAGCGAGTCCGATGCAAAAGCAAAGAGTCCCTCATTTCGAACTAGTTCGGCTCCCCGACCACACTCACCGATGCAACGGCAAGCCCCGTGGCCGAGAGAGAGAACTCTGTGTGGAGAGAGGCTTTATAGGGGGTTGGGGCAAGGGGAGGAGAAAGGACTGTGGGCCCTGCCGATTGGCCAGGTGCAAGTCAGTGTCTTGTCACACAGGATGTGGTCATATCTATGGCGACTTCTCTTGATTGTCATTGGCCAGTTCAAAGTAGTCCTGGGTGTGGCCAGCAGCGGCTTGGCTTCCAGGAGGAAGCCTTGCTGAGCACATGGCCAAGGTAAAATGGAGGGCATAGCCCTTACCCTGGGGCAAGGTGGAGGGCGTAGCCCTTACCCTGGGGCAAGGCGGAGGGCGTAGTCCTCGCCCTTTCAAGAACACCTGGAGATTTTGTCCAGCAAGGAGCCGCCCAACAAAAGACAGAATGCCAAACTTCGTGTTGACCTGTTAAAGTATGATGTCCAGCACCTGCAGACTGCTCTCAGAAACTTCCAGCATCGGCAATACGCAAGGGAGCAGCAGGAGAGAGAGCGAGAGGAGCTTCTGTCTTGCACCTTCACCTCCAACGTAGGATGTGGCACCCCCTGTGAGGCTGTGTGAGGCTGAGACAGCCCCTGCGAGGCTGCAACGGCCCGCGTGAGGCTGCGTGAGGCTGCAACGGCCCCTGGGACGCCGGCAGAGCCGCGCGAGCTGCCCAGATGGCTTCATCGATGGCCTGCGAACCAGCTCGCAGCCCCACGCACAACTATCACCTGAAGGGCGAGAGGGGCGAGAGCAGCTGCAGTGTTGCTTTCTCCTCACTTTTGGTATCAAAATCCTCATTTTAAATGTAAGAGGACACATTATTTTAAAAAGCCGTTACGTGGCTCCGTACCCTTTCTGAGTAGAGCGTGAACAAGTCGTGAGAGAACTTTCCGAACACGGGGACACATTGCGGATGGAAATAGTTATATTTTCCATGTGTATGACCTTTGACCCGGTGACAAAAAGCGTACACCTATGGATGAGGACAGTGGAGGGGGAGGGGGTAAGGGCAGAGGGTGGGGTGGGAACTGGGTGGAGGGGAGCTATGGGGGAAAAAGGGGGAACAACTGTAATAATCTGAACAATAAAGATTTATTTTTAAAAAAACAGAATATTAAAATCATGTCAAGCATCTTCTCTGACAACAATGGTAGATGAAACTAGAAACCAATTACAAGAAAAAAACAAAAATACACACAAACTTATGGAGGATAAATTGCATGTTGCTAAACAATGAATAGGTTAATAATGAGATCAAGAAGGAAAACAGCCCTGGCCGGTTTGGCTCAGTGGATAGAGGACTGAAGGGTCCCAAGTTCGATTCCAGTCAAGGGCACATGCCCAGATTGCAGGCTCCACCTCCAATAGGGGGTATGCAGGAGGCAGCCTATCAATGACTCTTTCTCATTGTTAATGTTTCTAACTCTCTCCCTCTGCCTTCCTCTCTGAAATCAATAAAAAATATATATTTTTATAAGGGACAACAAAAGGTATCTTGAGGTAAATTACAATAAAAACAGAACAACCAAAACGCTAAGGGAGACAATTAAAGCGTCTGAAGAGGGAAACTCAGCAACAAGACCTACCTCAGAAACAAGAAAAGTATCAAACAATCTAATCTTATCCCAAAAGAAACTAGGAAAAAGAATATTAAACAAAACTCAGAGAGTAGAAGGAATGAAATAATAAAAACCAGAGCAGAAATAAACAAAATAGAGTTAAAAAAAAAAATACAAAGATCAATGAAACCAGGAGCAGGTTTCGGGAAAGATGAGCAAAATTGACAAACTGGACTCATCAAGAAAAAAAGAGAGAAGCTGGGCCAGCATGGCTTGGTGGTTAAGCATTGACCTATGAACCAAAAGGTCATGGTTCAATTCTCAATCAGGGCACATGCCCTGGTTGCGGGCTCAATTCCCAGTAGGGGGCATGCAGGAGGCAGCCAATCAATGATTCTCATCATTGATATTTCTATCTCTCTCTCTCTCTCTCCCTTCTTCTCTGAAATCAATAAAAATATTTTTTCTTTAAAAAGAGAGAGGAACCAGATAAATAAAATCAGAAATGAAAAAGGATTACTGATAACTGACACCTCAGAAACACAAAGAATTATAAGAAAATGCTATAAACAATTATATGCCAACAAATTAGACAATCTGGAAGAATTGGATAAATTCCTAGAAACATACAATCTTCCAAAACTGAATCAAGATGAAACAGAAAATCAGAAGAGACTGATTATAACCAATGATATCAAAGCAGTAATCAAAAAATTTCCAACAAACAAAAGTCCTGGACCAAATGGTTTCAGAGGAAAATTTTATAAAATATTCAAAGAAGAATTAACACCCACCCTTCTCAAACTATTTGAAAATTTTCAAGAGGAGGGAAGACTCCCAAGCTCATTTTAAAAAGTTAGAATTATCCTGATTCCAAAACCAGATAAAGACACTACAAATAAATCATAGATCAATATCTTCAATGAACACAGAAGCAAAAATCCTCAACAAAATATTAGCAAACTGAATCCAGCAATACATTAAAAAGATTGTATACCATGATCTAATAGAATTCAATCCTGGGATACAAAGATGATTTAATATCTGCAAACCAATTAACGTGATGCACCACATAAACAAAATAAAGGATAAAATCATAGACCATATCAAATGATGCAGAAAATGCATTTATAAATCCCAGCACCCATTTATGACTTAATAAAACACTCTCAGCAGAGTGGGACTAGAGGGAATATACCTCAACATAATAAAGGCCATAGATGACAAACTCACAGCCAACATCACACTCAATGAGGGAAAACTAATGGTGTGTCCCTTAAGGTCAGAAACAAGACAGAGGTGTCCACTTTCACCACTCTTATTCAACATAGTACTGGAAGTTATAGCCACAGCAATCAGACAAGAATAAATAAAAAGCATTCAAATTAGAAAGGAAGACATAAAACTGTTATTATTTGCAGATGACATGATATTGTACATAGAAAACCCTAAAGACTCCATCAAAAAGTCAAAGAGAAGTGATAACTTAACTCAGTAAAGTAGCAGAATGCAAAGTATTCAGAAATTGATTGTACTTTTATACACCAAAAATGAACTATCAGAATGAGAAACTGAGAAAACAATCCCATTAATAATTGCATTAAAAAAAACCACCAAAATAAAATGCCTATGAATAAATTTAACCAAGGAGGTAAAAGACCTGGACTCAGAAAATTAAAGGCCTGGACATTAAAGAAGATACAGGTAAATGGAAGCATATACCATGCTCATGGATAGGAAGACTTAACATGATTAAAATGTCTATACTACCAAAAGCAATCTGTAGATTCAACACAATTCCGATCAAAATACCAATGGCATTTTTCACAGAACTCCAACAAATAATGCCAACATTTATATGGAACTACAAAAGACCCCAAATAGCCACAGAAATCTTGAGGTAGGGAACCTTTTGTGGGTATGACATTACCTGATATCAAACTATACTAACCATTACCTGATGTCAAACTATACTACAAGGCTATAATGATCAAAACAGCACGGTACTGGCATAAAAACAGATAGATCAATGAAACAGAATAGAGAGCCTAGAAATACTAGTAAACCCACACCTATATGGTCAATATATAACCAAGGAGACAAGAACACAGAATGAGGTAAAGACTCTCTATTCAATAAATGGTGAGGGAAAATTGGACAGAACATGCAAAATATGAAACTAACCCACCTTATTACACCATATCTAAGAATAAACTTGGGCAAGGCTCAGTGGTTGAGCGTCGACCTATGAACCAGGAGGTCACGGTTCAATTCCCAGTCAGGCCACATACCCAGATTGTGGCTTGATCCCCAGTAGGAGCCATGCAGGAGGCAGCCAATCAATGATTCTCATCATTGATGTTTCTATTGAGAAGGCTAAAAAGGGCTAATTCAAATGTAACCCTGATATTTGGGGGGCTAGCAATTGGAATCCATGCCAGCAAGCCCAGTGTACATTCTTGATAACCTATAATTAAGACACTACCTCCTTCCCAGAAACTGGTCTTGCAGAACCTGTTACAGAGGCCATAAACCTGTGAACAGTTCACTGCCCTAGAGGGTGGGTTACCCATCAGCTATGGCCTGGAGTCCCCCAACACCTGAGGGCCTCCTTGCAAAGTCCGAGAAAAGGACCGGAAGCATAATCCATATTTGCGGGACAAAGACCACAGGGAGATATGAAATGAAGGCTCCTGCATGTTTCAGTGCTCAGATTTGGAAGCTATTCCCTGAGTCTGCTGGCATAATTAAACAGTGTCCCTCCATTTCTTTAAAGCGTCGCTTGGTTTTCTTTGGTCTTCTGCAACACTACCTCTCTTTCCCTCTCCCTTCCTCTCTGAAATCAATAAAAATATATATTTAAAAATAAAAAACAAAGACGCTACTGCAGCTATGATACAACATCCTTAATATAACACCCTTAGAAATCCTTTTATTTAACTGAGAAGGCCTGCTAGGCACCATTTTAAGTTTTCCTGGGGTGTTAACAAAGATTCTACAATCATACCCTGGATTTAATCTTTAACTTTGGATCAGCTCTTACTTTGAAAAGTTGTTGCCTGCTGGAGAGACTAGAAATGAGAACTAGAGTTCTTTTCCAACCCAACAAACCAGACATCCGTGTTTAGCTCATCCCTCTCCCAAAACGCCGGTGCAGCTGGAAGCAGCCCGATGGCACTTTCAAGCTTCCATCTCTAGGACCGGGAGAGCACGATGCTGAGCAGACTAAGCCAGTCAGAGAAAGGTAAGTATCCCATGATCTCACTCATGTGTCTAATGAACAACAAATTGATGAGCAAAAATAGACCCAGAGACATAGAAGCATCGAACAGACAGCCAAACCTCAGAGGGAAGGCAGGGGAGGGTGGAGGTGGTGGGAGAGATCAACCAATGAACTCATATACATACATGCATAACCCACCGACACAGTGAGTGGTGAAGACTTGGGGGGCTTGGGGGTGAGAGAGGGCAATGGGGGAAAGCAGGGGGACATATGTAATACTTTCAACAATAAAGATTTAAAAAAAAAAAAAAAGATTCCATCTC
Organism: Myotis pilosus; assembly: GCA_036010255.1. NCBI lineage: Eukaryota > Metazoa > Chordata > Mammalia > Chiroptera > Vespertilionidae > Myotis > Myotis pilosus. Next base: position 850,757 of record JASKON010000024.1, read on the forward strand.
TAGATCTCTTCAGCCAAACCCACAACTTCAGGAAATACGGCCCATCCTCCCCATCAGGGAGCTGCCTGTTATCATGGAAAGATTGACAACCTTGTTGCAGAAACTAGAGCCGCCAGCCCTTTGAAGGCCCCCAGCCTTTGCATACCCACAGGCCTTTGCAAATCTCCATCCTGTGAACTACCCATTTGGCATATCTTTTGCCTCCTTCCCCATGTAATCTTTGTCCTTCTACCCAATATAAGCAGTGGCTTATGGTGGGGGCCAGATTTCTGTGGGTGACCTGCTGCTCTCCCACGCTGCCGGCAGGATCAGAATGAACACTTATATGTGATTCAACCCCGCCTCTGCTGAACTGGCTCAAGTAGTGACAGCAGCCTGGACCCCTTGGTTGTCTGGTTATAGATCCAGCTTCCAAGTTGTTTCCTCACTACTCTTTTGTGAATATTTCTCTCTTCTCTGCGTCCAGGAGGCTAGAGAGCCGTCCAGCTCATGGGTAGGGGCGGCTGGGGATTGAGAAAATGGAAGCTGGGGTGGGGTAGGACCACTGTCCTCTGATGGAGAGACAGGGACCCAGAGCCAATACAGCGAGTTTACTTTATACAGCAAAAACCAGGAAGTTTTACTAAAGGTCCAGACAAAGGAGATTAAGTGCATTCTTGGGTGGGCCCCAGTGGAGTCCTGTTCATCCCTGGTGCTTGGCTGGATTTAAATAACAAAACCCACCCGCTGGCACCTGGGCTGAAGGTCAAGCTGACAACACTTCTGCCTCTGGCAAAGCATGTTTCCAGGACGTGGCTTTGCCAGCGCCACTGGTTTCAGCTGAGGATAATTAAAGGAACGCCCACGTGCCTTCCCAGGCCCGCTACGCTCTTCCAGCCTCTCCGAAGTTTGCTCACTGCTCCTCCAGCCTGCACAGCAGTCGCACTGCTTTTCACTCAAACCTTCGCCCACCGCCCAGTTCCAAAGCCAGTGCCACGTGTCTAGGTGTGTAAGATAGCACCGTACTCCTAGGTATCAATGTATAGATCAGGTATCCACTGTCACATGACCGATCACCTAGAACAATAGTTTAAAGCAATTACCCTTTTATTCACCTCATGGATTCTATGGATTAGGAATTCAGACTGGTCTCTGTCCCACCGTATCTGGGGCCAGCTTGAAACTCGAACAGCTAGGGGGGTGCCTCAAAGAGTACGGGGCTAGGATTATCTGGAAGCTTCTTTTAGAAAAAAAAATTATTGATTTTTTACAGAGAGGAAAAGAGAAGGAGAGGGATAGAGAGTTAGAAACATTGATTCGGTTGCCTCCTGCACACTCTCTACTGGGGACGTGCCCACAACCACGGTACATGCCTTTGACTGGAATAGAACCTGAGACCCTTCAGTCCACAGGCCAACGCTCTATCCACTGAGCCAAACCAGTCATGGCTGGAAGCTTCTTTATTCACATGTCTGAAGCCTGGGCTGAAGTGACTCTGAAGCTAAATTCACCTGGGACTGTTGGCCAAAGAGCCTACACACACGATGCCCAGCCCTGTGAGTAGGACTTCCTTACAGCACGGCAGCCGCGGGTCCTCGGACATCTTACATGAAGGCTCTGGGAGTGAGTGTCCCAGCCAACAAAGTGAAAGCTCTATGGCCTTTTAAGACCCAAATTCAAGTCTTTTTTATTTTATTTTTATTTATTTATTATATTTCAGAGAGGAAGGGAGAGGGAGAGACAGAAACATCAATGCTGAGAGAGAATCATTGATCAGCTGCCTCCTGCATGCCCCACACTAGGGATGGAACCTGCAACCCAAGCATGTGCCCTGACTGGGAATCAAACCACGACCTCCTGGTTCATAGGTCAACACTTTTTGAGCCACGCCGGCCAGGCCCAAATTCAAGTCTTTTAGCATCGCTCCTGCCATACTCTAGTGGTTGAGGCAGTCACAAGCCCATTGAGATTAAAGAAGGGACACAAACTTCACTTCTTGATGAAGGAATATCAAACTCAGATCCAGGTTTTAGAATCGCCATTGTGAGTGTATCGGGGATAGTCCATTCCCGTCCTAGGTGGTGTCTGTTGGGATTACGCATGCTTCTGTGACCATGAGGCAGATGAGCTGGGGACTAGTGGATTTTATTTTTTTATTTTCTTTGTTTTTGAATTATTATTTTTTAATTAAATCTTTATTGTTTAGATTATTACAGATGTTCCTTATTTCCCCCCCCCCATAGCTCCCCTCCACCTGGTTCCCACCTCACCCCCTGCCCTTACCACCCCTCCCCCATTGTCCTCATCCGTAAGTGCACAATTTTCGTCCAATCTCTTCCCGTATCCCCCACATCCTTTCCCCCCCAAGAATAGTCAGTCCACTCCCTTTCTATGCCCCTGATTCTACTATATTCACCAGTTTATTCTGTTCATTAGATTATTTATTCACTTGATTTTTAGATGCACTTGTTGATAGATGTGTATTTGTTGTTCATAATTTGTATCTTTACCTTTTTCTTCTTCTTCCTCTTCTTAAAGGATACCTTTCAGCATTTCATATAATACTGGTTTGGTGGTGATGAACTCCTTTAGCTTTTTCTTATCTGTGAAGCTCTTTATCTGACCTTCAATTCTGAATGATAGCTTTGCTGGGTAAAGTAATCTTGGTTGTAGGTTCTTGTTATTCATCACTTTGAATATTTCTTGCCATTCCCTTCTGGCCTGCATGGTTTCTGTTGAGAAATCAGCTGACAGTCGTATGGGTATTCCCTTGTAGGTAACTGACTGTCTTTCTCTTGCTGCTTTTAAGATTCTCTCTTTGTCTTTGGCTCTTGGCATTTTAATTATGATGTGTCTTGGTGTGGTCCTCTTTGGATTCCTTTTGTTTGGGGTTCTCTGTGCTTCCTGGACTTGTAAGTCTATTTCTTTCACCAGGTAGGGGAAGTTTTCTGTCATTATTTCTTCAAATAGGTTTTCAATATCTTGCTCTCTCTCTTCTTCTGGCACCCCCATAATTCGGATATGCTTGAAGCTGTCCCAGAGGGTCCTTACACTATCTTCATATTTTTGGATTCTTTTCTCTTTTTGTTTTTCCGGTTGGGTGATTTTTGCTTCTTTGCATTTCAAACCTTTGACTTGATTCTTGCGATCCTCTAGTCTGCTGTTGGGAGTCTGTATAATATTCTTTATTTCAGTCAGTGTATGCATAATTTCTAGTTGGTCCTTTTTCATAACCGCGAGGGTCTCACTAGATTTCTTGAGGGTCTCACTAGATTTCTTGAGAGTCTCACTAAATTTATCAGCAGTTTCTAGAAAATTCTTGAAAAACCTTATAAGTGTGGCTTTGAACTCTATATCCAGTCCTTTGCTTTCCTCCATTTCTGTCATTTGTGACCTGTTTCTTTGTCTCTGCATTTTTTATGCTTCTCTGTGTTGATAGAGTGGCTTTGTGTGCTAGGTGTCCTATAGGGCCCAGTGGCTCAGCCTCCCCAATTACCTGAGGTGGACACTCTTGGTGCACCCCTTTGTGGTCTTTGTGCACAGTCTTGCTGTAGTTAAGCCTTGATTGTTGTAGGTATCACTGGGAGGAATTGACCTCCAGGCCAATTGGCTGTGAGAATCAGCTGTGTCTGCAGTGGGAGAAGTTCTGTGCTGGAGACACCCTTCTGGGACAAGATTTGCTTCAGTGGGACTTTGGTGCTCTCTGAGTCTGACCCCTGAGTGTGTCCCTTATGGATCTGAGGAGTTGTAATCTGGATGGTCCCACTCTGACCACTGGGTACACTGGCTCTTGGATCTCTAAGGAGGTGCTAATTTAGCCTCTGCCTGAGGCTACCCAATAGGAGCTATGGAGAAATCTGCAGATTCCTCTTCTTTGTTTGGGGTTTGGAGGTGCCCAGACGAGGCCCAGCTATAAAGCAATGCAAGGTGCTGTGGGGCCTTGGGCCTTCTCTTGGAAGTTCTGGGTCTGTCTGGCTCAGCTGCAGTTTGTTAGGTAATTTTCAGATTGCAAAGGGCCAGGCCTTCCATATGCAAAAGCCTCTGCCACAGCTTGGGTGGGGCATGGTCTCAAGGAATCAAAAGGGCGGAGCAAGCAGCTAAGGCTGCTCCTAAGTCCTGCCCTAAGAGGCCCCGAGTCTCAGTGTCCCGGTAATGGCTGCAAGTACCTCTGAGAGAAAGCCGCCCTCGAGTTCCGACCGCTGCCAGACAGTCCAGTTTCTCCCCGAATGAGTCTGGGTCCCTAGAGACTCACCCGGCACTGGAGTTCAGAGCAGTCGGGAGCTTGTGTCTCCCTCCTGATTGAAAAAGACAGCCGCATCCTCAGTTCCAGCCCTTTCTGTGTGAGCCTCCGTACCTTTGCACTTTACTTCCACACCTCCTCTGAGTCTCAGTGTGCTTTTCTCTTTCCTTCTATTTGTAGAATTTCCACTCAGCCAGCCTTCCTGTGGTTTGGATGATGTCTGTTTTGTCTTTTAGTTGTATTTTTGAAGTGGTTGTGCGAGGCAGCAATTTCCGGTGTTTACCTATGTCGCCATCTTGGTTTTCCTCGACTAGTGGATTTTAAATGGTGGTTGGTAGAAATGGAGGCTCCTGTTCTCCATGTGGCTAGCACACACCTCCTCACAGGGCAACTGAGTTCCAAGAAGGCAAGTCCCATGGTACAAACACTATCGAGTTTCTGCTTGGATCATATTTGCCGAGAGCCCACTGGCCAAAGAAAGCCCACAGCCAAACCCAGAAGCAACGTGGAGGGACTACACAAAAGGCCTGGACACCAGGGGGCATGGGGGCATTTAGTGTAACAATCTACCAACCCGAGCAACTCCCTTTCATCTTCAAAGTCTCAAGTCATGATCCAAGTCCTCGAAGAAAGCTCTCTATAGGCTGGGTCACCAGTCAAGCTCCCCACCCCCCTTGGGGCTCCCACAATGCTCTGCTCCTACCCTACTTTTTTCTAATTCTCCATGTACCATTTCTGTCTCCCTCATTGGACAAGCCTTTGAAGGCTGACTGTGCTCTATGATTAATTAAACATCAATGAATAAAGTGAATCAAAGAATCCAATTAAAATGTGTGGGGGTTCTCCCGCCTTGACCAGCATAGCTTGAGAGCAAATGAGTCCTGAGTAGGGGCAACTAGGGATTGAAAAAAAGAAAGAGAGAGACAGACACAGAGACAGTAGGGAAAGCTGGGACCAGGTGGGACACTGTTCTCAGATGGAGAGACAGTGACCCAGAGCTAGTGCAGCGTGTTTATTATATGCAGCATGATACCAGGAAGTTTAAGACAAAGGAAATTATGTGAAATCACGCTTAAAGACCAAGCTGCAATTCCTCCTTCCTGTGGCTTCTTGTAATTGTCAGGCCTTACTGAGCCTGAATAATTGTGTCCGCTCCTGGCACCTGAGCTATGGGTCAGGCCTGACAACATTTCTGCCTTTGGTAAGGCATGTTTCCAGGACATGGCTTTGCTGATGCCACTGGGCTCAGCCAACAACCTTTGCTCAGGTGCTCTCCCAGGTGCTCTCTACATCTCCCCATTTTTATTTTTTAAATGCAGTGTATGGACATCTAATTGGAGCCTTCAGACTTGGGATCACAGGAGATGGCTGCTGACTGAAAGAAAGAAGAATATTAGTGGTCCACAAAGGAATCCTATTAGGTACCAGGCAGTGTGTTTTAACATATTCCATGGATTAAATCCTTTTAAGTCATCCAGCAATTTTTTTTTCCAGCTTCGCAGGAGATATAATCTCATCATGACTATTTTGTTTTTTGGTTTTTAATTATTTTTTTATTGATTAAGTAATTACATATGTGTCCTTATCCCCACATCACCTTCTATTACCCCCACTCATGCCCTCACTGCATGTGTCCATGTGCCCTCCTGTTGTCTGTGTCCATTGGTTAGGCCTATATGCTTGCATATAAGTCCTTTGGTTGATCTCTTCTCCTTACCCCCGCCCTCCCCTACCTTCCCTCTGAGGTTTGTCGGTCTGATCGATGCTTCTCTGTCTCTGGATCTGTTTTTGTTCATCAGTTTATGTTGTTCATTATATTCCACAAATGAGTGAGATCATGTGGTATTTATCTTTCTCTGACTGGCTTATTTCACTTAGCATAATGCTCTCCAGTTCCATCCATGCTGCTGCCAATGGTAAGAATTCCTTCCTTTTTATAGCAGCATAGTATTCCATCATGTAGATGTACCACAGTTTTCTAATCCACTCACCTATTGATGGGCACTTAGGCTGTTTCCAAATCTTAGCTATGGTGAATTGTGCTGCTATGAACATAGGGGTGCATATATCCTTTCTGATTGGTGTTTCTAGTTTCTTGGGATATATTCCTAGAAGTGGGATCACTGGGTCAAATGGGAGTTCCATTTTTAGTTTTTTTGTCATCATGACAATTTTGAATGGCTTGAACATGCTTGTATAGCCACACTAGGTCTATACTGATATTATGATGCCATATTCCTTGTAGGTGCATTTTTATTTTATTCTAATCCCATAGAGAATTGTCATAGCGGGGTGAAGTCACACAAATATATGTAAAAGCAGCAAGGCGTCGCAGCTGCTGTCTCATCTTGACATTTTCTAATTGATTGCCTAATCCTATCACTACAGCTTCCAACGCATTTACTAGTAGCTTTAGTTCTAGAGTTCGGTCTATATCTTCTTGATCGTGACGTGCAACCGAGGTATTCTGAGCCAATTCATTACAAACTTTGCATTCTGGAGCTTTGGGTCAATGCAAGAGACACAGTCACAGCAGATGTGATGACAGTAACGAGGGTAACAAGACCAGAAATAGTTAGCCCTAAAGCACGCTTTCCTGGGAGAGCTGATTGTGCAGTTCCTGCAATACCTGGAGGCCTGTATCATGACACCATTTTCCTGTTATATTGGTAGGAAGCATAATAAAAGAGGGTTGCTTTAAAATTAATATATCTTCATTCAGCCTGGAAACACAGCTGGGAAAGTTACAGTGATGGCATTGGACAGCATAATGGGTTCCTGATCTGATGATGTTCACATTTCCAGTCACCAATACATATGGGGCTGGACACAGGCTCGTAAGCCATCGAAAGGGCTCTATGAACACGCTCCTTTAGTATCAGCTAAGGAAGAGCCAGTAAAATTAAGAAAGTCAAAGGCAGCAGCTAAACACCAAAGATCTTTCTGCAAACCTCCTGTTTCCATGGTCAGGGTGTTACCCACAAACCCTCCTGGTGACATAGGCTCGTGAAGGGGACGTTTAGCATCAAGCCTGTGGGACCAATCCAAGACATATGAGTCAGAGCCAGCAATACTATGTCTCACTGGAACAGGGTTGGCGCAATCTTGCCATTGAGGAAGTGCTCCCAGCTCAGCAGTGGTGCTATTAGGGCAGGGGGGAGCGGGGGATGCCGATAAGACAGCCATCGGTGGCCTTAGGGAACCCCAGGTTAGTAACTGTCTGAATGTATTTTCCCACATCCCAGGGGCCTGCAATGTTAGCAATGTCTGCGCCTCCATAGGACGTCTTATTTTCTTGGCCAAGCTGCAAACATCCCGAAGTCCCCCTTTTAGATAAACAAATAGGGGGTTCCCCACTAAAGACATCCTATCTAAGAAAAGACAAAAAGGGTAATTGACCATACCTTCACTACGCTTCCCATTGGCTAATCAGGGTGATATGCAAATTAACCGCCAACAAAGATGGCGGTTAATTTGCATACATAGGCTCCAAGCAGTGGAGCAAAGCCAAACGGCCCTGAAGCCGGCTGAGCAGCAAGGCCTCCCAGCCCCAGGATCAGCGGAGCCATGAGGCCTGACGGCTGTGGGGGGGGCTCTGGCCGGAGCTCAGCCTGAGCGAAGGCCTGGGTCCCGGGTGCCAGAGGAAAACTGGTGCCAGCAGCCAAGAGAAGGGAAGGCCTATTACACGAATCTCTTCATGCAACAGGCCTCTAGTTATAAGTATAATCACTTTGGAAAGAAGGAGTCATGTGTTGGTCGGAGCTACCCCCGACCATATTGGTGTTGTCAGTAAACGCCGGCACTGATTCCCCCGTCCAGGTGGCTGGGTTGACCAGGGGCATCTGGAACGTATGTCCAGTAAGTTTCTGCTGTGGTCAGACCTACCTGGCAGCTGACAAGTGCCGGCACAGCAATAAGAAGGGTGGAGGGGTTACCTGGACCCTGACCTTCTGCCACTGGTGGAGCAAGGATGGTCAGCTGCTTCAGCTGACCCCATGTGGGGACACTAGCTTCGCGGGTGGCCCTGGCCAGCTGCCCTCTGCTCTTCTTCTTCGGGGCCGGTGGCTGAGCCAGTGTCTTCACCGGAGGTGTGACCTTCAGCTTCTTGAACGGCGGGATGAGCTGCTCTCCCGGGCCCAGGGTTGTGACGCACCTCTCGCTCTGGCACCCAGATGGGGTTAGAGGCGCCTCTGGAAAGATAGAAAGGTAGCCTCTTCCCCACATCGTTACTGGATCCAGCCCTCTCCACGCCCTGTTTGTAAATCCTTCCATTACACCATTCCTGCAGGTGCCACAGCACCAGGAGCTTGATGCCTCTCGGCTGCTGTGCGGCCCTCGTTGTCACCATTTAAAAATTGTAAAGTATAAAGGGCATGATTCAACTGATGCTGAGGGTAATGCCCACCTCCCCCTTTCTGTTGTAACTGAGTCTTCAAGGTCCGGTTGGCTCTTTCTACAATTGCTTGTCTTTGGGGGTTATAGGGAATTCCTGTTTTATGTATTATTTGGTATTGCTTGCAAAACTGCTGAAAGGAGAAGCTAGTATAAGCAGGTCCGTTACCTGTTTTTATCTCTAGGGGCTGCCCCAAGACTGGAAAAGCCGCTAGGCAGTGATTAATTACATGCTTTGTGCTTTCCCCTGTTTGGGGAGTAGCAAAAATGAAGCATGATCCACAGAAACATGGATCCACTGAAATCTGCCAAATTCAGGCACATGAGTGACATCCACCGGCCAGATTTGATTAGGTTTAAGTCCTCAGGGACTTACCTTAATGCTGGCATGGGGAGGTGAATCGCACACGGGAGGGCACTGCCTAACCATCTGGCGAGCCTGCTCTGAGGAAATGTGCAGGGCAGAGGTGTTGTGATGATGCGGGGCATGTGAGGCCTGTGCCATTTAATCAATTTCCTTTTAACATTTCTTTCTACAAACTTTCTATAACTTCCACAGACAGTCTGACACCTTTCAGAAGTAACCACCGTTAGAAACCACCTTCTTTTTCCTTCAAAATGCATAACCATGCCTCAGTCCTGCCATTAAATATTTCTACTCTGATATTCTTTCTTTCTGTCATACCTTCAGCAATTTGTACAGACCTCTTCTTTCTTTTTTCTTTAAACCTTAATTTTCCGATGATTACCAAAAAGTAAACAGCCAGCATTTCTTAGATTAATATTTTTGAACACACTTTAAATGCACTTTTACTCTTTTTTTTTAAAAATATATTTTATTGATTTTTTACAGAGAGGAAAGGAGAGGGATAGAGAGCTAGAAACATCGATGAGAGACAAACATCGACCAGCTGCCTCCTGCACACTCCCCACTGGGGATGTGCCCGCAACCAAGGTACATGCCCTTGACCAGAATCGAACCCAGGATCCCCGAGTCCGCAAGCCGATGCTCTATCCACTGAACCAAACCGGCTTCGGCGCACTCTTACTCTTAAGAAAATATGCATTCAACAAAGTACAAGAGACCTTCTGCAATAAAAACTAAGAGCAGGCGGATTAAAACTTGTCTAGCAGTCAATGTTTCAGTATTTTTATATTTTAAAATAATTTAGATGTTTACCATTTCACCCAGCAATGTTTTAAAGCCTTTAAGTTACAAAAACACGCGGGAAAATTACGTACAGTTACATGAGGCTGGAGAAAAGGCAGGGGAGGGGGAGCAGGCCCCGCAGCCTGTCCCAGGCCTCTAGCCGCTTGGATTCAAACTGCTACCTTTTTCCTTAGAGATGCATCTACAGTTACTGCTGTGGCTTCTCTACTTTTACGGGGAGAAGGGCGACTGGCCCCTCCTCCCACAGAGAGCACAGTCCGTCTTCTCTCGAGTGACTGGACTTTCATTATTGACATATTTATAATTATTACTGAAGAGCTTTATCACAAATCCTTCATTTTAGTTACATTTATTTATTATATCTTAACAACTTTGAGATTTTAAAGCCAATATTACCTAAAGCATTTTCTTAACCATGATTGCACTTTCTGTTCAAAGACAGGACGCGCTAATCGGGCTGGGAGTCGTATCCTCCATAGGCTAATCAGGGTGATATGCAAATTAACCCCCCCCTTCCGCTCCCCCCTCCCGCCCCCCGGGACCAAGGAGCCACCCTTATCATGGGAGCATAAATCTTGTTGTCCAACCCAGCCTGCAGAGCTTACTTCCTTATGTAATTTCAAGTATATTGTGTTGGTCTGATTTAGTTCAAAAATATTTCTTTTAGGGAGAGAGTAGATCTTTGTGTCACCTCAGGGCCCTTGGGGTGTCACAAAGCTGTCTCCCAGTTAAATTCTTGAAATATTACATTCAGAAAAGCTGTCAAATATACCTAATTTAAAGATCATTAAAACTTAAACCAGTTTTAACATGAAAGATTTGGTCTTGACCACAAAATTAATCCTTTCCAATCTGGCTAATAAATTGTTATATTTTAATAATTCCATAGTATACTTTGAATTGTAGAGAACATGCTGGGAGACACACCTACCGCCCGCCCTTCTCTTGCTGCCATGCCCCCAACGTCAACCTTAGTTCTGCCTCGGCTGGCCTGCGTGGGTTTGTGACTTCAGAGGCAGGAGCCGACCACCGGTCCTGTCCGGGTCCCGTTAATACCGACACTGCCAACTGGATGTTTAATGAATGTGATGCTGGGCAGGGCTTTGCAAACTTCTCCGCCCTGCCGAGTTCAGCAAGCACTGCCTCTCATTCTGCCTGGCCTGGAAATCGAAACCTGAGTTTATTTTTATTTTTTCCGTTTTGCCTCAGGTGGGGAAGATAATGGCTTGTTAATCACGGGCAGGCGTGGAATTAGCTGGCCTTTGTTTAAACTCCCCTGGGTTGCGACCTCCACAAATTTTACACTTTCAAATGAATCTTAGAATTTAAAATTGTTAACCTAGCACAGCAAAATCATAAATCAGGGAAGAGCAAATTAAAGTCCCTAAAAGTTAGAAAGACAAAATTACATTACAGACATACAGACAGAAATCTTACTAGCTAAGAGTTTCTGGTGGCCTGGGAGGGAGAGAAAGAAGGCAGCTGCCGGGAAATCCCTTCAATCCCTTCTGTGAGGTGCAGGCACTAAGGAGAGCCTGAGCCTCCAGCAAAGTGGAATATGAAGTCACTTCCCCTTTTGGCCAAGCGCCTGCATCCAGCCGGAGAGGCTGGGCTGCTGCAAGCAAAACCTTTCTCATTATCTGAGTCATCTGCTCCCAGCGATGCTGGTCCCCCTGCGCCTCAAACTCCAGCTCCCACTCATAATGAGGAGGTCAAACACTATCAGGCGGGCTCTGGACTGCGGCTGCAGGAGTGACAGGCAGAGGAGGAGGTGGCGCGGAGGGGGCAGTGGTGTTTTAGAGACTCGCACCCTTCTGCAGGCTGTGAAGCCGTGGCCGCACCCTGCTGAGGCGTTCTTAACCGCGCCTGCGCCGGGAAATCCCTTCTTCAATCCCTTCTGTGAGGTGCAGGCACTACGGGGAGCAAGCAGTCACGAATTAGAGACCCTGCGAACGCAGGAACAGGAATCTTCTCTGGGCCTTCTGCTGTGTGTCGGCCACGCAACTGCTTTCCAGCCTCTTCCCGGGTCTGTAAGTCGACGGTTCCCTCTTCAGGAAACCAAGGGCGAGTTTCATTAACACAATTTAAGAAATCAAGAATGTGACTGCGCTTAACAGAGCACCCTCAAGCTGTAAGCATTGTCGTAAGCATTTGAGAATAGAGGTCTCTTTCCTGAGACCCTGAATTTCCCGTTTTACACGCAGCTGTTTCACCTGCTCTTTACGTTACTTCGTGAATTTGTCGCACGCGCAGCTCGGAGCCATGCCCTTACTTTTATTGCTTAGAGCTCCCCTGACTCAGGTCCCCTCTGGGCACAAACATGGGGTTCTCCAGCCACGACGAGCACGGCTAGAGAGTGAACGAGTCCTGAGTCCGGGTGCCTAGGGATTGAGAAAGAGACGGACACAGACGGTAGGGAAAGCTGGGACCAGGTGGGACACTGTTCTCAGATGGAGAGACAGTGACCCAGAGCTAGTGCAGCGTGTTTATTATATGCAGCATGATACCAGGAAGTTTAAGACAAAGGAAATTATGTGAAATCGCGCTTAAAGACCAAGCTGCAATTCCTCCTTCCTGTGGCTTCTTGATGTTGTCAGGCCTGATGAGCCCGGATAACTGTGTCCGCCCCGGCACCTGAGCTATGGGTCAGGCCTGACAGCAGTTCTGCCTTTGGACAGGCGTGTTTCCAGGACAGGGCTTGGTCGACGCCACTGGACTCAGCGCTCTCCCAGGCGCTCTCTACAAAAATGTGGGTAGAGGTTCTGAATAGACACTTCTCCAAAGAGGACATGCAGATGGCCAATAGACCTATGAAACGCTGCTCAGTATCACTAATCATCAGATAAATTCATGTCACAACCACATTAAGCTATCCCACCTGTCAAAATGGCTATCATCAATAAATCAGCCAACAAGTGTCGGTGAGGATGTGGGAAAGGAACCCTTGGCACCATTGGTGGAAATGCAGATTGGTACAGCCACGATGGAAAGCAGTACCGAGGTCCCTCAAAATGGACCCAGCGATAAAGTAACAGGCTTCTTTAAATTAAATGTTGACATTTCTGTCTCCATCAGGGCTCTGTCCTCTTGCCCTCAGCCCTGCGTTCTAAGAAATATCATTTATGTTTGTCCTGCTCTCCAGCCAACCAGGCAGTTCTCCAGGGAGTGACCCACTCGGGGCGTTGACTTCAACTAGAGATGAGGAGAGCCAGCAGAGTGTAGAGCAGTGGTTCCAAGAGAGGGGTTTTTTTAAATTTTATAGACTAGTCACATTTCCAAAGAAGTCTGAGGCTCAACAGAAAGTTATCAATTTTCTCTTTTTGCCTAGCAAGGCCATTAAAACACAGACCATCTGCCACCACTTCACAAAAGCAGAAAGGTATCACCTTAGACTGAAAATAGAGGCCTTGCCGAGGAAGGGGAAGTATGTGGCCTCCATTAGCCCAAAACTAGGGTTCAATAGTATGTGCTGCTCTGACTGAACCTGGTAAGATTGGGAGGCCTTCACGGGACCTGACCACACATTCTCCTTACTCGGGACCAGGCAGAGCTCCTGGTTACCCCTCAGTCGTGGGCTTCATTCCCTGCCAGGCCACAGAATCATTCCAACAAGTCCACCTCCTCCCTCCACGGGACACAGGGCCAGCCCAGCCTGCTTCGCGGCTCCTGGCTGGTCACTCGGCCCCCAGCGCAACTCCGATCTGGCCCCCTTCGGCAGGCAGTGTCCTCCTCTGGGCTGTGAGCGTGTGTGACTCATCAGTTACTGTGGCTCTTATCTGTGCAGTGTCAGATGTCAGAGGCTTAGTCATCTCCCAGCCCTAGAATGGGAATGCCTCCCCCTCAGCAAAGTGGAGGAGAGGTTATCCCACAGGCAGCGCCTGACAGCCCTGTGCAGACTGCCCCACGTTGTCCTGTGCTTCCCAGTTCACCAAGAACCAGGAAACCCACCTGGCAGAACTCAGCAGCCCCCCCCCCCGCCCCCCGGAGCCGTGGAGAGCAGCGTCTGTGGAGTCGGGAGCGGGGGTCCAGCTCTTCCCGGCAGAGCTCCAAAGTATTTCGCTGGCCTTGGACAAACCATTTGCCTTCTCAGGCCTGGATTTCCTGCTCTGAAATGATGGGATGGCCCAACCAGCGTGGCTCAGTGGTTGAGCTTCTGAAACCTATGACCTAGGACGGGTGGGCAACCCCTGGCACGCGTGCCAAACATGGCTCGCCAGTAACTTTTGCTGGCACGCGAAACCCTCTCTTATAATCTTCCATTTACAATTGTGAATCTTTGTTCTCAGTGATGGATTTTGTTAAGTCTCGTAGTAGGAGTAGCCTGACGGATGAAAGTAGTAGCTCGTGCATATCTCTGAAGGTCACGAAATATAAACCTGATGTAAAATCTCTGTCATCAGTGATGCAGCAGGAAAAGTCCCACTGATAATATCAAACGGAGTCATAAAGTTTTCTGTCGGACTATCCGTGTACATGTACACATTAAAAAATCAATGTATTACCCTGATCAGTTTGGCTCAGTGGATAGAGCATCGGCCTGCGGACTGAAGGGTCCCGGGTTCGATTCCAGTCAAGGGCATGTACCTTGGTTTCGGGCACATTCCCTTGTGCAGGAGGCAGCTGATCAATGTTTCTCTCTCATCGATGTTTCTAACTCTCTATCCCTCTCCCTTCCTCTCTGTAAAAAATCAATAAAATATATTTAAAAAAATAAGTAAATGTATTTGTCATCATCATATACTGTGTTTTTGTTGCTCGAAAGAATTTTATTTCTTCAAGGCTCTTCACATACGAACACATTAAGAGATCTCAAGTAGGCGTAACATGTTCTCAAAAAATTAGGGTTGGCACGCAGAAGAATTTTGAGTCAGAGATTTTGCTGGTTTTGGCACGCACTCACAAAAAGGTTGCCCACCCCTGCCTAGGAGGTCACAGTTCAATTTCCAATCAGGGCGTATACCCACATTCTGGGCTCCATCCCATGTGGGGTGTGAAGGAAGCAGCCAATCAATGATTTCCTCTCACCATTGATGTTTCTATTTCTCTCTCCCTCTCCCTTCCTCTCTGAAATTAATAAAAATATTTTTTAAATAAAAAAGAAAAGAATGATGGTATGACTCGTCACCTCTGTGGTTTTATGAAGAACAATCTGATGAAATCAGCGAATGAGAAGAGGGAATAATAGGTAAATTCCCTTAGTCACCCTAAAGGAGCCAGCATTGAGTGGAGCTCTGATCCCAGGTGCCTCCAGCTGGAGCCACCACAGATGGTGGGAGAAGAAAGGTCAGGGATCAACAAACAGCCCGGGTCTGCCAGGACAGTCTGCCTTGGGTTGGCACCTTTCACCCTGCCTGCTTTCAGCATCTCCCTCCTGTCCATCAGGAAACGGGAGTTTTATTCTCCTCCTCCACCACCCTGGGCTCCCAGGTCGTCTCATTTGATGAGCCATGAATGTGATCGGACACATGACTGCCTCTCCCTCCAGAGTCCCCACTCCCCTCCCTGCCTGGAGGCCAGCGCGTGGGGACCCGGAATGTAGGGCAAGTTCTCAGAACTTATCAAAATAGCACAGCCAGGGCTCCTGCCAGCAGCACTCAGAGGGGCTGTAAAGCGGAAAACAGCACACGGGGTCTCGGCCGATCCGAGCCCGATCCGAGCCCAGGTAGCTTTTGTAGTTGATGGGCCTCTGGGAAGCCCGTGTCCTGCCAAAGCGAAAACAGGAACTGTCTCCAGCGCCTATCTGTGTGCGCATGTGAAGTGAATGTTCTTAGCCCGGCCTGTGTGGCTCAGTGGTTGAGCGACTATGAACCAGGAGGTCAGGGCTTGATTCCTGATCAGGGCACATGCCCGGGTTGCGGGATTGATCGGCAGGAGGCAGCCGGTCCTGATTCTCTCTCATTATTGATGTTTCTATCTCTCTCTCCCTCTCCCTTCCTCTCTGAAATCAATAAAAATGTATGTTTTTAAAAAGGAGTGAGAGAATGGTCTGATAGCAGACCAGTGCCCTGCGGTCCCCAGACCCCACGCTGCTGAGTCAGCTCTGCTGAGAGGGGCAGGGCAGATGCATTAACTGCCCCCAGAGCTTCTGCTGTTTACCAGAGTGGCGGCGGGGTTGGACTCCATGAGGCTCCTTCCAGTTAGAGCCCATCACGCTGAGTGCCAGGCCATCGAAGCCCGGGGTGGGGAGAAGAGAGTCCCGCTGCCAGCCCAGGGCCGGCTTCCAGAAGGGCCATTACAGTAATGGGTGTGCAGCAGGGTGCAGGCCGCTCCGGAGAAAATGGGAGAGGAGGAGGCAGGCAGATGGCGGGGGCACGGCGGGCCCACAGGCTGTCCTGACCAGAACTCACAAAGTGGCCATGAGAATGCAATCAGTAAAAGGATCCTTCGTTCAAAAAGTTCCCTCGCCTGTGGGAGGCGGCCAAGTGGTCAGCGCTGGCTGTAAACAGGAAAGGCCCAGCCCTCACCAGTTGGGCTCAGTGGCTAGAGCGTCGGCCTGTGGACCAAAGGGTCCCGGGTTCGATCCTGGTCAAGGGCACGAATCTCAGGTTGCAGGCTCCTCCCCACCCCGCCCTGGTCAGGGGCATGCTGGAGGCAACCAACTGATGTGTCTCTCACATCGATATCTCTCTGTCTCTCCCTCTCTCCCGCACTCTCTAAAACTCAATGGGAAAATATCCTCGGGCAAGGATTTCTTAAAACATGTTTTTAAAGGAAAAGCACCAAGAGCTTCTGGTGCCATCGGATGGGAGGCGCCCAGGACAGGCGCCGGGAGGTGAAAAGCTCGGTCCCAGGTTCCTTTTCAGTTGGCCCCGCTCCTCCCCGCCCGCAGCTCCAGTGTTCCCCCCACTAGGCTGGGCCTTGAGAATTGAGGTTCGCCAGCCCAGGTAGACTGGCAACTCTCCCACTTCCTAGCCATGAAATGGGGTGAACCCAGCAGACTGTTGGGGGGGTGCCCAGCACAGTGCTTGATGGAGAACAGCAATCCTGCCCTGGTCTGGAGACCAAGCACACAGGGTACTCAGGGACTTGTGGGGGGGTGGGGGGGAAGAGGGGGGGCAGGAACCTTCTAGAAGGTTCTAGATTTCTAGAACCTTCTAGCTCCCTGCGCAGGGAGTTGCCAGCCCAGGAACTGAGCCGGTGCCCCAGAGGAGCCAGCCCCTGAAGGCTGGGTGTTAGGATGGGGGAGTGGGGTGAGGGCTGGGACCTGGAAAAACGGGGTGCAGTGCTGCCCTGCTCCCCATGGGCCGCTCCATGGTGGGAAACACCCTGCCATCTTCCTTTGGAAAAAGCCTGTCAAATTCCAACTCCAAAACCTCTCGGGAGCCTCCCTAGCAGCTAAGCTCGGGCTGAAAGGAAGCAACAAGGTGAGGCCGCTGCCCAAGGGGGCCGCGCGGGCCTCCGCCTCCGCCCCTCACCCCTCGGTTCCCCGCAGGTTCGGAGCCCGGGCTGGAGACGCGGGGTGCGCAGTAAAGGGGAGCCATCGCCCTGGCGTCTGGGCGGGGGCCTGTGCTCCCCAGCCTGACCCCCACCAGGTCCGTTAGCCACGGGTGAGGCCCGCGCGCACACGGCCACCCGCCCCGCCAACGCTGGCCGCCTCCCCCTCCCCCTCCCCCTCCCCTCCCCCTCCCAGTCCCGCTCCCCTCGGCCTCTGATTGGCCGCCCCTCCAGCTCCTCCTCTCCGCCTCCCCACCCCCCACCCCCCACCCGGGGAAAACTGCGGCCACCGGGCGGGCGCAGCAGCGGGTGGCGTCTCTCGCGCGCAAAGAGCAGGAGGCCGGCTGCGGCGGCGCGGACCGAGCAGGTGGGAGCCCGACCCCGGGTGGGACCCGCTGCGGGGACTGGGCACCGGTGCAGGGCAGGGCACCCGGTGCAGGGACAGGGCACCCGGTGCAGGGGCAGGGCACGGGGTGCAGGGACAGGGCACGCGGTGCAGGGCAGGGCACCCGGTGCAGGGCAGGGCACCCGGTGCAGGGACAGGGCACGTGCCGCGCGAGCCCCCGCAGCCCGAGGCGAGGCTGGGAGAGGCGGCCCGCGCCCGGGGAGGAGCTGCGCGGCGCACGGGGAGGTGGGGAGGGTCGGCGGCCCCGGAGCGGGCGCGGGCAGACGCAGCCTTCGAGCCGGGTCCCGCCGCGCCTGCCTCCCAGGAAGGCCTCCGCGCTTTCACCCGCGGGGGACGGGGCGGTGGCTCCTGGAGCCGGGGCGCTGGAGGGCCACCGGGAGGAAGGGCCCAAGGACACCTTGGGCTCCGCTCTCCACCCAGAGGATCCGAGCCGCGCTCGCAAAGGCCGGGGTGGGGGGCGGGTGGAGGCGAGGGCGTTAAAATCGGGGAAAGGGGCCGAGGTGCCGAACGGGAGAAGCTGCCCTGCGACCTCGGGCGGGCATCCGAGTGACGGGGAGCCGCAGTGCCGCGGCGGGCGGGCGGGGCTGGGTGGAAGGAAAGCGCTGGAAAGCGGTGAGGGGGGAAGGGAGAGCTCCGTGGGGGGCGGGGGGATGAACGAAGGAACAGAAATCAGCGCGGGCGGGGAGAGGGGGTGGCAGAGCCTCGCGGGGGCTGGTCCGCTGCGAGCCGGGCGGAGGAAGTGAGGACAGGCTGCGCCCCTCCCGCCCCAACCCTCCCTGTGGCCCCATCACCCCGCACCCCACCCGCCTCCCCTTCTTGTTCTCGCCGCTGCTTCAGCTGCTGGGTCCCCAAGCTCGCGCCTCTCCCCATGGCTCGGTGTCCGCGAGCCAGAGGCCACCTCCCGTTCTCCCGCAGCACCTCCAGGTCCCTCTCGACGTGGCTCCGCAGCCGCGGGACCCCAGCCTCGCCAGCCGCAGGGCGCCGCGCGGGGGCCCTCGACTCTGCGAGCCACGCGCGTGCACGGGGCAGGGCCGCGCGCATTGCAGGCCCCTCCCGAGGCCGCTCCCTGGCGCGCAGGTGCACAGCTGGGTGCCTGCTCTGAGTCGCCTGCCTTGCCAGCCAAGATTGCAAAAATAAAATACATTTTTTAAAAGGCAGGGCGGAGAGCCTAGGCCTCAGACCCCTGAAGCCGGGCTGGAAAACAGGCCCGGGAGTCCTGCGGGGAGAACGGGACATCTGGGAGCCTCTTGGTTCCCAGGGGAGCAGCGCCCGCCCCGTGGGGAGCAAACGCCTTAGCTGTGTGCCAGTGCGGTGCGAGCTGGGCGCACGTAGCCGCACGGCCACCGGCCACCGGGGAGAGGGCGGCCGTGTGCCTGTCACTCACGAAGGAGCATCGAGCCGACATCTGTCATGGTCCTTCATGACATCACACCCTCTGGGTAGCTGGCCCAGAGGCGGCCATTCCTTGAGCCTCTGGGGAGCACTGCCAGGGAGTGTGTGCACGTTGAGGACTTCCTTCTGAATGGGAACTAGGAAGTCCCCGGGTGAGCAGTTTCTGGCTTAAACCCTTTTAGATCCCACCTGGAGGCTGACTGGACAGACCAGGTGCTAGGAGCAGGTCCAACTTCGGGGCTGAGGTCCACACCGCAAACCGGTTCAACAGTCAATCCCGTCAATTACTTTGGGCCAGACTGTTTGAATTCCAAAAATAAAATTGGACCGCAGAGGGTTGGGTTTCAAGATGAAGAGCGGTTTGGAGCCCGGGCTAGGCAGGGGCACAGCCCCTCGCACCGAAGGATTGCTGGTTCCACTCGGGCAAGCACGTGCCTTGGTTGCAGGTCCCTCCTGGCCAGACACATACAGGAGGCAGCCGATCGATGTCTCTCTCTCTCCCCCTCCTCCTTCCCTCCCTCCCTCCCCCTTGCAACGCCCTGGAGGGGTTGAACAGCAGTGTAAATGAACTGTGCACTTGAAGTGGTTAAGATGGTGAATGGTGTGCTATGTGTACTTCACCACAATTACAACGTAGGCATCCCTGCCTTCCTGGAGGGAAAGGAAATGCTAGAATGAGAATCACTCGCTGAGAGCCGCCCTAGCGAGTGCTCAGCACAAACTCACGTCGCAGGGCCTGTCCCCTCCCCCTCTCTCCCTGAGGAAGGCTCTGCCAGCGCCGGATGGCCTGCGTCGCAGGGTCCCCAGCGCGCCCGCGGCACACCGGCCTCATCTCTTGGCTGACGCCCTGTTCCCACCCGCAGATCCTGAACCAGGCCCTCGGCACCATGAACCCCGCCCTCAGCATCGCTCTCCTGCTGACAGGTACCGGGCAAGGGCTGGCTCGAGCATCCTGGCTTCCTTCCTTTGAGAAGCTAGCTTCTTCCTCCTGGCCTGGGAAGGTGGGGAAGACTACGGAGGGAGGGCTCTTCTTTTTTTTAAATAGATTTTTATTGATGTCAGAGAGAGAGGGAGGGAGAGAGAAACATCCATGAGGAGAGAGAACCATGGATCGGCTGCCTCCTGCACACCCACACCAGTGATTGAGCCCACAACCCGGGCCTGTGCCCTGACCGGGAACCGAACCCATGACCTCTTGGTTCCTGGGTCCAAGCGCAACTGCTGAGCCATGTTGATGGGGCAGAAAGGTGCTTTTTCATCCCTACGTCAGCGGAGCCACCTGGTTGGCCTGGCGGCCTGGGGTGGTTTGGGAAAACAGTTTACAGAGCCCACCCCACATGGAGTGGGAATCTCCGCTGGGAACCAGGAACCTGCGTCACCTCCCCAGGGTGTCCGGCCCCTGGGGCACGTGGTGGGACCAAGCCTGGGGGCCTGAGGGGGGCTAGGCTCGCAAGGAGTGTGGAGGGGTGCTCAGAAGGCACCCCCTGTGCCCCTGGCCGGGCCCACTCTGCTGTGAATGTGGAGGGAGGCCTCCTGTGGGGCAGGCCCCCACCCCCCGGCTCAGAGGGGGCGCTCTGGGGCAGGCTTGCAGGTGGCCGGCGGCCAGAAGGTGACCAGCCTCACGGCCTGCCTGGAGGACCAGAGCCTGCGCCTGGACTGCCGCCACGAGAACACCACGACGGTGCCCATGCAGGTCGAGTTCAGCCTGACCCGCGACGCCAAGAAGCACGTGCTGTTCGGCACCATCCCCGAGCACACGTACCGCTCCCGCACCAACCTGACCAACAGGAGCACCCTCAAGGTCCTCTACCTGGCCGGCTTCACCTCCAGGGACGAGGGGCTGTACACCTGCGAGCTGTACGTGCCCGGCCAGCCCCCCAGCTTCTCCAACAGGAACGTCTCTGTGCTCAGAGGTGAGCAAGCCCCTGAGGAGGCCAGGTGAGCCGGGGAGGCGGCAGGGCGAGCAGGAGCAGGCAGCGCCTTCACCTCGCCCCTTCCTGTGCCCTGGGGAATCCCTGCCTTCAGAGAAGGGGGTGGGGGGGGTCAGGGGTCAGTTAGACAGGCCTCCCTCTCCCCACCTGGAAAACGGGGTTGACCCTCACCCACAGTTTTGTCTGTATTTTTGTTAATTCTCACCCGAGGATATTTCCATTGATATTAGGGAGAGAGAAGGAAAGACAGACAGAAATATCAATGTGAGAGAAACACATCAGACTGGTTGCCTCCTGCACAATCCCTGACCAGGGCCCCAGGCGGGGGAGGAGCCTGCAGCTGAGGTACATGCCCTTGACCGGAATCGAACCGGGACCCTTGGGTCTGCAGGCCAACGCTCTATCCACTGAGAGAGCTAGTCACCCCAGTTTTCCTGTGAGGACACTTAGTAGAGATTGGGTATGATGTTTGTTCAAGGACTCAGGACCCTGCGCATGGGAAAGGTGGTTGGTTCTGCTGGACCAGGTTGGCCCTGGTTCCGGCCGAGAGCCTCATGGCGCCAGCCTCCCCGGGGAGCCGGGCCATCTCCCCGCAGGTGGCGGCCTGGGCCCTGCTCCTCATGCCTGCTCTGCCCTCTCCCCGTCTCTTCTCTCCCCACAGACAAGCTGGTCAAGTGCAGAGGCGTCGGCCTGCTGGCCCAGGACGCCTCCTGGCTGCTGCTGTTGCTGCTCTCCCTGCCTCTCCTGCAGGCCATGGATTTCGTCTCCCTGTGACCTGTCCAGAGAGCTTCCTCCTCGGGGTCAGCTGACCCCTCCCCCAATCCCTTACATACCTGGGCGAAATGGGGACCCCACCCTCTTAAGGAGTCCCGTGCTGCATGCCATCATCTACCCACGCCCCTGCCCCCAGCGCCCCCGCCCTCCACACACCGCTGGCCTCTCGCCCTTGCTCCAGAGCTGCTGCTGCTTCTGTGGTTTATTCGGGGTTCCTTCCTTTTCTTGGGGATTTTGTGAAAAGGGAAGCCAGGTTGGGGCCCGATGGAGAGCGAGGACAGGGGAGGGGCTGTGGGGTGGAGGGGTACCTGTGAGGGGGTCATCCCTGCCCCGGGGACCAGAGCCTGGGAGGGGGGTGTGCTGGGGTGCAGAGCTCCCTCAGCAGCCCCGCCCGGATGCGAGGAGAGTGCGAGGGGCACCCTCCCCGCAGCCTGCAGGTGGCCTCTTCCCACCTCGTCCAGTGGAGGCTCAGACCCTGCCCAGCAGCAGTGCTGACGGGGTGAGAGGGGGTGAAGGGAGGGCCCCCCTCCCCCTCCCCCTCCCACTCCCCCTTCCCTCCTAAGCACGCTAAGAAGGGGCCTGCTGCCTCTTGCTGCCTCCCCAGCAGCTGAGCGGGCGGCTGTCCCAGCCCCTAAGAATCCCAGACGCGCTGACCTGGAGGCAGTGAGGGGCCAGGGGAGCCCAGAGCCACGGGATCTGGCCCCAGTGTTTCTCCAGGAGGCAGAGGCATTTCCTGCCCTCCCAGCCCCAGCTGGTGCCTGAGCCTCACTCCCTGCCCCACAGCCTGCTGTGGGGTTGGGGGGTGGCAGGGGGGTGCCTGGGGCAGGCCCTGAGAAATGGATTTCCCTGACACCCAGCTCCCCGTCTGCCTGGCAGCTCTGCCTCATCCTGTGACTGCATCGTGCCACCCCCGCTTATGACATCTCATTGAGGAAAAAGAAAGTTGCACAATAAACAAACCTCTGGAATCTGTGGTCCCCACTCTGCTCCCTCCACCCCCAGGCTGCCCCCCTTGGCCCCGGAGGTCTGACCTGCCCCCAGGGGTGCACTGAAGCTGGCGGCTGGGAGCCGTTCTAACCAACGGGACACCTTTGCCCAGATGATGGGCCTTCCCTCTGCTGACTCACCTGCCCACGTGTGCCCCTGGCCCTGAAACACGCCAACAAGGCTAGGAGGTGGAGCCCACTTTTCCTTCTCACATCTGGTTCTCGGAAATGCCCCCTCCAGTTACGCCCGCTGCGGGAGGGCATGTGCTGGGCAAGGGGAGGAGCAGGAGTGGGCCCAGTAGGTGCTGCCCATCGCCAGGGGGAGGGCAGCATCTCTCCGGCCCTCCTAGGCCTGGAAGGGGGGGTGCGCCGGAGCCCCTCAGCTCCCTCCCCCAAGAGGCCATGTGCAGGCTGAACAGCACCCATGTCCTGGCACAGGTGCTAGGACAGGGTCGCACCGGGTTCCAGGTTCCCCTAGCTGGCAGCCTGAGGCACCCCCCACCGCCTTCCCTGCTGGGTCAGGGACCTGGGGGAGGCGGTGCAAATACCAGAGGCCCACTCCTTGTTCAGCTCTGGGTAAAATGGTTCCTATGAGCATTTGTTAAAAGGCCCAGTATCTAGCCCGGCCAGTGTGGCTCAGTGGCTGAGCATCGACCTATGAACCAGGTCACGGTTCGATTCCTGGTCAGGGCACATGCCCAGTGTGGGGCATGCAGGAGGCAGGTAATCAGTGGTTCTCTCTCATCATGGATGTTTCTATCTCTCCCTCTCCTTTCCTCTCTGAAATCAATAAAAAAAATATAAAAAATAAAATATATTAAAAAGATAGGCTTTAAAAAATAAGTTAGTATTCAACACTACTAAACTGGACACTTAAAAATGGTTAAGATAGTGTTTTTACCACAATAAAATAAGTGGGAAGTCAAATTCATAGAAACAGACAGCAACAGGGCTGGTGGCCGGGGCAGGTCGGGGGCGGGGATGGAGTGGGAGCCACCGTTGAGGGCACAGCGTTCCCGTTCTGCAAGCTGAGAGGAGTCTGGACAGACGCGCAGTGACAGTGACCCCGACGGTGTGTGCACGGCCGCGCTGCACTCGGCGTCTCATGCATGTGCTGCGCCCGGCTGCGCGCTTTCTCAGGGCAGCAGCCACGGCACGGAGCTCAGCCACCACACACACAGTGGGGCTGCCAGCGCACGGAGTGTGACCTCAGGACGTGCTATGGAAAGGCACACGCAGGGCCCTCTGCCAGGCACCGCGCTTCCCAGGGGATAAGGCAGGAGGCGGCGTTAACACAAAAGACAGACTCCACTACTTTTTTAAAATATATATATTTACTGACTTTTAGAGAGGGAGCAAGATAGAAACATCAATGATGAGAGAGAATCAATAATCAGCTGCCTCTTGCACGCCCTCTACTGGGAGTGGAGCCTGCAATCCGGGCATGTGCCCTGGACCAGAATCGAACCCAGAGCCCCTCAGTCCGCAGGCCGACCCTCTATTCACTGAGCCAACCCAGCCAGGGCTAGAATTCAAACTCTTCCCCATGACCTCAGAGGCCCTGTGGGCCCTGGCTTTCCTCTCCACTGACACCTTGTCCACGCCCTCCCTGGGCCCCGCAGAGTGCGCCCTGACCTCCCTGTGGGCCGCTCCTGCTGCTTGTCGGGGGCACTGCTCCCCACCTTTCAGGCCCCGCTTCGCTCCATGGGCCCATGGCTCTCCCTCGCATCCTGACCAAGGACCACCCATTGTTCTCCTATTGCCTCCGACATGTGAAAGAGCCGAATATGCAATCATCTGATTTACGTAATGGTTTCCTGGCATGCTATTGAGGAAGAACAATAGAAGCAAGAAATCAGGAGGAGCCCTGGCAGGTTTGCTCAGTGGATAGAGCATCTGCCTGAGGACTGAAGGGTCCCGGGTTCAATTCCCGGTCAGGGCACATGCCCAGGTTGTGGGCTGGATCCCCAGTGGGGGGCGTGCAGGAGGCAGCCAATCAATGATTCTCTCTCATCATTGATGTTTCTCTCTCTCCCTCTCCCTTCCTCTCTGAAATCAATAAACATATATTTTTAAAAAATCAGGAGGATATTGCAATAGTCCAAGAGATGATGCTCATCTAGAAAGAAAATGTGGCAGCAAAAGCAGAGAGAAGTGGTGGCTTTGAGATCTAGAGCGTTAGAACTGAGAGGACTGGTGAGATCGGAATATAGCCTATGGATTTACCAATATCAGTTCCCCAGTTTTGATATTATGCTACAGCTATGTGAGATGTTACTGCTGAGGGAACCTGGGGGAAGTATACACAGGACCTCTTTTTGCTATTTTTGAACTGCCTGTAAATCTGTTATTTTTAAACTAGAGGCCCGGTGCACAAAAATTTGTGCACTATGGGGGGAGGGGGGTCCCTCAGCCCGGCCTGTGCCCTCTCGCAGTCTGGGACCCCTTGGGAGATAACAACCTGCTGGCTTAGGCCCGATCCCAGGTGGCAGAGGGCAGGCCCAATCCCTAGGTGCAGCCCCTGGTCGGGCTCAGAGCAGGGCCGATTGGGGAGTTGGGGCGCCGCCCCGTCATGCACAGAGCAGGGCGAATTGGGAGGTTGCAATGCCACCCTCAGTCACGCTCAGGGTAGGGCCGATTGGGGGGTTGGGGCACCGCCCCCTGTCACACTCAAGGCAGGGTCGATGGGGAGGTTGCAGCGCCATCCCGTCACGCACAGAGCAGGGCCCATCAGGGGGGTTGGGGCACTGCACCCTGTCACACACAGAGCCGCAGGGTGATCAGGGGGTTGAGGAGCTCCCCCCTATCAGGCACAAAGCAGGGCTGATCAGGGGGTTGGGGCGCCTTCCCCTGTCACGAACAGAGCAGGGCAGATAGGGAGGTTGTGGCCCCACTCCCTGTCACACACAGAGCTGCAGGGCGATCAGGGGGTTTGGGCGCTGCCCCCTGTCACACTGATCCCGGTGCTGGGAGGCCTCTCAGCTCCGCTGATCCCGGTGCTGGGATGCCTCACGGCTCCGCTGATCCCGGTGCTGGGAGGCATATTACGCTTTTACTGTATAGGATAGAGGCCTGGTGCACGGGTGGGGGCCGGCTGGTTTGCCCTGAAGGGTGTCCTGGATCAGGGTGGGGCTACCCACTGGGGTGCCTGGCTAGCCTAGGTGAGGGGATGATGGCTGTTTGCAGCTGGTCACACACCCTTCAGGGTGGGGGTCCCCACTGGGGTGCCTGGCCAGTCTGGGTGAGGGGCTGAGGGCTGTTTTCAGGCTGGCGGGTGACTGAAACTCCCAACTGCTCCTTTTTTTCTTTTTTCTTTTTTTATTCTGGGCCAGCTTTAGCTCTGGCTCCAGCTCTGAGGCCTCTGCTGCTGAAAGCAGGTATCTGGTTTGTTTGGGTTCTATAATCGAAACACTGTATCAACTCCAGCTCTGAGATCCCGACGGGCTGAAAGCAGGTTTCTGGGGTTTTGTTTAGTTTCTATATTTGTAACAATGTTTCAAACTGCAAGCTCAGAGGCCGGCAAGGCAGGCAGGGAACGTGGGTTTCCTCCGTCACTGAAGCAAGCAAGCCAAATGTTACCTTCAAGCTGCCTGGCTGCCGGCCACCATCTTGGCTGGCAGTTAATTTGCATATCTCGCTGATTAGCCAATGGTAAGGGTAGCGGATGTACACTAATTACCATGTTTCTCTTTTATTAGATAGGATGAGTTTTTGTTGTTGTTGCTGTTAATCCTTACCTGAGAATATTTTTTCCATTGATTTTTTTAGAGATCTTAAGGGAGGGAAGGTGAAAGAGAGAGAGACATCAATGTGAGAGACACATCAATTTGCCTCCCACGTGTACCCCAACCAAGTGTTTTTTAATTCTCAACAATCCTCCCCCCAAAAAAAGCCAAGTATTAACTCAGAGGGAGGGGAAAAAAGAATTCCAGTAGCATATTACATGGCTTACCTGTGAATAATATTTATATAGTCATCTACTTATATAAAAACCATGGGTGATGTTTGTCACATACAGATGAACAGTGACCGAGCGGAAGGAAGTCAGTCCTACAGGGGTTGTCTTGGCAACAACTGTGCCCTCCCCCGAGCTGTTTCCTGTAAGGGTGGAGTTTGAGGCAGGAACCCACCCTGGGAGCGTGGAGGCAGAACTTTCTAAAGTGTGCACCTCAGTGGGTGAACCTGAGTGGGGGCGGCTAAAAGGCTTAGAAAAGACAGACAAGAGAATGAAAGCCGGGTCTCGGTGGGACGCTGCTTCTCTGAGAGACAGCGACCACGCCCACAGCCATGCCTTTATTTTATAGCAGATGCTATGAGGCAAAGTAAGGGTGTGACCAAGATGTTTACAACATTCTCCTGGGTTTCAATCCTACTCAACTACATGCACATCAACTATGCACTCAACTATCAAGCCCACATCACTCAGGCACGTGGGGCCACGTGTTCCAACCATAGGTTCAAGCTTACAACTACAGCTGTTGGCTATAATTGTGCTGGGAGGGCCCAATTTCTCAATAGCATGATGATTGCACCCACTTTCAATTTTAATTTATGACAGGGAATTCCCGAAGGAGTAATACTATTCAGAAATTCGATGGGGAAATTTTCCTTTGTTTCTTTGTTATGGAATGGGGCCACAACATTACTAACAAAGAAACAGAATTAAAACTTTATTGTGGGGAGCTGCTACAGTGTTTTGGACAGGTTCAGGCCTTGGACTGATGAGAGGGCACAGTCCTCTCAGTGCCATGTTTCTAACTCTCTATCCCTCTCCCTTCCTCTCTGTAAAAAAATCAATAAAATATATATTTTTTAAAAAGGGAATTAATTAGCAGAGATATTTTAATATTGCTATTTGCCCTTTCTCTATAATAGAAGTGTGAGAGATGAAAGGAAATTAGTAAAATGTATATGAAAATAATATATAAATGTATTAATAAACAGTACCAAAAGGATATAACAACAACAGAGGCATGATATAAAAACAACAAAAACATGATATAAAAACAACAGTGATGCAAACAATGACTGTGAGAGGGCACAGTCCTCTCACTGCCACGTGCAAGTCCCAGCTTGGCAGGCAGGGCCCTCCCAGCACAATTATAGCCAACGGCTGTAGTTGTAAGCTTGAACCTATGGTTGGAACACGTGGCCCCACGTGCCTGAGTGATGTGGGCTTGATAGTTGAGTGCATAGTTGATGTGCATGTAGTTGAGTAGGATTGAAACCCAGGAGAATGTTGTAAACATCTTGGTCACACCCTTACTTTGCCTCATAGCATCTGCTATAAAATAAAGGCATGGCTGTGGGCGTGGTCGCTGTCTCTCAGAGAAGCAGTGTCCCACTGAGACCCGGCTTTCATTCTCTTGTCTGTCTTTTCTAAGCCTTTTAGCCGCCCCCACTCAGGTTCACCCACTGAGGTGCACACTTTAGAAAGATCTGCCTCCACGCTCCCAGGGTGGGTTCCTGCCTCAAACTCCACCCTTACAGGAAACAGCTCGGGGGAGGGCACAGTCGTTGCCAAGACAACCCCTGTAGGACTGACTTCCTTCCGCTCGGTCACTGTTCATCTGTATGTGACGAACAGCACCCATGGTTTTTATATAAGTAGATTAAAATTGATTGGGGTGACATTGGTCATCATAAACATACAGGTTTCAGGTGTGGGTTTCTCTGTGACAAGATCTGTATATTGCACTGTGCCCACCACCCACAGTCAAATCTGCTCCTGTCACTATATATTGGGGCCCCTTCTCCCCGCCACTCAATCTTATTTTTTTTATCAAGGGTCTTCAACTGCAAAACTTCCCGCTGTTTTAGCAACTTGACTCTCAAGGTTGGGGAGAGAATATTGTCCAAGCAGGAGAAAGATAAAAGAATGGAGCTCCCGCCCTAACCAGTTTGGCTCAGTGGGTAGAGCGTCAGCCTGCGGACCTAAGGGTCCCAGGTTCGATTCCGGTCAAGGGCATGTACCTTGGTTGCGGGCACATCCCCAGTGGGGAGTGTGCAGGAGGCAGCTGATCAATGTTTCTCTCTCATCGATGTTTCTAACTCTCTATTCCTCTCCCTTCCTCTCTGTAAAAAATCAATAAAATATATTAAAAAAAAAAAAAAAAAAAGAATGGAGCTCCAGCCCTGGCTGGTTTGGCTCAGTGGACAGAGTGCTTGCCTGTGCACTGAAGGGTCCTGAGTTCGATTCTGGTCAAGGGCACATGCCCGGGTTGCAGGCTTGACCCCAGTGTGGGGTCTACAGGAAGCAGCTGATCAGTGATTCTCTCTCATCATTGATGTTTCTATCTCTCTCTCTCCCTCTCTCTTCCTCTCAGAAAATATATATATATACACACACACACACTAGAGACCGGTGCACAAAAATTTGTGGACTCGGGGGGGGGGGGGGTGTCCCTCAGCCCGGCCTGCACCCATTTGCAGTCCAGGACCCCATGGGGGATGTCCACCTATTAACTTAGGTGCACTCCCCAGGGGATCAGGCCTAAACTTGCAGTCAGACATCCTTCTGTCAGCCAGGGAGCCCTCGGGGGGATGTCCGACTAAAGGCTTAGGCCCCCAAGGGATCGGGCCTAAACCGTTAGTTGGACATTCTTAGTGCTGCCATGGAGGTGGGAGAGGTTCCTGCCACCACCTCTGTGCTGGCCAGCCATGAGCCAGCTTCTGGCTGAGTGGCACTCCCCATATGAAAGTGCACTGACCACCAGGAGGCAGCTCCTGCATTGAACATCTGCCCCCTGGTGGCCAGTGCACATCATAGCAACCAGCCATTCTGCTGTTTGGTCAATTTGCATATTAGCCTTTTATTATTATTACTAGAGGCCTGGTGCACAAAAATTGGTGCACTCGGGGGGGAGGGGAGGTCCCTCAGCCCAGCCTGTGCCCTCTCACAGTCTGGGACCCCTTGGGAGATAACGACCTGCTGGCTTAGGCCTGCTCCCAGGTGGCAGAAGGCAGGCCCAATCCATAGGTGCAGTCCCTGGTCGGGCTCAGAGCAGGGCTGATTGGGGAGTTGGGGCGCCACCCCCTGTTATGCACAGAGCAGGGCCGTTCAGGGGGTTGGGGAGCTCCCCCTGTCACGCACAGAACAGGGCCCATGGGGGGGTTGGGGCGCCGCACCCTGTCACACACAGAGCAGGGCCGATCAAGGGGTTGAGGAGCTCCCCCGTATCAGGCACAGAGCAGGGCCGATCAGGGAGTTGGGGTGCCGTCCCCTGTCACGAACAGAGCAGGGCAGATAGGGAGGTTGTGGCCCCACCCCCTGTCACATACAGAGCTGCAGGGCGATCAGGGGGTTTGGGTGCTGCCCCCTGTCACGCTGCTCTAGGGGCCAAGAGGCCTCACGGCTCCGCTGATCCCAGTGCTGGGAGGCCTCACGGCTCCGCTTGACACCAGGGCAGTGAGGCCTCGCGGCTCCACTGATCCCAGGGTGTGAGGCCTCGCAGCTCTGCTGATCCCAGGTTTGGGAGGCCTCACAGCTCCACTGATCCCAGTGCTGGGAGGCATATTGCCCTTTTACTATATAGGATAGAAGCCTGGTGCATGGGCGGGGGCCGGCTGGTTTGTCCTGAAGGGTGTCCCGGATCAGGGTGGGGGTCCCGCTTCGGTGCCTGGCCAGCCTGGATGAGGGGATGATGGCTGTTTGCAGCTGGTCACACCCCTTTTCAGGGTGGGGGTCTCCACTGGGGTGCCTGGCCAGTCTGGGTGAGGGGCTGAGGGCCATTTTCAGGCTGGCGGGTGACTGAAGCTCCCAACCTCTCCTTTTTTTCTTTTTTTTTTATTCTGAGAGTTATTTACCTTCTATGGCTGTCACTGGAACTGAGAGCCGGCTTTAGCTCTGGGGCTCGGCTCCAGCTCTGAGAATTCAGCTGCTGAAAGCAGGTATCTGGGCTTTGTTTGGCTTCTATAATTGAAACACTGTTGCAGCTCCAGCTCTGAGGCCCAGCTGGCTGAAAGCACGTTTCTGGGGATTGTTTAGCTTCTATAATTGCAACATTGTTTCTTAGAGTGCAAGCTCAGAGGCTGGCAGTGGCAGGCGGGGAACCTTGGCTTCTTCCGTCACTGGAGCAAGCAAGCCTCCTGTTCACTTCAGCTGCCTGGCTGCCGGCCGCCATCTTGGTTGGCAGTTAATTTGCATATCTCACTGATTAGCCAATGGGAAGGGTAGCGAAGTTACCGTTAATTACCATGTTTCTCCATTATTAGATAGGATATAGGATGTCCCTATTTACCCCCCTTTGCCCCCTCACCCAGCTCTTGTCCCCCACTTCTCTCTGGCCATCACCATAATGTTGTCTGTGTCCATGGGTTGTGCATAGATTTTCTTTGACTAATCCCTTCTTTAAATTCACTTCTTTAAATTTTTATTTTAGATAAATACTTATAACTGCACTATTATATATTTTTTATTATATCATTTATAATTAAGATATTTTTTAATTGAACCCTTGTAAACTTAAGCACAATTTAATAAATTATGCTAGAAGTATTAGGAGATTTTTCATGTAATGCAGATACATTTCAATTAATATTTTATTAATTTTTAATTTTTTAATATTTTAATTTGAAATAATTTCATATATGTAAAAAAAACTATAAAATACTACAGCATATTATATGTACCCTTCACCCAATTTCTTAAGTGTTAATAATTTAAACATAACCATTATACAACTAACAAAATTTGGAATATATTTTTCTTATAATCTCTTTAATGTTACTTAATCCATTTACTTTGTTTTTGTTAATCTTCACCCAAGGATATTTTTCCATTGAATTTTAGAGAGAGTGAAGGGAAAGGGAGAGACACATTGATTGGTTGCCTCCTGCACATGCTCTGACAGGAACTGGGGATCAAGCCAGCAACTGAGGTACATGCCCTTGACTGGAATCTAACCTGGGACCCTTCAGTCCAAGGGCTAATGCTCTATCCACTGAGCAAAACAGGCTGCAGCTTAATTCATTTACGTTTAATCTATATGTGTCTTTATATTTAAACTGGGTTTTGTTTTTGATTCACCCTCATAATCTATCTTTTAATTGGTGCATTTATGCCACTGACTTTCAGAGTGCTTACTGATAGAGTTACTGTCATATCAGGTGGCTTCTGGGGCTTCCAGGGCCCGCCAGCAGCCCCGGACTGGATTGGGTCCCAGGCAGCAGGCAGGCGGCTCCTGGCGTCGCCCATGGGGGCCTGGATGGCGGCTCACACCGAAGGCTCGCGCTGTCCCACCCTGCCTGGAGTATGCAAATTAGCCGCCATCTTTGTTGGTGATTAATTTACATATCTCGCTGATTAGATAGCCACTGGGAGGCAGAGCGAAGGTATGGTCAATTACCATGTTTGGATTATTAGCTAGGATTTAATAATATTAGATAGGATTATTAGATAGGATTTTTTTAGATAGGATTTTTTTCACTGTTTTTTAAATTTTATTTTCTTGTTTAAAGTATTATAAATAGTAGTACATATGTCTCCTTTTTTTCCCCAATTGACCTCCCCCCGGCCTTCCCTCCACCCTCCCCCACTCCCCCCCACCCCCCGCACATGCCCTCACCTCCCTCCCAGTGTCTTGAGTCCATTGGTTATGCTTATATGCATGCATATAAGTCCTTTGGTTGATCTCTTACCCACCCTCAACACTCCCCAGCCTTCCTGCTGTAATTTGGCAGTCTCTTCGATGCTTCTCTGCCTCTATCTTTTTGTTCATCAAGTTATAATGTTCTTTATTATCCATAAATGAGTGAGATCATGTGATATTTACCTTTCACTGACTGGCTTATTTCACTTAGCATAATGCTCTCCAGTTCCATCCATACTGTTGCAAATCCATTGTGTAGATGTACCACAGTTTTCTAATCCATTCATCTGTTGATGGGCACTTAGGTTGTTCCCAAATCTTAGGTATGGTGAATTGTATTGCTATGAACATAGGGGTGCATATACCCTTTTTGATTGGTGTTTCTGTTTTCTTGGTATATATTCCTAGAAGTGGTATTACTGGGTCAAATGGCAGTTCCATTTTTAAATTTTTGAGGAAACGCCATACTGTCTTCCACAGTGGCTGCACCAGTCTGCATTCCCACCAGCAGTGAAGGAGGGTTCCTTTTTCCTCCGCATCCTCTCCAACACTTGTTGTTTGATGATTTGTTGATGATAGCCAATCTGACAAATGTGAGGTGGTACCTCATTGTTGTTTTGACTTGCATCGCTCAGATGATTAGTGACTGAGCATGTTTTCATATGTCTCTTGGCTTTCTGAATGTCCTCTTTTGAAAAGTGTCTATTTAGATCCTTTGCCCATTTTTTGGTTGGGTTGTTTATCTTCCTTTTGTTAAGTTGTATGAGTTCCTTGTAAATGTTGGAGATTAAACCCTTATCGGTGATATCATTGGCAAATATGTTCTCCCATGCAGTGGGCTTTCTTTCTTTCTTTTCTTAATATATTTTATTGATTTTTTACAGAGAGGAAGGGTGAGGGATAGAGAGTTAGAAACATCGACGAGAGAGAAACATCGATCAGCTGCCTCCTGCACGTCCCCTGCTGGGGATGTGCTGGCAACCAAGGTACATGCCCTTGACTGGAATCAAACCTGGGACTCTTCAGTCTGTAGGCTGACGCTCTATCCACTGAGCCAAAACAATCAGGACTGCAGTGGGCTTTCTTGTTGCTTTGTTGATGGTTTCCTTTGCTGTGCAGAAGCTTTTTATTTTGATGTAGTCCCATTTGTTTATTTTCTCCTTAGTCTCTGTTGCCCTAGGAGCTGTGTTGGTAAAGATATTGATATGACATATGTCTGCAATTTTGCTGCCTATGGAGTCTTGTAGGGTTTTTATGGTTTCCCGTCTTACATTCAAGTCCTTTAGCCATTTTGAGTTTGTTTTCTGTGTATGGTGTAAGTTGGTGGTCTGGTTTCATTTTTTTGCATGTATCTGACCAAATTTCCCAGCACGATTTATTAAAGAGGCTGTTTTGACTCCATTGGATGCTCTTGCCTCCTTTGTCAGATATTAATTGAGCATAATGGCTTGGGTCAATTTCTGGATCCTCTATTCTGTGCCATTGGTCTACATGTCTGGTTCTTGTGCCAGTAGCAGGCAGTTTTGAGAACCGTAGCTTGGTAATATAGTTTGATGTCTGGTATTGTGATCCCTCCAACTTTGTTCTTCTTTCTCAGGATAGCCGTGGCTATTTGGGGTCTTTTTTTATTCCAGATGAATTTTTGGAGAGTTTGTTCTAGATCTTTGAAATATGCCATTGGTATTTTAATAGGTATTGGATTGAATCTATAGATTGTTTTAGGTAGTATGGACATTTTAATGATGTTGAGTCTACCAATCCATGAACATGGGATGTTCTTCCATTTGTTTATGTCTTCCTCTATCTCTTTTTTCAACGTCCTGTAGTTTTCCGAGTACAAGTCTTTTATATCCTTGGTTAAGTTTATTCCTAGGTATCTTAATTTTTTTGGTGCAATGGTAAATGGGATTTTTTTTTTCATTTCTCTTGTCTGTGATTTCATTATTGGTGTATAAAACAGCCATAGATTTCTGGGCATTAATTTTGTATCCTGCTACATTGCCAAATTCATTTGTTAGGTCTAGTAGTTTTTTGATGGAGTCTTTGGGGTTTCCTATGTATAGTATCATGTCATCTGCAAATAAGGATAGTTTTACTTCTTTTCCAATTTGGATGCCTTTTATTTCTTCTTCTTGTCTGATTGCTATGGCTAGTACTTCTAGTACTATGTCAAACAGGAGTGGTAAAAGTGGGGATCCTTGTCTTGTTCCTTTTCTTGGGGAAGTGGTTTTAGTTTTTTTGTTTTGTTTTTTAAATATATTTTATTGATTTTTTACAGAGAGGAAGGGAGAAGGATAGAGAGTTAGAAACATTGATGAGAGAGATAAACATCAATTTAGCTGCCTCCTGCACATCTCCTACTGGGGATGTGCCCGAAACCAAGGTACATGCCCTTGACCAGAATCAAACCTGGGACCCTTCAGTCCGCAGGCCAACATTCTATCCACTGAGCCAAACTAGTCAGGGCTGGTTTTAGTTTTTATATATTTTTTTAAAAGAATGGAGTTCCAAATGAGGCAGGAGCAATGGAAATGGGGAGAGGAATCTTTGGAGAAAAGCAGCAGAATCAGTAAGATATATAGCCCTTCCCCTAGCTGCAGGGGGTATGGTAAGAGGATACTGTTTGCTTCCCTTTTGCACTATAGCTCCCCCGTAAGCAGCCAAGCTTTTGTGCCAGGCCTCAGTAAGTGGGAAGATGGGGGCAATTGCCGAGGCCTGGACAAAAGATGTGGAGGAAACATCTTGGGTAAAGCCAGGCCTCCCATCGCCACCACCACCAGCACTACCAGCACACAGGAACCCAGGGGAAAACCGTCAGAGCACAGCCAGCGGGGCTCAGTGGTTGAGCATCGACCTATGAACCAGGAGACCACAGTTCGATTCCCAGTCAAGGCACATGCCCAGGTTGTGGGCTTGATCCCCAGTGTGGGGTGTGCAGGGGGCAGCTGATCCATGATTCTCTCTCATCATTGACGTTTCTATTTCCCTCTCCCTCCTTCTCTGAAATTAAAAAAAAAAAAAAAGAATTAAGGGAGGGGAAAGTTGGAAACTAGCAAATTTCTGCCTAGGAAATTGGATAGAAGATGGTCCCGGCCATAGATGTGAGGAAACGGAAAGGGGAGCAAACGAGTGGAAATGATGAGTTTAAGGCTCGGACATGTTGAGGTATCCCCACAGATCAGGGGACGATGGTTTGTGCAGACTGTGGCTTTCCTGAGCTGCCTTCTGGCTCCTCTGCTTACTACCTTGAGGCCTGAACATTTGTATCTGTTTCTCCATATGTTTGAAAACGTGGGGTTGGTAGTGGCACCTGCCTGGAGGAGTTGCTGAGTATTAAGTGAGTGGATATGCATGGATGTTACAGGCTGAGTGTGTAACATCACTCGCATTGATGGATGAGTCACAAATGCGAGTGATGTTACACTGGTGCTCAGGAGTAAGGTCTCCCCGAAAATACCAATTTTGACATCATCAGTCCCTTACTCCTGAGCACCAGTGTAAATAAGGGGACTCCTGTATACCCACCACCCTGCAATAAGCTACACTGGAGATGGAGAGGATAAAGGAACGCGCAAGGACAAGGAGAACGAGAAGGAGCTATCAAGAGGAAAACCGGTGTGGCTCAGTGGATAGAGCATCAGCCTGCAGACCGAAGGGTCCTGGGTTCAATTCCCATCAAGGGCAGGTACCTCAGTTGCAGAATCCTCCCCGGCCTGGGCCCTGGTCAGGGTTCAAGCAGGAGGCAGCCAATCCATGTGTTTCTCTCACATCAATATTTCTCTTGGTCTTTCGCTCTCTCTTCCACTCTCTCTCTAAAAGCCAATGGAAAAATATCCTCAAGTGAGGATTAACAAAGATAAATAAATCAAATAAGAGGCGGGGGAGAGTTGGGGACTATTGTAAGTCTAAAGGAAAGTTGGTAGAAATGACAGCTGTGAAGATGCAGGACTCTGAACCTGAGGCGGAGCTGTGCACGTGGCAGGTGAGCAGAGGCACTTCCACACCATGATTTCAACTTCCAATGGGCCCTGGATGCGGCCTGACAACCCAACTATGTTTCCACAAGCCAGCCCCTCTCCCTCTCCCTTCCTCTAGGAAATCAATAAAAATATATATTTTAAAAAAATAAAAAATAACTAAAAATAAAAAATATCCTTGACCTCACTTCTCCTTTTAGCTCCCACCCAACATCTCTCCCTCCTTTCCCACAAACTTCTCCGAAGAGTTCTCATCGTCCATCCCTCTCCCATTCTTTCGTGAACTCACCCACCATCCAACTTTCACTCCATCACTCCACCCAAACCAGTCTTGCCAGGTCGGGTCACCAACAACCTTCTAAATCAATTCTCAGACTCTCCTACTTCACCGGCATGCAGCATGGGACACACCAATCCTTCCTCCTTAGGCAGTTTCCTGCTGTGCTGTCCACATACCACCACCTCCTCCTGGATTTGTTTTTTCCCTACTTCATTGGCTGTGCCAGTCTCTCTGGTGCTTCCTGCTCACTTCTAAAAGCATGTACTGTTGGGCCCGGCTGGTGTGGATAAGAGGTTGAGTGTCGGCCTATGAACCAGGAGGTCAGGGTTCAATTCTGGGTCAGAGCATATGCCCAGGTTTCAGACTGGATCCCCAGTGTAAGGTGTAGGAGGCAGCCAATCAATGATTCTCTCTCATCCTTGATGTTTCTTTCTTTTTTTTAAATTAAATCTTTATTGTTCAGATTATTACATTTGTTCCTCTTTTTTCCCCCCATAGCTCCCCTCACCCAGTTCCCACCCCCTACTCCACCCTCATCCCCCCCCTACTGTCCTCATCCATAGGTGCACGATTTTTGTCTAGTCTCTTCCCGCATCTCCCACACCCCTTTCCTCCTCAAGAATAGCCAGTCCATTCCCTTTGTATGCCCCTGATTCTATTATAATCACCAGTTTATTCTGTTCATCAGATTATTGATTCACTTGATTTTTAGATGCACTTGTTGATAGATGTGTATTTGTTGTTCATAATTTGTATCTTTACCTTCTTCTTCTTCCTCCTCTTCTTAAAGGATACCTTTCAGCATTTCATATAATACTGGTTTGGTGGTGATGAACTCCTTTAGCTTTTTCTTATCTGTTTAGCTCTTTATCTGACCTTCAATTCTGAATGATAGCTTTGCTGAGTAATCTTGGTTGTAGGTTCTTGCTATTCATCACTTTGAATATTTCTTGCCACTCCCTTCTGGCCTGCAAAGTTTCTGTTGAGAAATCAGCTGACAGTCGTATGGGTATTCCCTTGTAGGTAACTGACTGTCTTTCTCTTGCTGCTTTTAAGATTCTCTCTTTGTCTTTGGCTCTTGGCATTTTAATTATGATGTGTCTTGGTGTGGTCCTCTTTGGATTCCTTTTGTTTGGGGTTCTCTGTGCTTCCTGGACTTGTAAGTCTATTTCTTTCACCAGGTAGGGGAAGTTTTCTGTCATTATTTCTTCAAATAGGTTTTCAATATCTTGCTCTCTCTCTTCTTCTGGCACCCCCATAATTTGGATGTTGGTATGCTTGAAGTTGTCCCAGAGGCTCCTTACACTATCTTTGTATTTTTAGATTCTTTTTTCATTTTGCTTTTCTGTTTGGGTGTTTTTTGCTTCTTCGAATTTCAAATCTTTGACTTGATTCTTGCAATCCTCTAGTCTGCCAGTGGAACTCTGCATAATATCCTTTATTTCAGTCAGTGTATGCTTAATTTCTAGTTGGTCCTTTTTCATAACCGCAAGGGTCTCACTAGATTTCTTGAGGGTCTCACTACATTTATCGGCGGTCTCACCAGACTTTTTGAGGGTCTTACTAAATTTATTGGCGGTTTCTAGAAAATTCTTGAAAAACCTTAAAAGTGTGGTTTTGAACTCTATATCCAGTCGTTTGCTTTCCTCCATTTCTGTCATTTGTGACCTGTTTCTTTGTCTCCACATTTTCTATGCTTCCCTGTGTTGATAGAGTTGCTTTGTGTGCTAGGTGTCCTATAGGGCCCAGTGGCTCAGCCTCCCCAATTACCTGAGGTGGACACTCTTGGTGCACCCCTTTGTGGTCTTTGTGCACAGTCTTGCTGTAGTTAAGCCTTGATTGTTGTAGCTATCACTGGGAGGAATTGACCTCCAGGCCAATTGGCTGTGAGAGTCAGCTGTGTCTACGGTGGGAGAACTTCTGTGCTGGAGACACCCTTATGAGGCAAGACTTGCTTCAGTGGGGCTTTGGTGCTCACTGAGTCTGCCCCCTGAATGTGTCCCTAATGGATATGAGGAGTTGTAATTGGATGGTCCCACTCTGACCACTGGGTGCACTGGCTCTTGGATCTAATTTAGCCTCTGCCTGAGGCTACCCAGCAGGAGCTACGAAGAGATCTGCAGATTCCCCTTCCTTGTTTGGGGTTTGGAGGTGCCCAAATGAGGCCCAGCTGTGAAGCAATGCAAGGTGCTGTGGGGCCTTGGGCCTTCTCTTGGAAGCTCTGGGTCTGTCTGGCCCAGCTGCAGTTTGTTAGGTAATTTTCAGATTGCAAAGGACCAGGGCATTCATATGCAAAAGCCTCTGCCGCAGCTTGGGTGGGGCGGGGTCTCAGGGAATCAACAGGGCGGAGCAAGCAGCTATGGCTGATCCTCAGCCCTGCCCTAAGGGGCCCCGAATCTCAGTGTCCCAGTAATCGCTGCAAGCACCTTTGAGAGAAAGCCGCCCTCGAGTTCCAAGTTCTGCCCTCTGCCAGACAGTCCAGTTTCTCCCTGTATGAGCCTGGGTCCCCAGAGAGTCACCTGTAACTGGAGTTCAGAGCAGTCGGGGGCTTATGACTCCCTCCCAATTCAAAAAGACAACCACGTCCTCCGTTGCCAGCCATTTCCATGTGCTCCTCCGTACCTCTGCACTTCCGCACCTCCTCTGAGTCTCAGTGTACTTTTCTCTTTCCTTCTAGTTGTAGAATTTCCACTCAGCCAGCCTTCCTGTGGTTCTGGATGATGTCCGTTTTGTCTTTTAGTTGTATTTTTGAATTTGTTGTGGGATGCAATTTCCAGTGTTTACCTATGCCGCCATCTTGGTTTCTCTGAGCTCATCCTTGATGTTTCTATCTCTCTCTCCCTCTCCCTTCCTCTCTGAAACCAATAAAACTATATTTTTTAAATTCCTATATAATAAAAGGGTAATATGCAAATTGACCAAACCGTGGAACGAGCAGTCGTATGACGCACACTGACCACCAGGGGGCAGATGCTCAATGCAGGAGCTGCCCCTAGCCCGAAAGCTCCAATCGCCTGATCAGGAACTGCCAGCCAAACTCTCGGTCCCTTCCCCCGGCAGGTAGGCTCTGATCACCCGCTGGTGAACAGGGAACCAGGGGTGGGTGTTAGCAGGGGCAGGGCCAATGAGCAGGCAGAAATAGCCAACCTCTTGGTCCCTCCTCCCGGCCAACAGGCTTCGATCACCCGATGGCGAATGGGGTGCCAGGGATGGGTGGTGGTAGATGTGGGTGGCACCAGGCCAAGGCCCCCACCCTGCCGGTCACCCCATACACAGAGGGCAACTGGTGGCAGGGGCCAGGGCCGGCAAGCGGGCGGGATGGCCAATCTTTTGGTTCTTCCCCCACCCCCTCACTCCCAGCCAGCAGGCTCCAATCGCTTGCTGGTGAACGGGGAACCAGGGGTGGGTGGCAGCAGGGAGTGGGGCCGGCTGCTGGCAGCTGGGGAAGATGGCACTGATCACAGGCCAGGCCTAGGGACCCTACCATTGCATGAATTTCGTGCACTGGGCCTCTAGTATAAGAATAAAATAAAATCATAGACTGTTGGAAAGCTCCAAGATTCCGTCCTTGGATGTTTGTTTGTTTTTTTTTAATTTTTTTTATTTTTTATTTTTTTTTACAGAGAGGAAGGGAGAGGGATAGAGAGTTAGAAACATTGATGAGAGAGAAACATCGATCAGCTGCCTCCTGCACACACCCCACTGGGGATGTGCCCGCAACCGAAGTACATGCCCTTGACTGGAATCAAACCTGGGACCCTTCAGTCCGCAGGCCTACGCTCTATCCACTGAGCCACACCAACCAGGCCCTTGCATGTTTTGTTTATTTATACTTGTTCCTGGGAATCTCTTCTAACCTCATGGCTTTAAATAACAACCATTAGCTGATGACTCTCAATTTTGTATCTTCAACCCATATTTTGCCAAACTTGTACATCCAGCCACTTTCTTTACACCTTAACATGACTGATAGACATCTAAGACTTACATATATTAAACCAAGCTCCTGACCTCCCCTCCCCCAAACTTGCTTCCTCCACAGCCTACACCCTCTCAATGATCAGGCCAACAATCCCCCCCTTTCTTTCATGGAACTAGCCCATCAGAAGACCCTGGAGGTTCTACGTTCAAATACACCCAGCCCTGGCTGGGAAGCTCAGTCGGTTACAGCTTGTCCCATACACCAAGGCTGCAGGTCCGATGCCGGTCAAGGTCCATATAAGAGTCAACCAATGACGCATAAGTAAGTGGAGCGACAAAGTGATGCCTCTCTCTCAAACATTGTCACACGGCCTTAGAGCCACAGCGAAGTCCTTCCCTTAACTCTGACCTCATCTATCTCTCTCTCTCTCTCTCTCTCTCTCTCTCTCTCTCTCTCATCACTCCAGCCACAATAACCTTGCGGTTCATCCTCAAAAGTGGCAAGTATGCTTCCACCTCAGGACCTTTGCATGTACTATTCCTTCTGTGTTCAACATTCTCCCCCAAGACATCCAAAGGGTTCTCCCCTCGCCTCCGTCAGGTCATTTAAATGGCACCTGCTCCTGGAGGCCATCTCTGACTGCAACTGAACCCCTCGCTCTCCCCTCCCGGGGGATAGCTATCACTACCATCTAACGTGCTGGAGGGTATACTTATTTGATGATTGTCCTGCTTCTACTAGAATGCAAGGATTTTGCCTGTTTTGTTCAATGCTGTATCTTCAAAGCCTAGAAGAGTGCCTGGCACGGTCAGTTACCCTCTGTAAAATGTGATCTAATCAGGGCCCCACGGAAACAAAGGGCTGAGATCCAGATTCTCAATCCTTAAGGTTAGTCTGAAACAACAAGAGACACGCCTTCTTACTTGG
This sequence comes from Myotis pilosus, assembly GCA_036010255.1. Taxonomy (NCBI): domain Eukaryota; kingdom Metazoa; phylum Chordata; class Mammalia; order Chiroptera; family Vespertilionidae; genus Myotis; species Myotis pilosus. Next base: position 892,158 of record JASKON010000024.1, read on the forward strand.
AGCAGATACATACCTGAATTCATTGCAGGCAAAAACTTCAGTATTTTTCTCCTCTAATTTGTCCGGGAAACAGACAACACAGGGGCTTCAGAGGAGTGGCAATGAGCACAAATGCCAGCTGTGGAGAATGGGAGAGGGACCAACAGATCCTGGGCACTCCTGCGGCTCGCGGAGCCACTCAAGGCTGCTGGGCTTCCCCCTGGTTGCCAAGGGCAGTGGTACAGTGCGACTGAAACTTCGTGGCCCATGCGCAGAAGTCGGTTTTCGGAAAGGAGATAGACGAAACAAGTATACAAGACAAGTGTGGACGGGAGAGTTGGAAGGGGTGGACCTCAGCGAACGCACCTCAATCAGGTTGAGGACGTTTTTAGCAAAGGCCAGCTTAGGAGCACCCTAATTAAGTTAACAACAATGTACGTACGGATATAGTTTAAGTTTAAAAAATTTGGCTCAGAAGAAATTTCAATCGTTGGCTCTGTTGACTAATGAGTTTGCCGACCACTGGCCTAGGGGAAGGCCGAGGGCTGCGCTTTGCTTGGTTTGATGGTCCAGGGAAAGGGAAAACCTGGATTTGTCTTGACGCCCCTTGGCCTGGCTGTGCGGGTTTCCTCACTCTGGGGAGAGGAGGAGGGTCGAAATGCAAGTTCCGCCTCCGCCATTTCTTGGAAGACCAGAGTCCCGCGGAGGCCTCAGCACCTCCCTTCCTTTACCCACTGGAGGACTCCGCACCAGGCACTGCTTTCACCGTAGTGAGCGGGGCAGAGTGTCTTTTAGGGAAAAGGGGCTGAAGGCAGGCCCTCCTCCCTGACCACAGAGCTGACACACACGCCCCAGGGTGCAACCTCCGGGCCTCTCCCCACGGCCTCCCTCCTCCTCCCCCACACCTGCCAGTTCCTGCGCCCCGCCCGCCGCCCGCCCGCCGTCCTGCCCTGGGGTCGCTTCCGGTCTAGGTCTTCGTGCTCTTCCGCCTCCAAACTTGGGGCTCTTCCTCCACGTGGCCCGGTACCACGCGTTGCCAGGGAGACCCTAGCAAGGCGGGCGCTAATGACGCCACAATAGGCCCAGCCAATCGCCGTGCGGCGTCTCGGTGACGCGCGAGGCGGGGCTTCGCTGCCCGGCGCGAGGCGGCGGCTGCCCGCTGGGTGGCGCCCATTGCCCGGGGAGGTCCTCGCGGCCCCGGGCCGAGGTGCGGGAGGCGAGGAGCGGAGGCCGGGCAGCTGCCCGCGCTCGGACCGGCCCGGGGCACCCGCGGCCCCATGCTCGTGCCCGGCTCGGCGCGGCCACCCTCGGAGCAGACGCGGGTACGTGCCACCTGCCGGGCGGGGAGGCCGGGGCGGAGGTCGGCGCCTCGGAGGCTCCGAGCGCGGAGCGCCGGAGACCGCCGGGCGGAGCGGGCCCTGGAGACCCGGTAGAGCGGCTGCCGCGCGGGCGGGGCTGCGTGCTGATCGGTGGTTCTCAGGACGCGCGCTCTGGCGGGTCGGGGTCCCCGTGCCCTGTGCCCGGTGCCCTGTGTGGGGTCTGAGAGCCGCCTGGACACTGACTCCCTCCTCCTGTACAGCTCCCGGGAGGGGGTGCCCAGCGGAGTGGGGGGGGGGGGGGCAGCAGTGCAGTGATGGAGGGACGTCCCACCCTCCCGCCCAGAAAGAGGCCTCTTGGAACTTCTCCCCCATCCCGAACCAGAAGCCGGGGCGGGTGGGGGGAGGGGTGCTCCAGGGCCAGTCACCGCCCAGGGCAGCCCCGGCCGACCCGTCCGGCTGGTCTCTGAGGACTGGCCACCTGCTGCCCGCCCGGCTGCCTCTGGGGTGGGGCTGAGCCGCCGTGTGGCTCAGGGGTTGAGCGTCGACCTCTGAACCGGGAGGTCACCGGCTGGATTCCCGGTGAGAGCTTGATCCCCAGTAGGGGGCGTGCAGGAGGCAGCTGATCAATGGTTCTCATCATTGATGTTTCTCTCTCCCTCTCCCTTCCTCTGAAATGAATAAAAATATAAGTTAAAAAAAATAGAATGGGGCTGAGTTGCAGACTGGGGTGATGATCACCTCCCCAGGCATGGCGTGTGCAGGTCCCCCAAGTGGGACCCGACAGTGGAGGGCAGGAGAGCTGGTTGAGCTGGGGTTGGGCACCCGCACTCCTTTGATGCTACAGATGCTGCCAAAGGAGTGGTCACCGGGCCTGGAATGAGGGCCGGGCCGGGCGGCCTCTGAAGTGCATCACCAGGCTCAGCTGAGTCAGGGCCTCACCACGACAGGGTGAGGCACAGCCTGGGGACTCCCAGTTCGCGGGCAGAGCCTTCGAGAAACAGCCTGAGCCGAGGCCGAGGTTAAGAACCCTGCTCCTTCCGCGTGGCCCTGCCCGGCCCAGCTCTGCGGCCTTGGACACGCAGCACTCGCGCAGGTAGAGTGAGCCGCCGGAGCAGCTGCGCTGGCTGGGTTTTTCTAGCCGAGGAGGAAGGCGCCAGGTGGGCCTGGCCCCTCCGGTGGGTGGCGGAGCGCCGGGAGGATGGCACGCCGCGTTGGCCCTGGCCAGTGCGGGCACAGACCAGCTCAGGAGAGCGGGGCGCCTCCTAGCACCAGGGCAGGGTGCTCCGGGGGGCAGCACAGAGGCCCTGTTCTCCCTAAGAAGTCTCACCTGGGAGTGCTGCTGAAAATACTACCACTAATTATAACCATAGTGGAACTATTCAATGTAATAATAATGACCACTTCTCGAACTCTTACTCCGTGCCAGGATATTGACATGTGTTTTATTTAACCCTCACAACTGGGAGATATGGCATTATTATGATGACTGTTAGCCCTAGCCAGGTTGGCTCAGTGGATAGAGCCTCGGACTGAAGGGTCCCGGGATAAATTCCGGTCAAGGGCATGTACCTCAATTGCAGGCCCCTCCCTGGCCCTGGGCAGGGCTCATGCAGGAGGCAACCCATCGATGTGTTTCTCTCACATCGATGTTTCTCTCTCTCTGTCTCTCCCCCTCCCTTCCACTCTCTCTAAAAATCAATGGGAAAAATATCATCGGGTGAGGATTAACAACAACAAGCAATACTACCACTAACTATGATGATAGTGGAAGTATTCAACATAATAATAGTTATATTATTACATTAGGAGGCTGGGGTGCGTGTCCCTGACCAGGCCGCGGGCCAAGGGCCATGGCCAGGGCTAGCCAAAGGCGAGGGGGCACGCAGGAGCTGGGCTGCAGGAGGAGGCGGCCTCCAGCCCACCTCGTGCCAGTCCGTGTTGTGCCGGGGCTCTGTTATGCCAGGATGTTGCCATGTGTTTATTTCACCCTCGCACTGGGAGGTCTGTTATATGCTGACTATGACTCCTGTTTTGTGGATTAAATAACTGAGGTTCCGACAGCCTACGTGACTTGCCCTCTGTCTCAGAGCCACTGGAAGGGAAGGAACGGGGCTGCGAGCCCAGGCTGGGAGCTCGCTGTAAAAGGGTTTGGGCTGGAATTCTGGGCGCCAGTCTCTGCGCCTCTCGGAGTCTGTGCCCTTGAACGAGGGGCTGTCACCTTGAGGTCTTCATCTCAAGCGCGGGAGTCGGGCCGTACTGTGCTCCTTCCTTGCCTCAGTCTGTGGCTGGCACCTGCTTCTGCATATTTTGCGTCCATCCCAACCCCATCCTACTGCCCCCTTTCCAGTTGTTCCACCTGAAATCCCCCTTCAGTTTCACTTCAAACTGTCCCCCATTCAGAGAGTCCTTTTGGGAGTCCTGGTCTGGCCCAGCCCATCAGGGCAGCCCCTGAAGGGAAGCCTGTCGCTGCCCCTTTAATTCCCCCTGGGCTTGGAATGCAGTGAGTGGAGCTAGCTCGCCATGGCTGTGAGGTCAGATAAGATGCTATATATATCAGTCAGTAACCTGAGCGCGGATTACCAGCCCAGAGGCGTACTCCAGGGCCACCAGGGCTCGCCACGGCGCTCCGGCCCAGCCGGGGAAGGGAGCCCCCAGATCCTGCCCACTGCCCCCCAACACAGGTGAGTAGCTGCCTCTTTAATATCTGAGCTTCACGGGGATGCTGAATGAAGGGCCCTGGACTGTTTGGGGGAACATTGGAGAGAGGGCCACCAGGCCTGGTGGGTGCTGTGGGCAAGACCAGAGGCTGGAGGTCAGGAACAAGGCAGGATGGAGTCCTGGAGGGGAGAAGGGGAGAAGCCGCGCCCTGGGAGGGGGCCGGGAGAGAAGAGCGCCCTGCAGAGGTGGCAGAGGGAACTTCAGGATTTCAATTCTGTCTGGGGGCCCATTTCCGGTGCCTTTTCTTAGCCCTGTAGAGATGCCTACCCTCTCCCAACCCCAAATCAAAGCATTACCCAATGGGAATACTCCCCTGGGCCCACCCACTTCTTTTCAGCCAGTCAGGATTCTTGCTGTCATCTTCAATCTATTTTACCTCTTCTCCCACCCCCCTCCCAATCCTTGGGCACCTCCTGGGAGCCAGAGAGACAGAAATGGCTCCAAATTCCCTTCCATGACCCCTGTCAAGGCCTGTAAAACTATTAGGCACTACGGGTGGGTCACTGGCTGCTCCCCTCACAGCTAGAGCTGCCAGGGACAGGCGGGGAAGGAGTGGCAGGCCGAGGCTCCTGGGCCCTGAGAGGAGCCCACAGGTCTCCTGGGTGATGTGAGCACAGGTATCCTCACCCCAGGCCTCCACTCCATCTGCGTCTCCACACCTGCCCGGGCAGCCTGAGGTTCCCACACTCCCGCGGGTGCCCAGCCAGTGCCCAACAGCTGGAGGGAGGGTCAGGGGGAGGTGAGGGGAGACAGGGCCCCTCTCGGCCACTTTGCCTTTTGGGTCAGCACATCAGCAGGGCCTCCTGCCCTCGCCAGTGGCCATGGGATGCTCTGACGACACTGCTGGGCAGAGCTGGGTGGTTCTCACGCATCTGCCCTGGCCACCTGGCAGGGGGTGAACCTGGGTCCCGTGGAGGCCTGCCTTGGGGACCCTACCATGGGCTTTCCATCTGGGAGCTGGCATGCCTTCACCCCCGAGAGCAGGGCACAGCTGGGCAGAGCAGGGCCAGGAAGGCTGCTGGGATGTAGGACGTTCCCTGTCCCCTACCTAGATGCCAGAAGTGCCCGGGATTCCTGGGGAGCAAGTCCTCCCTGGCCTGGCAGGTTCGGGAACCTTGCACGTGAGCAACAGGAAATGACAGTGACTGATTGCAAGGGTGCTGTCTGCCCCGGGGGCTCAGTGTCATCTGCACCCCTGACTCATCTGGCCTGGCCTCTTTGGGGAGTGAGCCCAGCGGCAGGAAGGTGGGAGGGTGGGAGGCCACATGTCCCGGACGGGCCCAGGCCAAGGCCGTGGCAGGGCTGGCCCCGGGGGGCTGCAGGAAAAGGCCCCCCAGCCATCTCGCTGCCATCAGCCCTGCGCTGCTCATCAGCATCCTGCGCTCAGGTTGCACCTGACTGTCACTCCCCTGCAGTGGAAACTCAGGGGGTGCTCCCCGGAGGCTGCCGCCTCACCTCGGCCTGGCTGTGGCCAGACAGTGACGCCTGGAGCCCCCCCACCCTGGGCCAGCTCAGGGAGAGCAGAGGGCAAGGTGAAGTGGGGGCCAAGGTCAGGGCGGCTGTGACAGGCAGAACGCACATCCCCCCAGCTCTGCCCCTCCTCCCAGCACGGCCTGGGGACCCGTGTGACTTGCACAGGAGCAGGCGGACAGCACCTACCCCTGGGGAGGAGACGAGGCCATCGCAGGCTTCCAGGAGCATCAGTGAAGGGTTAGGCTTTAGTAACTCCAGGAATATGGCTGCTTCATTCGAATGCGCCATTCTTTATATTTCTTGTCTATTTATTTTTAAATTTTTGAATAAAAATACTTTTAATTTCAATTTAATGTAAAAAATTAAATCTTCAAATGATGTTTGTGGCATTTATTCATTATTATTATTATTATTTTTAGAGAGAGAGAGAAAGAGAGAAAGGAACATCGATGTGAGAGAAACGATGAGAGAGAATCATTGATCACTGCCTCCTGCACTGCCCCCACTGGAGATTGAGCCGCAGCCCAGACATGTGCCCTGACCAGGAATCAAACCAGTGACTTTTTGGTGCATCAGACAACACCCAACCAACCGAGTCACTGCGGCCAGAGCCAGGCATTTATTCTTCCAAAAGAATTCAAGCTCAGCACCGCGCTGAGGTTTGGGGGGCACGTCTGAAGGCGTGTGGCGAGGCTGAGTGCTGGCGCTGAGGCTGTGTGTGCGGTGCTCAGCACAGCCCCTGGCCCGAGGGGGGCAGTATCTGTTGGGGGGCAAGGGGGATGGTGCTTGGCTCAGCTGTCCTATCAGGAGGCTGAATGCTCTGTACAGAGGAATGTCGCTGCCCCTTCCAAGAGGGGGAAACAGCAGAGTGAGGAGCCGAGCAGGGAGAGTGGAGGTGGCCCGGAGGAGGAGGTGCCTTCTGGAGCCACATGCCTGTACTTGCCAGCGCTGGGCACACAGGGCAGAAGCCAGGCAGCAGGACCCCCCACTGGGCAGGGACGGGGAGGAGGTTGCCCCAGCCAATCAGCATGTCTCCCACTGCCCCATGGAAAGGCCATTCTGTTCAGGCTGTTCCTTTGGCAACGAATCTCTGCGTAGCCCTGTGAGTGCCAGTCCTGCCCCTGGCTTGTGTGGCAAGGATACCACCAGGGCCTGGCCTGGTCTCCCACCCGAGTTGTGGGATGCAGCCTCCGGGGTCAGCCCTACCAGGTAATGCCGAGAGGAGCAGGGCCCACCCCAACCTGTCTGCTCCCTGGAAGGCACTAGTACTTGTCTCAAGAGTGAGACAGCAGGGTGGGGCGGGACAGGGGAGGGGGATAGGCATGCTCCAGGCCTCGGCCCCAACAGGGACCCTCTGCCAATCACGGACTGTGAGCCAGAGCTCAGTGCTGACAGGCAGCTTCCAGAAGGCTGTGTGTGGGAGCAGGGCACCCCCCACCCCCCGTCCCCGGGGCAGCTTCCAGGGGTGGCGAGGTCTGCCAGTTGCTCACCAGATGGGAGCAGACGGGAAAGCAGGGATTTAGGAGCCCCCCTGGGACTCTGGGGCCAGAAGGTATGGTCTACCTCCAGCCCCAACTCTTCCCAGGGCTGCTCATCAGCTGTCCCAGAGCTGTCCGTCTGTCCATCTGTCCCTGCCCAGGCTGCACCTAGCTTGGCTACAGCCCTTCTGCACCGTCAGCAGCCAGGAGAGGTCATGAGCTGGGCACTGCACACAGAGAGCCAACTCCCAGGAGCCTGGGGCGGGGGAGGGAGACCGCCCTGGCCGGAGGCAGAAAGGCATGGGAGTGGCAGGTCCTATCTGCTTGGCAGCTCAGTGTCCTGGAGCCCAGCTCCCGAGACCTGGAGTTTCTGTGACTATGAATTATTGATGACGTCCTCATCAATAGTGAAACAGCCCGACTGGACTGGGCCCCAGCCCCTGAGCCTCTGTCTGTTCCTCCCCAGCCTCCTGCAGCTCTCACACGCTTCCTTCTCTGCACCCCAGAAAGTTAAGTCGACGCGAGGAAAGCTCATGGTTTCCCCAACCCTGAATAGGGCTTCCTGCAGCTGCCCTTCCCTAGAGAGGTGTGGAGATTGTGCTGGAGGTGGGAGCACAGCGGGCCAGGGAGTATGCGTGAAGGTCGGGGTCCGGCAGGTGGGAGAATCTGTCGGAGGCAGCCTGGGCTGGAAACTGCCGGAGGTCTCCAGAACCTTAGACGTTTTGTTCTGGAGCCCTGTGAACATTGCCATCTTCGACCTCCCCCTGCACTGACCCCAAGCCTGGCATGGACCGAGTTTCTAGTGCCTCTGCCAAGCCCTCGGTGTGTGGGGCTTGGTGCCAGCTCCTCTCTGCCCTGATGGGCTGAGCTGTGGGCCTGGCAAGCTGCAGGCTGCCTCCTAAGCGGCCACATTGTTGCCACTGCCTCCTAAACAGCTACCCCCGAAGAGGGGGTACAGGTCACTGGGGGCTGCGGGGAACCTGAGTGCTCAAGGCCGAGGTCAGAAGCCACCACAACTGGGAGGGACCCAGCCCTGCCTCAACTTACTCCAGGCTCACCACGGGCGGGGGGGACAGGCTGTGGGGGGGCGGGGGGGGATAATAGCTGTCCTGTGGAGGGCTTTCCCGTGTCATTATCTCACTTAACTCCTCACAACAGCCCTTTGAGGGAGGGAGGATGGCAATGTTATACTTGCTTTACCGGTGAAAACGCTGGGACTCGAGGGTTGGAGGGTGAAATGACGAGGGCAGAATCACCCAGCCAGTCCATCCCAGGGCGTCACAGCCCAAGCCTGCACGCACTGCTCCGAGGGTCCTGGTGGCTCTCCACACCACCCCCACCCAAGGGCTCCCGGTGGCCCTCAGGAAAGGGGCCTGATCCTACCTGCTGCTCTCTCCAAAGCCTCTGTGCCCTCCAGCTCCACTGCAGATGAAGCCTGCGCTTTGGGGGTGAGGAAGGGACTCTGGGGGTCCCGAGTGAGCCTGCGTTTGATGGGAGGCGTGAATCAAGGTCATGGGTAAAGAGCACGGGGCTGGAGACCTGAAAGGCCTGGGCTCCCATCTGGCTCTGCTGTCTGTTCCCTCACCAGCTATCCCCAGCGTGAGCGCCTGGGGCAACATGGGGCAGTGCAGGATGTCAGCCTCCAGAGCAGCGGTTCTCAACCTGTGGGTCGCGACCCCTTTGGTGGTCGAACGACCCTTTCATAGGAGTCGCCTAAGACCATCCTGCGTATCAGATATTTACATGACGATTCATCACAGTAGCAACATGACAGTTATGAAGTAGCAACGAAAATAATTTTATGGTTGGGTCACAACATGAGGAACTGTATTTAAAGGGCCAGAAGGTTGAGAACCACTGCTCTAGAGTCTAGGGCCGTGGTCGGCAAACCGTGGCTCTCGAGCCACATGAAGCTCTTTGGCCCCATGAGTGTGGCTCTTCCACAAAATACCAACTTCTGCGCATGGGCCACGAAGTTTCAATCACACTGTACATGCGCGCCTGCACTTGGTATTTTGTGGAAGAGCCACACTCAAGGGGCCAAAGAGCCACATGTGGATCACGAGCTGCGGTTTGCCAACCACAGATGGGTCTAGGGGCACGTCCTCCTCACCAGGAGCAGCTGGGCATGGACCTGGCAGGGCCTCCTGGAGGCCACGGTGCTCTGATCCACTTAGAGCAGGAGACTCAGCTCAGGGTGAGGGTGGGTCCTGCCACTGCAGCAGGTGTGTCAGGGAAGGGCTCGGGGATGGAGTGTGGAGACCAAGGTCAAGCCGCCCCCCGGCACCTGCTCACTCTCCTCCCCTCCCCACCCCGCTCCCTCTCAGGAGCCCGCTTTTCCTCACCAGGAATCTGACCCAAGGATCCTCTGGTCTTTCTGGCTCAGACAGTCTAATTCCAAAGACTCCCACTTGTCCCATGAGTCAGATGGGAGAGGGATGGGCTTGACTCTGGCACTGTCCAGGTTCTCCCAGAGGGCGAGGGCGAGGGCAGTGCAGCCTCCCGCCAAAGGTTCTGCAGAGGCCGAGGAGGAGCGCTGGGACCGGGCTGGGCTTGTGTGTGTGGCTGGAGGCTGCGGAGGGCAGTTCCTGCTGGCATGTTGGTGTTCGGAGGGGGCTCTCAGGGAGGCCACGAGGTGCTGAGACTGACTGTCTTGGTGGCTCATCAAAGCTAGTCCCCTCTGTGCTCTCCCTGAAGTGTGAATGCCTGAATGTGTGCAGACCTGCACGCCCACCTGTGTGTGCACCACGCAGAGGCATGTTGCTCAGCGGCGGGCCAGCCTCTTGTGGAAAGGGACTGTGTGGTCCCTAGTTGAGATCCAGGGTTCCTTCCGGAGGTGGAGGATGGGGGAGCAGGAAGGGTGGGAGCCGACCCCGGCAGGGCCCTCTGATGGCCTTTCCTTGTCTTTCAGCCCATGAGGCTCCCGGTCCGCACTGAGCACAGCCCTGAAGGATGTCCCAGCTCTCCTCCACGCTGAAGCGCTACACGGACTCAGCACGCTACGCAGACGCCCCTTACGCCAAGTCAGGCTATGGCTCCTACACCCCTTCCTCCTACGGCGCCACCCTGGCTGCCTCCTTCCTAGAGAAGGAGAAGCGGGGTTTCAAGCCGGGCCCCCCGGCCAGCTTCCTCACCCGGCCCAGCACCTATGGCCCTTCCTCCATTCTGGATTATGACCGGGGCCGCCCCCTGCTGAGACCAGATGTCCTCGGGGGTGGTAAGAAGACAGAGAGCCAGGCTCGAGGCCTCGAGCGGCCAGTAGGGAGCGGACTCAGTGGGGGCAGCGGATTCCCGTATGGAGTGACCAGTAGCTCCCTCAGCTACCTGCCTGTGAGTGCCCGCAGCCAGGGGCTGCCCCTGACGCAGAAGAAGTCCAGCAGCCAGCTTGACCTGGCCAGGGACTTCTCCAGCCTGCGGGCCTCGGAGAGCTACCGCCTGGACCCCGGGACCCTGGGCCGCAGCCCCGGGCTGGCCCGCACCCGCCGGGAGCTGTGTGCCCTGCAGGGCCTCTACCAGGCAGCCAGCCGCTCGGAGTACCTGGCCGACTACCTGGAGAACTACGGGCGCAAGGGCAGCACCCCTCAGCTTCCTGCCCAGGCTCCTCCCTCGCGAGTCCCTGAAGTCCTCAGCCCCACCTACCGACCCAGCGCCCGGTACACTCTGTGGGAGAAGGGGAAGGGCCTGGCCCCTGGGCCCAGCCGCAGCAGCTCCCCAGGGCAGGACACCACGGTGAGTTTGCCCCTGGGGGACCCAGTGAGGGGCTGGGGAGGGGCCACTGACCGGGAAGAGCCAGGCTGCAGGAAGGATTTCCATCTGCTGACGATCCAGGCAGAGGGCTTCTCCCCGAGCCTCCTGGCCCAGCCTCTGCTCCTGCAGCACTGGTGGGGACCAGCCGGGCATGGCTGGTGCCCTGATGGCTCCTGCCCTGCTCCAAAGTTTCCCGTTTCCCCGGGAAACCCACTCAGGATCTGTGCATGTGAGGACAGTCCAGCAGTGCTCCTGGAAATACTCAGAGACCCCCATATACTCCACAGTTCTTACCCCACAGGCCAGGGCCCCGTGCAGGCCAGGGCCCCTCCTGTGGGTGCTGAGGCCCCGGACCGCCTGGTCCTGTGGTGCGAGGCCTCTGTGCACATCATGTCTCTCCTGCTCGGGCTGTCTCCCAGCCTGGAGACCCGCTTAGCAGGTGGCCTGGTCACTGGGGCAGGTGGGCCTGGTCACTGGGGCGAGGGATTCTCCACTGTTTGACACTGGCTGGCTCAGGCCCAGGCGCCTGAACAGCCTCTATCTCCTGTGTCTTTGGAGACATTTTTGTCTCTGGCTCTAGACAAGCTAATATCTGGGCCGGGTGAGGGTGGGGCTCTCCTGGAGACTGAGCAAAGGCTGGCAGCATCTCCCTCGGATCTAATCTCTGAACACTCCTTCCTGGGGACACAGACTTCATTTGGTCTTGTCTGTGGTCATTGGTAACCTACTAAGTGGCAAGTGCTCTGGGGATGAAAAAGAAAGGATGTCTCTAGACCCCTCAGCATGTACCAGAGCAGCACAGAACTCTGCAGGATGGAGGGTGAGTGAGTGGATGAGTGGACAGATGGGTGGATGGGTAGGTAGGTGGGTAGATGAGTGGATGGATGGCTAGATGGGTGGATGAATGGGTGGGTGGGTAGGTGGGTGGGTGGGTGGATGGATGGATGGATGGATGGATGGATGCATGCATGGATAGAAGGGTGGATGGATAGATGGATGGGTTGTTGGATGGATGGAGGGGTGGATGGATGGATGGAAGGAAGGGTGGATGGGTGGGTGGGTGGATAGGTGGGTGGATGTATGAGTGGGTGGGTGGATGGGTGGATGGATAGATGGATGGATGGATGGATGGATAGATGGGTGGATGAATGGGTGGATGGGTAGGTGGATGGGTGGGTAGGTTGGTGGATGGATGGATGGATGGATGGATGGATGGATGGATGGATGGATGGATGAATGGGTGGGTGGGTGGATAGGTGGGTGGGTAGGTGGGTGGGTGGATGGATGGATGGATGGATGGATAGATGAATGGCTAGATAGGTGGATGGATGGATGGATGGATGGATGGATGGATGGATGGATGGATGGATGGATGGGTGGATGGGTGGATGGATGGATGGATGAAAGGATGGATGGATGGATGGATGGATGGATCGATGGATGGATGGATCGATGGATGAAAGGGTGGATGGATGAATGGGTGGGTGGGTGGCTAGGTGGGTGGGTGGGTGGATGGATGGATGGATAGATGAATGGCTAGATGGGTGGATGGGTGGGTGGGTGGGTGGATGGATGGATGGGTGGATGGATGGATGAAAGGGTGGATGGATGGATGAAAGGGTGGATGGATGAATAGATGAGTGGATGAGTGGATAGATGGTTGGGTGGATGGATAGATGGTTGGGTGGATGAATGGATGAGTCGGTGGGTGGATGGATGGATGGGTGGATAGGTGGGTGGATGGATGGGTGGATGGAAGGAAGGAAGGGTGGATGGATGGGTGGGTGGTGGATGGATGGATGGATGAATAGTTGGATGGATGGGTGGGTGGGTAGATGAGTGGATGGATGGATGGATGGATGTGGGTGGGTGGATGGATGGATGGATAGATGGAAGGGTGGATGTATGAATGGGTGGGTGGGTGGATGGAGGATGGATGGAGGGCTAGATGGGTGGATGGGTGGTGGTAGATGGATGCTTGGATGGTTGGATGGATGGGTAGATGAGTGGATGGATGGATGGATGTGGGTGGGTGGGTGGATGGATGGATGGATAGATGGAAGGGTGGATGGATGAATGGGTGGGTGGGTGGGTGGATGGATGGAGGATGGATGGATGGATGGATGGTTAAGTAGGTAGATGAATGGCTAGATGGGTGGGTTGATGGATGGATGGACATATGGATAATGCGTGGATGGATGGGTTGGTGGGTGGGTGGATGGGTGAACAGATGGATAGGCTAGCACAGTGGTCAGCAAACTGCAGCTCACGAGCCACATGCAGCTCTTTGGCCCCTTGAGTGTGGCTCTTCCTAAGCCTTAGGAGTACCCTAATTAACACATTGCGCACCGCATAGAAATCTCTAAGACATACACCAGGGACCGCACGTTTTTGGGCAAACTGCACGTTATTTAAATCATCATAATGCACTTTAGGTGTTGTTTTTCAATAATTATAACATTTTTATTTATAAAAACAATTAATTAAAGTTCCTAGTCCTTTTTTAACGTATGGTACTGCGTAAAACATTTTCCTCTATGAAAAGGGACCAAACAAAATTTATGTAAGTATCTAGATTCGCTCCTTTTTCCATGGGCGTGAAAAACGAGAACACTCGTGAGCGGTCCTTAACAGATGGCGCGTGAAACACGAGAAAACTCCTGAGCGGTACGGAGTGTGTTAAGTTAATAACAATGTACCTACCTATATAGTTTAAGTTTAAAAAATTTGGCTCTCAAAGTAAATTTCAGTCGTTGTACTGTTGATATTTGGCTCTGTTGACTAATGAGTTTGCCGACCACTGGCCAGCATAAAGGCAGGAGAGTTAGGCATTGCGTCTCCTTTATGTGCGCTGCCCATACTCCTAAGATGTGTGCCTTCTTTTACCCTATCGCTCTCTCACAATAAGAAATGCTGAAGTTATTTTAAAATCTGACCCGCTGCCCCCATCCTACCCCCTGGTTAGAACTTTCTGCTGGGCTGTTTGGGTTCATTAGGTGGGAGACCACAGTCCTTTCGCCACCAAAACTGAGTGCTTAGGGTTCGGGGCTTTTCCCGTGATGAGACGGTATGTCCGTCATGTTGGTTTCTAGTGTACGAAATACTGTCTGCTGTGTTCTGTATTTTTGTATATTTTTATAACTGTATGGGAAGTTGTCAGTAAAGCCTTTGTCAGAGGATGGATTTTAAAAAAAGATCGCTTCAAGTTCAAAACCAAATAAGAAATCCTCTGAGCAGGAGTGCAGCTCAGGGGCGGGGTCAGGCTTTGCTAACCTGACTAGAGAGTCTTGGCCCCGGGAGGCACCTGAGGGCCACGGGAGGTACAGCAGCTGATGCCGCCAGGGTGGGTGGCTGCCGGGGCTGGGGTAGGAGTGAGACACGGTAGAGCTGCCGAGGGACAGGTGTGCACTCTCAGAGGAACAGCTGCTGGGGGGGGAGTGTGTCTCACCCCCATGGGCATGGCTGGCGCTGCCTGTCTCAGGGGTGACTAGAACACGGCCCTCTGTGGAGGGGCCCAGGCCCTAAAGGCTTTGGGAGGAAGCAGCATCTCCTGCTCTCGGGTGAGAACACTGGGCTCTGCCTCCTTCCCACGCAGCACATCCCACCCTCCCGGGAGTCCGTGCCCTCCCCCGTCCCAAGCAGGCACCAGGCCCCTCACCCAGGCCAGGCTGAGGGAAGTGCTGAGAGAGGGCCTCAGGGGAGTGGCCAGTTGCCCTGGGGACACTTAGGCCCCCCAGTAGCCCTCCTTCCTTCAGAACACCTCACCGCCCACGAGCAGTGCCAGCCCTGCCACCAAGCCGTGCCTCACGCGGAGCTCACAGAGAGGCTGCAGCCAGGAGGGCAGTGGTGTGAGGCCTGGCTACCCCTCTCCTCGCTGCTCAGCCTGCACTTTGCTGCGATGAGAACAGCCCCGCTCAGGGGCCTGGCCGTGGCTTTCTAAAACCAGTTTCTGTGCGCTCTGCACTGAGGGGCCCTCCCTTCCATGCACACAAGTCCAGGCACTCAGCTTCCTAGCGGTGTGACCCCAGAGAAATTCCTCGCCTTCTGAGTCTGTTTCCTCTTCACAGATTAGCATGACGAATCGCAGGCTGTGTAGGAAAGGCCTGGCGTGTAGCGGGTGTGCAAGGATGTCCGTCCCCTCACACCTTCCCGGGGCCACGAATTGTGCGAGCTGGTGCCTGCCCAGGGCATTCACGTTTAAGGGGGGATAAGTTCTTTTTTTTATTTAGTATTTTTATTGATTTCAGAGAGGAAGAGCGAAGGAGAGAGAGAATCATCAATGATGAAAGAATCATTGACCTGCACACCCCTCGACTGGGGATCGAGCACGCAACCCGGGCATGTGCCATGACCAGGAATCAAACTGTGACCTCCTGGTTCATGGGTCAGCGCTCAACCCCTGAGCCATGCTGGCCAGGTTGAGCGGGAAATGAGTTCTTAAAACAGTGGCAATGGGACCAGCCCTCCTTGTTTTCAGGTGTCATAGGTGGAGGGTGAGGGCGAGGGCGAGGGCGTGGCCAGGCTGGGCTGCGGCTGCTGGAAGCTGCATTTGCCTCTTTACCTTGACCCCTCATCCATAGAAGGGGCGGCCACACCAGCCTGCCCGCCTCACAGGGTGCCACGGGCTGAGTGGGCTGAGCGCGGGTAATGGGCGCGGAGGAATGTGAAGCCACTGCAATGTCGATGTCGGGAGTCCCTGTAAACTTTGGGGGAAGAGACAGGAAGGGGCATCTGGCAGCTCCCCAGAGAGGGGAGGGAGCAGCCTCGGAGGAGAGAGGTAAGGGGGCATCCCCTGGGCTGGGGCGGCCAGCCAGCTTCACCACAGCTGGCTTTCCGCAGGGAGGTCAGAAGGTCAGAAGCAGGCCGGCCAGGGCACTGCAGCTCTAACCAGACTCCCTCCTGGTGGCCAACATGAACTTGGAATATCACAGACTCAACTGAGCACAGTAAGGACAGGGTGGGGGGCGGCATGAATTCTGAATGACCCCCTCCTGCTGCCTAAGCACCAACCAGATGCCAGTCCACAGGGCGTCGCTCAGCCAAGGGCAGTGAGGGCTACCCCAGGCTCCACCTTCTGTTTAAAACGCAGACACGTTGGAGAGGGAGGATGTGAGGGTTTAAAAAACTGGTACTGTTTTCACTACCCCCAGGGGGCGATCTACACCAGGTGGCCTGGCCCTGCAGAGACACAGGAGCCCAAGTACCCAACCCGGTCTGCCCCCACCCCTCCCCCACCCACCTCTCCTGTCCCTGGGCCCAAGGACACGCTGTTCCCCTGAGCCCTGCCAGGGCTGCTTTAACTCCACAATCCGCCCTAATCCTCCTCCACGCCACCCGCCAGCTGCTCCCTCCCCGACCTGGCACTCTGCCTCAGCCTCAGCCCTGCCTGCAACCTGCCCTGCCCAGGCCACGCTCTCCGGTCCCCAAGAAGAGCTAGGGGTGGCCCAGGCCTCCAGACCAGTCGCCAGGCCAGGCACCTGCTGCTCAGAGGCAGAGCAGGACCCGAGGCTGGGATCCTGGCCTGGCTGGTCTCCCCTGCACCCGTGCCCTCTGCCCTGGGCCCTAAAGCACTTGGGCCCTGGTGTCCTAGGTCCTGTTTGCCCCGGGGCTGCTGACGCATCTCCTGAAGCTCCGGGTCCCAGCTGTTTGGTGGCAGGCAGATTATATAAGCTGAGGACATGTGATTTGTCTCTCTCGCGGGACTTTGGACCTGACCGCTGCCTGCAGTGCCGGGGAGGGGGAGGGGGGCAGGGGGGCGGGGGGCGGGACGGGTAGGGAGGCGAGGACCACCTGAGCTCCTGAAGGAGGGTGTGACCCCCTTGCCCCCGGCTGCCTGCTGCTCCCCACTCACTGCCGTCCTGTTTGTGCAGCTTGGCTGCCCGAGACCCCGGCCTGTCCTCACCCTGTTGGCCGCCCTGAGGCGCTGGGCTCCCGGAGGCTTGAATCTGTGCTGACAGCATGGAAAGGCCCCTCAGAGGGGGCCCAGGGCCAGAGGGGGCCCAGGGCCAGGGCCAGGACCAGCTGCAGGGAAAGGGCAGGCGGCTTGTGGTTTGTGGGACACCGCGGGCTCATTCCTGGAAGGCCAGCCGTGGGCTGTGGCCTGGCAGGGGCCCTGTGCAGTCTTGCCCAGCTGTGTCCCCAATCAGTGCCCAGCCCCATCCTCCCTGCCTCCTCCCCCACCCCAGCCCAGGAGTTTCCGTGGTGCTGGTGGAGCTGGGCCAGGCAGAAGTTAGTCCGGTCTGGCCAAGGCCCCCTCCCTGGAGGTGCCACTCCACTGGCCATGGGCTACAGAAATGAACACCATGTTCAGGGCCCAGCGCGGTACAGGGGCCCCTGCACCCTCTGACCTCAATGGAGACATAAAACTGGTGCCCTAGACAGAGGTACAAGCAAGAGAGGGAAGCGTGTGGGACCTCCGGAACCGGCTGGTTTAGGCCAGGCTGCCTGAGGTTCCAAGGCGTAGCTGTGGCCTCCTGGGGTGTGAGTGATGCCAGGAAGCAGAGCTTCCCACTGGCCTTCCCGTCCAACAGCACGTGGGGACTAAAAGCTCGGTCCCCACAAGGACCCGGAACCCCCACAACCAACCAGCCACCAGCCTGCCCGCGGGCAGGGCAGCGAGAACGAGCTGTGTGCAGGAGCCGCCGCTGGCCTGAGACTGCCTGGGCCTGAGCAAACCCTGGCCCAGCTGCCCGCTGAGGCTTGCAGAAGCAGGCTACATGCAGTCTTTTTCATATGCATGTATACATATATCTCCTCTTGATCCGCTGCCTCCTGCAGGCCCCACCCTGCATGTGCCCTGACGGGGAATTGAACCGTGACCTCCTGGTTCATAGGTCGTCGCTCAACCACTGAGCCAGGCTGGCGGGTGGTACAGTCAGTCTTGCTCTCACAGAACTACCTCTGGCTTCATTTATGCTCCATCCAGGCCAGGGAGTATTCGAGGGGGAGAAAATGACTTGTGCTGCCAGGGGCGGGCAGCCTCTGAGCGCGAACCCTGCTCCAGCAGAGTCAGGGGGCCAGAGCCAGATTCAGATCAGGAGCCTAGTCCCCTCTCAGGGTCTGCTGGGAATTGGTTCCAGGACACACACACACACACACACACACACACGCCCCATACCGAAACCCACAGATGTGCAGCCTCTTCCATCAGGGCCTCGAGCTCCCACTGACCTCTGCCTACGTGGAGCTGCGCAGACGGCGCCCACATCGCTTCACTCACGGGAGCAGCGTAGCGCCCTGCACATTGCAAATTCAAACTGTGCTTTTTGAAGCTTCCTGACATTTTTTAAAAAATATTTTAAACTTGAAGTTAGTTGAGTCTGTGGGTGTGAAACCCACAGATACAGGAGGCTGGCTGTATATCCTTTACCTCTTCCATGTCCAGAAATGGCCCTGGCCCTGGCTGGTGTGGTTCAGCGATTAGAGCGCCATCCTGTGCCCCAAAGGGTCTTGGGTTCCATTCCCAATCGATTGGCCGGAGCGCGTGCCTGAAGCAACGAATCAGTGTTCCTCTCTCTCTCTCCCTTCCTCTCGCTCTAGAATTAGTGAGAAACATGTCTTCAGGAGGGTTAGGAAATGGCACTAAAGAGAGGGAGTCTCCAGGGGGCTTGGCCAGTGGAGGAATGAGCCACAGGCTGCTGGTGGTGCAGACCTGCTTAGCAAGATGGCTGTGTGAACTCTCTCCCTCTTCCGAGCCTTCTCAGAGGCTCCAGGGTGAAGGGCTCCCACCTACCCCGCCCCAGCCCCCAGCCATGCCCACAGCCTCTGCACCCAGGAAGAGGGACAGCATCTGGCAGGAAGCAGTGTTGTCCTACATGCAGCAGGTACAGCGCTGGCTGCGGTCAGAGGGAGGCGGGCCCTCTGCTGCAGGGGCGGGTGCTGCTGGAAACTGGTCCCTGCAGCACCCACTTCCGCGTGCAACTCAGGCCCACCCACTGGCACAGGCTCGGGGGACTCCCAGGATGCCCTGAGAGCCTGGCCTGGCCCCCTTCAGAAATGAGAGCACTATTTATTAAGAACCCACAACCCTGTCCATGAGGCGCTTCCAGTGATGGCACAGTCACCCACAATCAGACCGTCCCCCAGA
This sequence comes from Myotis pilosus, assembly GCA_036010255.1. NCBI lineage: Eukaryota > Metazoa > Chordata > Mammalia > Chiroptera > Vespertilionidae > Myotis > Myotis pilosus. The sequence continues at coordinate 910,958 of JASKON010000024.1, forward strand.
GTCTGAGACACACGACAGCAAAGAGAGAGACGTCCGGATAAGCTGACAGCGCAGACCCAATGCCAGCAGACCGTGGGATGCCGCTGGGGGGTTCAGAGCTGGAGGGGGGTGTCCATTACGGAGGCTTCGGAGAAAACGAAGCCGCCTCTAATTTATAAGGAGGCAGGCAGCAGCCCAGGAAGGCCAGGCCACCATCTCCCCGGTCGTTGGGAGCATGAGTTTTGCTGTAGGACAGGCCTGGCTTCGAAGCCCCAGGCTGGCATTTATTAGCTTGTGGTCCTGGCAGGTCATCCGATGCTCAGGGCTCAGGGTTCTTTGTGAAACAGAGGCCATAGCTACTTGCTGTGATGGGCCTCACCGCGATCGTTTATCCACAGCACTTAGCCAGCGCCCGGCCTTCGGTAAGCGGTAATCAGGCGGTGCTGGGGCAGAGAGAGAGCAGGCCGGTGGTGGTGACCGCGGGGGAGCCACGGACATAGCTCCACAGACCCGACCACTCAAGGCTCCGGGCCAGAGGCGAGAACCGGGAGGGTGCTCGGTGTCTCAGGGAAGAGATGCGACGTGAGCGCGTGCCGGTGAGCGCGAGGGCTTGGTTAAAAAGCAGGCGCGCAGAGAAGGGCTGGCTGTGCTCTGTCCAGGGGCCAGGACAGTCACTGGGGAGCACAGTGACGGGGAGACCACCCTCTGAACGTCAGCGCCCTCTTTTATCACCAAGTGGAAGCTCTTCAGGTCCTGCCTCCCGCCCCCAACACCATCGTTAGCATGAAACTGCCGCTTTCGGGGTGGCCTGGACACAGTCCTGGGGCTTTCAGCCTGTGTGCAGGGTGCGTGTGCATGCGGGGAAGGGCCTGCGGGAAGAACAGGCCCCGCTGGCCTCCGGGGATTTGAGATGCTAAAAATACTACCTAACAGTAGCCGGCCGGGCAAAACTGTCTAAGCAGATTCCGGGCGGGTCCTGGCGAGTAAGGGGTGGAGCACCGGACAAACGCCGAACCCCTGACCTTCAGGCACCGCCAGCCTGGGGTCCTGGGGTCGGAGTGGTAGCCTCACTCCCATGCCAGCTGGGCACCCCCTCCCCCCACACACACCATTGTTACTTTACCCCCACCTCCAAAACACAGGGCAGAAACTGCGGCTCTGGGAGAAAGGGAGTGATTGCGGAGAAGACCAGAAAAGGTCCTTACCTTCGAGGCCTTATAAAATAGGGACATCGCCTCTCAACACCGGGCCAAGCGCGGGCAGGGGGCGGGGCTTGGAAATCTGCCCCCGACCTGGGCTCGCGCACCCTCGCCGCCCGGGCGCTCGGCTCCCAGCGGGCGGAGCGTCCCGCCCCGCGCTGCACAGCCGTCTGCGCGCTCGAGGCTCTCCCGGGCGGAGCGGTGCCGACCCGCAGGGCTCCCGCCGGGACCCGCCCGCCCACGTGTCGGGCCGTGCGCCGCCGCGGGGGCTCGCCGGCTGACGGACACTCAGTTTGGGGCCGCGTCCTCTGCCGCCTCAGGGAGTTTCCTGAGTCCCACCCCCAGGCCGGTGCGGGGCTCCGCGCCCCGATCCTGCCCTCCCTGGGGTGCAGGTCTCCGCGGGGGAGGGGGGCGGGGCGGGGCGGGGGACGCGGAGCGCGGCGGAGGCGGGGCGCGCTGACGTCGGTCCGGCCGCGGGAGCCGCCAGTCGGCTGGGCTCGGGGCCCGGCTCGGAGCGCGCGGGCGGTTGGCGTTGGCGGCGCGCGCCCGGAGGTTGGGGCAGGAGCGCGGGCGGCGCCGCAGCGGTTACCGGCGGGCGCGGCGGCCGGGTCGGGCGGTGCCCCCCGCCCCCCTGGCCCCCGAGGCGCGGGCGGAGCCAGCATGCGCACCTCGTACACCGTGACGCTGCTCGAGGAGCCCCCGGCCGCCCCCTTCCCCGCCCTCGCCAAGGAGCTGCGGGCGCGCTCCCCGCTGTCCCCGTCGCTGCTGCTCTCCACCTTCGTGGGGCTCCTGCTCAACAAAGCCAAGGTACGGCTGCTCCCGGGACCCCGCGGGGCCGGTCCCCGCCTCCTCCCCGGGCGCCCACCTCCCGGGCCCGCGTCCCCGCGCGACCTTGGCCAGGACGGCTTGTGCCCGCCCCCACCTCCTCCCCGCGGCCCCGGGCAGGAATCCCCCGCCCCAGATGGCCCCACGCCTCCTCGCAGCCCCCTCCCCTCCCGGAGGGCCGGGCCCGGACTCCCCGCGGTCACCCGGCGCCAGGTGACTCTCGCGCTCTCTGTTCCCGGCACCTGTCGGCGCAGGTGCAGGGACGCGTAACCTTGACTGTTCTTGGCCTGCGAGGGCCCTGGTGGCCGGCTCGCTGGTCTCCCCGGGGGTGATGACTCTGAGGCCAAAACCAGGCCCGAAAGGCTGGTCGGAAAGCCTTCTCCCCAACCCCCCACCCCCAACCCCCAACCCCCCACCCGCCACTGATCCCAAAGGGTTGGGAGCGGATCCTTTGACCCTGTGGAGAGCAGAGGAGTTGCAGGCCCGTAAAAAGGGCCACTTCCCTTTTCTTTCCAGTTCTACTAAGTGGGCGCTGGGTCCCTCAATGAGGCAGGCGCCCAGAGAAGCTGGGGTGCAGGTTGGGCACTGCCTGCCTTGGGGAGAAGGGCCAGAGCTTGACAGGCCTCACTAACAGGCCGGCTCCATGTTGGTGGTGCGCCCGCTGCCCCTGCCAGGGCCACTCTGGGCTCAGCTGGGACTCGGGCCGACCCCCGAGGAGCACCGGGAAGTAAGCAGGAAAGCCCTTCCCTGGGGTCTGGAGAGTGAAGACAAACCTCAGGTTGCCTTTCTTACACGGCCCCTATGCCCAGCTCTTGCACTACGTTCACCCGGTGGGCGCCTCCCGAGCCCCTACTCCTTCGCTGGAGGGCGAATCGGGCCAGTGTCCTGCCTTTCTGGAACAGTGGCTCTACTGAGTGAAATGAGGTTTGCGATGCTAACGGGAAGGGAGTTCCTGATCCAGACTCCACGTGAGCATCTGCGTGCGGCCTGGAGTCCTCTCCTGGGGCAAGGCCGCCGGGCAGGTCTCCCAGCTTCTCCCCGTCAGCTGCCGGGCAAGGTTGTGTCCAGTGAAAAAGGTCACTCCCGGGACATGTTTCTCTGTGGGGTGGAAGGTGCGGGCCTTCCCTGGAGCCCGCGCCTGTGGTGGCGGAGGGACGCCTGGCTGGGCACAGCAGCTCCTGGCTGCAGCCTGGACCCGGGGTGCCCAGCTCAGGCCTCCCTCTGCCACCCCCAGCGCCGCTGTTCCCACCTCCCACATAGAACGCTTAGAAATTGGCATGTGGTTTTGAACTCAGAAAATTTTATTTTTTCCAAAATATATATATATATATATATATATATATTTTTTTTTTTTTTACTCATTTTAAGGAGAAAGGGAGAGGGAGAAAGAGATAGAAACCAGTGATGAGAGAATCATGGATCAGCTGCCTCCTGCACTCCCCCCACTGGGGCTGGAGTCCGCAGCCCAGGCATGCGCCCTGACCAGAATCTACCGTGACCTCCTGGTTCATAGGAAAACACTCAACCACTGAGCCCCGCCAGCCGGGCTGAGCTCAGGAAGTTTTAGAAAAAGGCACAGCACCTCCGCCCATATCCCACCCCCACCCCCAAAACACTGAGTCCTCGCAGGGCCTTAAAGAACTTCTCCCCGTGCACAGGCATTAGCAGGAATAGTTCCCCAAGAATAGGCACTGAGTCCTCGCTGGTGTGGGTCAGTGGATAGAGCGTCAGCCTTCGGACTGAGGGTCCTGGGTTTGATCCCGATCAAGGGCACATGCCCAGGTTGCCAGCTCCATCCCCAGTGGGGGCGTGCAGGAGGCAGCCAGTCAATGATTCTCTCATCATTGATGTTTCTCTCTCCCCCTCTCTCTCTCCCATCCTTCTGAAATCAATAAAAATTTTTTAAAAGGCCCTGGCAGGTTTGGCTCAGTGGATAGAGCATCAGCCTGTGGACTGAGGGGTCCCAGGTTCGATTCCGGTCAGGGGCATGTGCCTGGGTTGCGGGCACATCCCCAGTGGGGAGTGTGCAGGAGGCAGCTGATCGATGTTTCTCTCTCATCGATGTTTCTAGCTCTCTATCCCTCTCCCTTCCTCTCTGTAGAAGGTCAATAAAATATATTTAAAAATAAAAAATAAATTAAAAATAAAAAAAAGAATAGTCACTGGGCGATGACAGGTTCTTCCTGACCCGACCCTCCCTCCGCGGCAGGAGTTAGAGTGTCCACACCTCAGACACCTCCCCGCCACCCCTGGTCTGAGTGACCACTTTCTCAGCAGAGGCCCCCTGGTGGCCGTGGCCAGGGTCACCAGTGGTAGCGTGACTGCTTCTGCAGCCAGTTTGGGCAGATGTTGTCTGAGGTGCAGTGGGTGAGAACCAACAGAGCTCTGCCCACAGCAGGTGAGCGTGGCCGCCCACACGCCCGGGCCTCCAGGCCGAGCTCAGGATGCGCCGCAGGCTGCTGCCGCGGTTTCAGGGGCCCAGGGGGGCCTTGCCCAGGTCATCCTGCCAAGGCCTCTGTCCAGGGCGCTTTCCGCTGTGGGCCTCTTCGGAACCTCGGGGTCCAGACAGTCAGAGATACTGTGTCTGGGACCTGAGATGCTCGTCCCAGCCAACGTCTTCAAGAATGCGTGCCCCTCCCGCTGCCAGCGGGCTTTTCTCTCGCTGCGGGTGGCGGCCTCTCAGGGTGAGGCTGGCGGCTGGCGAGGAGGGTGCCCTCCCTGTGGCTCAGCATGGTGCCCTGGGAAAAGCCTCCTTCAGCCCCGCCCCGCCCCCGGAGCTGACAGCCATGGGCTTTGGGCTGTCAGCACAGGGCATGAGTTATTTTATTTGTTTTTTTATTTTTTAATCCTCACCCAAGGATATGCTTTGAGAGGGAAAGGGAGGGAGGGAGGGAGAGAGAGAGAGCAGTGGTCACCCATACGCGGGGATTGAACCCACAGTCTAGCTATGTGCCCTGACGGAGAATCGAGCCCACGACCTTTTGGGGTATGGGGTGACGCTCCAGCCAGCTGAGCGGCGCGGCCAGGGCCGGGCGTGAGTCATTTTAGCTGAGCTATTCCAGGCTCCTGTTGTGATCAGGTGAGCAGGCTGAACATGCCCCAGCCAGGGTTGCTCCAGAGTTGCCTGCCCCGGCCTCCACTCTGAGGGGGTCGGCGGGCAGGTGCATCTGCAGGCGGCTCCTCTAACCCTTGGAGCCTGAAGGTTTTCTGATTCCTTGGAGGCAGGGCCAGAACTAGCCATGGACCTGGAAACACCGTGCGCAGAGCCCTTCCCCGCCGCCCCTCCCCTCCCCTCCCCTCCCCCGCCACACACACCTGTTCTCTCTCTGACCTCACTGCCTCCACAAGGGCAAGGGCAAGAGCAAGAGCGGCATCTGTAGGCAGCTGTGTGCCTCTGCAGCCGCAACCTGCGAGCACAAGCTCCCCCTCTGGTGGCCGCTGGGATGTGGGACGAGCCAGGCAGGGAGGCTCTCCCAGGCTTCCACCAGCTGAGCTCACCTGGGAAGAACCCGCGGCTGTTCCTAATAGCAGGCTGACCTGGTCCCTTCTCCACCCCCCGAAGATCTGCACTCAGTGAGGATGGCTTCCCATTGAGCTTTTCCTGTGGTGCCTATGATGACAGCTGCTTTAGGCATCTAGGACGCAGATACTTGACACAGTGCCTGGATTGGGGACCTGAAGTTTCTTGTAATCAGGACTCAAATATGTCCCCAAATAAATGAATTCTTACTCTCCAATATGGCAGAGAATGGAGAGTAACTTAAATCCTAGCTGGTTTGCTCAGTGGATAGAGCATCGGGTCCCGGGTTTGATTCCAGTCAAGGGCAGATGCCTGGGTTGCGGGCTCCATCCCCAGTAGGGGGCATGCAGGAGGCAGCTGATCCATGATTCTCTCTCATCATCGATGTTCCTTTCTCTCTCTCTCTCCCTCTCTGAATTCAATAAAAAGCTTTTTATTAAAGAGTCCCTTAAAGATGGGGGAGAAGGGAATACAAGAAAGCAAAGCCCTAAAGATATTTCTGTGCACTGAAAACGGCAGGCATTCCCAATCGTCTTGCCTACGAGGTGTATAGACTAAGGGCGAAGGGAGGTACATGTGGCCCGGTGCTCCCAGCCCCGCGACAGCGACGGGAGCGTGAGAGAGCCTCGCCGGCCGGCCTCTCTGCCTCTGCCTCATGTGCCTGTGTTCGTTGCTTGCAGAACTCTAAGAGTGCCCAGGGTCTGGCTGGCCTGCGCAACCTTGGGAACACGGTGAGTTCTCAGCCCACATCTTTCCTGGGCAACCCCTGCCCTCCCAGCTGGGAGCCCCTACCCACAGCAGGAGGTGCGCCTCAGCCTCGCTGCTTCCCCAGGCCTTTCTCCCCCAGGACCGCTCACGCTCCCCGCCCACCTCTGTCCGGCGCCCACACCCTTTTCTATACGCTCTGGGCAGTCACCAGTGGCATCACCTGTGCCAACGGCGGGCATTTGCCTGACCTCCGCCCCTTTCACTCACTCACCAGGGGAGGAGCTGGAGGCTGAGGGAGGGCCACTCTGGGGCGGGTGACGCTGAGGGCCTGGGGGGGTGGTGCGCGTGGGTGCCGCAGGGCCTCCCCTGACACGCGTTTCCTGCAGTGCTTCATGAACGCCATCCTGCAGTGCCTGAGCAACACACGCGAGCTGCGGGACTACTGCCTGCAGCGGCTCTACCTGCGGGACCTCGGCCACAGCAGCCACGCGCACACGGCCCTCATGGAAGGTGAGCCCGCCCGCACAGCCCGCTCCCCCTGGACACCTTTCTGCTCCACTGTTGCTACACTAGGAGTTGTGTTTTCTGTCCTTTTTTTTTTGTTTTAATATATATTTGTATTGATTTGTATTTGTATTGATTTCAGAGAGGAAGGGAGAGGGAGAGAAAGAGAGAGAGAGAGAGAGAGAGAGAGAGAGAAACAGCAGTGATGAGAAAGAATCGTGCATTGGCTGCCTCCTGCACGCCCCCACTGGGGATCAAGCCCACAACCCGGGCCTGTGCCCTTGACCGGAATCAAACCTGGGACCCTTCAGTCCTCAGGCCGACGCTCTATCCACTGAGCCACACCAGCTTGGGCTAGTAGTTGTGTTTCCTACGCACTTCTCCCGTTTCCCTCCCTGCTCCTCCTCCCTGGGACCCTGGTTTTAGAGCTGGTTCTAGAAAATGCCTCGCCCGTCCTCCACCCTCCCCCCTCTCCTCCTGATAGAGTTTGCCAAGCTAATCCAGGCCATATGGACTTCGCCTCTCAATGACGTGGTGAGCCCCTCAGAGTTCAAGACCCAGATCCAGAGATACGCCCCGCGCTTCGTGGGCTATAAGTAAGGGCCTTGCCAACAAGTTTCCTCACCGCACCCCCCCCCCCCCCCCCCCCCCCCGGGAGGGCTGGGGCAGCTTCTGGGCCAGGAGGGCTTGCTCACACTCTGTTCTGGGGGCTCAGCCAGCAGGATGCTCAGGAGTTCCTCCGCTTCCTTCTGGATGGGCTGCACAATGAGGTAAACCGAGTCACAGTGAGGCCTAAGTCCACCCCTGAGAACCTCGATCACCTTCCGTAAGTAAGAGGAGGAGCATGGGGAGCAAAACTGGATGGACTGGAGGTGTTTGCCTACGTCCTCGGGGCAGTGACTTGAGGAGAAGTGTGAATATTAGGATAAGATTGATAGACCCTACACGGATCATGGTTTGACCTCTGACCCCGTTGCCTTCCCCTCTCTGGTCCCCAGTGATGATGAGAAAGGGCGGCAGATGTGGAGGAAATACCTGGAGCGGGAAGACAGTCGGATCGGGGGTGAGTGAGGGGACGCTGCGTTTCCATCACGTGCGTTAGCCAGAGGAGCACGCCAGCCCTCGGGGCCCTCCTCCCGGCGCCCTGTCCCGCGTGGGTCCCGGGAGCCGGGGAGGAGCCGTGAGGGCCGCGCCCGCCCACCCTGTGTCCCTCCCCAGACCTCTTCGTGGGGCAGCTGAGGAGCTCCCTGATCTGCACGGACTGCGGCCACTGCTCCACGGTCTTCGACCCCTTCTGGGACCTCTCGCTGCCCGTTGCGAAGGTAGGCAGCCCCCGCCCCTGTGAGGCTCACCGGGCCCTTTGGTGCCGTTGACCTCTGACCTGTGCCTGTGCCCCTGCCAGCGGGGTTATCCCGAGGTGACCTTGATGGACTGCATGAGGCTCTTCACCAAAGAGGACGTGCTCGATGGCGACGAGAAGCCTGTAAGTGGCCTCCCGTGAGGCACCGCGTCCGCGTCCGGGGACACCGTCACCTGCGGCCACGCCCGGCGTCGCTGCCTCAGCGGCCTCTCGCTCTCCTGTCTTCCAGACATGCTGCCGCTGCCGCGCCCGGAGGCGGTGCCTGAAGAAGTTCTCCATCCAGAGGTTCCCCAAGGTCCTGGTGCTCCGTATCCTTAGGACGTGCGTCCAGGAGACCGGCGTGGCTGACGGCCAGGGCCCGGGCGGGCCACGGGGCAGAGCGGTCTCGGGGCCTTTCTTTTCACATTTGCTCTTCTGTTCCCAGAGGGGGGCCCGCCGTCAGGGGACCGGCCTGTTGTTTTGATTCTGTGCTTGTACCTGTCTGTCCTTGACGCGCTTCCTCCCAGATCTGAAACGGTTCTCCGAGTCCAGGGTGCGGACCAGCAAGCTCACAACATTTGTCAGCTTCCCGCTCAGAGACCTGGACTTGAGGGAATTCGCTTCAGAAAACACCAGTGAGTGTTTTTTTAAGTATTTCTTTTTATTGCTTTCAGAGAGGGAGGAAGAGGGAAGGCGAGATAGAAACATCAACAGTGAGAGAGAATCATTTATCAGCTGCCTCCTGCATGGCCCTACAGGGGATCAGGCCTGCAACCCGGGCCTGTGCCCTGCCCAGGAATCCAACGGTGACCTCCTGGTTCATAGGTTGATGCTCAACCCCTGAGCCACGCCGGCCGGCCGGCTGGGCAGTATTTGTCACAGGGAGGGAGGGACAGGGCAGAGGTACCTACCATGCAGATGGGAAGTCAGGAGGAGGGGAAGCTGCTGGAGAGGGAGTTTAGAAACCGGGAACCAAGGCAGGAGGGGGAGGGAGTGCCCGGGGGCTCGCACAGCTGTGCTTCCTTCCCAGACCACGCTGTTTACAACCTGTACGCTGTGTCCAATCACTCCGGAACCACCATGGGCGGCCACTACACCGCGTACTGCCGGAGCCCGGCCACCGGCGAGTGGCACACGTTCAATGACTCCAGGTGAGACAGACCTGCGCCCTGACGGCTGCCCGGCTGTCAGGCCCGCCCCTTGCCCATCTGCGTGGCTTCCACCGAGACTGACAGAAAGTCAGAGCCAGGGCCCTAGCTGGTGTTGCTCAGTGGGTAGAGCGTCAGCCCATGGGCTGAAGGGTCCCGGGCTCAATCCCCAGTGTGGGGCGTGCAGGAGGCAGCCGATGTATGATTCTCTCTCATTATGGAATTTTCTCTCTCTCCCTCTCCCTTCCTCTCTGAAATCAGTAAAAATATATATTTTTTTAAAAATTAAACAAAAAACAAAGTCCGAGCCAGGAAGCCAAGTGGCACGTCTGCTGCCGTTTGAAGCTTAGAAGATGCAGATGAGGTGGCCCTGGGTGGGTCCCAGAGAGCAGGGCCGCCCGCAGCCCCTCAGCACCCCCTCCCCACCAGGGCGCTGACCCCCCTCTCTCCGCAGCGTCACCCCCATGTCCTCCAGCCAAGTGCGCACCAGCGACGCCTACCTGCTCTTCTACGAGCTGGCCAGCCCGCCCTCCCGCATGTAGCGACAGAGCTACACCCCTCTCCCTGCCGTGGTGGCCCTACGCCCGACGACGTGTTTTTTAAAAAAACAAACAAGCAAACCTGACAAATAAGAGAAAAGTAAAGTAAATAAAGCTGCGGGGCAGGAGTGGCTGCGGCCTGGGCGGGCTGGAGCCCACGCCCACAGCGAAGACCAGCAGGACCCCCCGGCTTCTCCCGGGCATCTCTAAGCCTTTGGTTTTTCCCGCGTGGAATCGACAGCAGTGGCGCGTGGGAGAGGACCCTCCGCTGCCTGCTCCTCCCGAGAGGACGGCGCTCCCGGAGCCGGGCATCCACAGGCCCTGCGCACCGACCGTCCAGAAGCAAGAGACACCCAGGAGCCAGGAGCCCGCTCAGCGCTAAGTCCCGGACTGACCAGGGCACATCTTGGAAAAAAAGCTGTTGTTGGCTTTTAAAAGCCCAGTTTTTTGTGACGGCCCTCACTCAAGTGTTCAGACTGGAGACGCCCTCTGCTCCCCTCTGCCCAGCAGGGCGGCTGGTGGTCTTCTCTCTCTTCAGATACACGTTTTCTACGCTCGCTAGGTAGGCATCCAGGCCCACGCATGGCTCCGGAGGCCTGGATCTCACGAGTTTTGGTTTTTAGGGCTTTTGTTGTTTTCTTTCTTTTTTTAATGTTTTGGATGGAATCTAGTTGCCTCTAAGAATTGTGCCTTATAGCATTTGGGGACCAGGGGGGTGACTTTCCCTCCCTGAAATATCCCACAGCCACTTCCCTTGGCCCCCCACCATGTCCAGACTGGCTGGGGGAGGTCGAGCCATGCCCTTAGCCCCCGGCTGGCTGGCATCGCAGTGAGACGGAGAAGAAAGTGGGTGAGAGGATATTTCTTACGATGTAGTGTATCAGGTTCCCCTGCCCGCTTCCTCCCCTCACCCCCGCCACCCATCGCTCCCAGCTGTTTGAAGGACAGCACAGTCCCTGTCCCTAGAGCTCCTCCGCCTTTAACTTATTCCCTCTGACCCTGCGTTTTCTCCCTGACCTCCGCCCGCCCCGCCCTACCCCGCCTTCTCAGAGCCTCCTGTACCGTTTCTCAGGGATGCCCGCACCACCCTCCCCGGGCACCAGTGCCCAGGCCTGCCGGGGGTGTGCCCAGGGCACTGAGACGCCTTGCTTCAGCCCCATGATGTTTTCCCAGGGGCAGACTTCGGTGCTGCCCAGGGAGTCCGGCTGCCCCTGCACCACTCAGTGGCCTGGCTTGTGCCCTGGAGCCGAGCCAGCAGCTTCCCGGTGCTCCCAGGAGGGGGCGTCAGGGAGAGACCCCCGCACGTCGCCGGCCTGACACCCTTCTCTAGGGAAGCCCTGTGGCCCTGAGCAGGCGCCGGACACGCGTTTACTCTGTAAGCAAGAGGAGAGCAGCGGATGCACGCGGGGCCTCGTGTGGAATAAAGCCCGGCGTGGAGGGAGCCGTTGGTCTGTGACGCAGTCTCGGTTGGGAGGCTGTGGACTCGGAGAGCCTGGCCTCAGTGACCAAATGCTCTCCCGCCCCAACCAGAGTGCGTTCCAGGTCCTGGGGTGGGCTGCCCACCTCTTCGTTTACGCGTTTCTATAAAAGCTGAACCAGCGCACATTCTGAACACTGTTTGTCTGGACTCGATGATAAACATACTTACTGATATTTTAAATGCCACCCTTGTTCACACTTTATTCTTTTGAGCAGAACATTCAGGGCGAGGTGTCACGTCTCCGTTTCTAAAGACCTCAGCGAGGTCTCCAGAGAAGAGGACCCGCCTCACAGCCTCAGCTCCTCCTGCCTGAGGGCGTGGGCATGCCTGACGGGCGTTTCTCCAAGGGGACTGCTTTCTCTTTTTAAATATATGTTTTTATTTATTTTTACAGAGAGGGGGAAAGAGACATTAATGATAAACAACCTGGATCAGCTGCCTCCTGCACACCCCACACTGGGGATGGAGCCCACAACCCGGGCCTGTGCCCTGACTGGGATTCGAACCATGACTTCTTGGTTCATAGGTCGATGCTAAACCCCTGAGCCACACCGGCCGGGCAAGGGGACCGCTGCGTCATTGCTGTGTGGGCACTGGTGCTTCTCCGGACACGGGGCATGTGGTCTGACCCCTGACGAGCTCAGGTGCCCCCAGTGGAGGCTGGGAGCAGAGTGGCTCCTGGGTGTGGAGTGGCCAGAGCTGCTGCGTGACGGACGGGGCAATTGCAACCTGCTCCGCTCACACCTGGAAACAGCTGCCCTGGAGGGAAAGGGTTTGTTCTCAGGTGCCCTTTCGATGCCTCTCAGGTATAGAGGTGGCCGCTAGGGGTGTGCAGGCATTGCCTCCGTTGGCTTTATCTTCTCATAGTTCTATCCAGATGCTCCACCTCTGCACTAAGCTTAGGAGAGAGAAGCTGAAGTGTCTGCCCGCTGAGCCCCAGTTTCCTCAGGATGTTTCCCACTGCCATTCCCTCTCCGCAGAAAAGTCAGGGCCTTGCCCGGCTGGCGCAGCTCAGGGGCTGAGCGTCGACCTATGACCCAGGAGGTCACGGTTAGATTCCCAGTCAGGGCACATGCACGGGTTGTGGGCTCCATCCCCAGTGAGGGGCGTGCAGGAGGCAGCCAGTCAATGATTCCCATCATTGATGTTTCTGTCTCTCCTTCTCCCTTCCTCCATAAAATCAATATATATATATATATATATATAAAAGTAAAAGAAAAATCACGGCCTGCCCATTCCATCCTTTCTGAGACAGGAGCACCTGCTGTCAGACACACCTAACAGGTGAGGTGGCGGCAAGCGCATTTGTTCTGGGATTTGCCACGAGTAAAAAAGAGGGACTGGAAAAACTGGTTCCCACTCGTGTTTCTCCCTGGGAGCTCCCCGCCCTGAATGAGGTTCTAAATGCTGCTGATTTGCCCAAACCCCAGGGAATAGGGTTGCCCACACAATGAAGGGGGAGGCTTAGAGCGAAGTGAACAGGTGAGCCCCATCAGTGTCAGCGGCTATGCCTCCCCTTTTTATATATATACTAGAGGCCCAGTGCACAAAAATTTGTGCACTGGGAGGGGGGGGTCCCTCAGATCGACCTGTGCCTTCTCGCAGTCTGGGACCCCTCAGGGAATGACCATCTGCTGGCTTAGGCCTGCTCCCTGGGGGATTGGGCCTAAGATGGCAGTCAGACATCCCTCTGGCAGCCCAGGAGACCTCAGGGGATGTCCACTTGCCAGTGGGGACCAGGCCTAAGCTGCAGTCGGACATCCTTAGCGCTGTTGAGGAGGCGGGAGAGGCTCCCACCACCACCGCTGTACTGGCAGCCATCAGCCTGGCTTGTGGCTGAGCAGAGCTCCCCATGTGGGAGCGCACTGACCACCAGAGGGCAGCTCCTGCATTGAGCACCTGCCCCCTGGTGGTCAGTGTGTGTCATAGTGACCAGTCATTCCCAGTCGTTCTGCTGTTAGGGTCAATTTGCATATTACCCATTTATTATATAGGATACTAGAGGCCCGGTGCATGACATTCATGCACTGGGGCGGGGAGTCCCTCAGCCCAGCTTGTGCCCTCTTGCAGTCCAGGACCCCTAGGGCGATGTCCTCCTGCTGGCCTAAGCTGGCAGGCAGACATCCCTGAGGGGTCCTTAGCACTGCTGTGGAGGTGGGAGGGGCTCCTGCCACCACCACTGGGCTCACCAGCTGTGAGCCCGGCTTCTGGCCAAGTGGTGCTCCCCCTGTGGGAGCACACTGACCACCAGGGGGCAGCTCCTATGTTAAGCATCTGCCCCCTGGTGGCCAGTGTGTGTCGTAGCGACCGGTCGTTCCACCGTTTGGTCAATTTGCATATTAAGGTTTTATTATATAGGATATTTTTATTGATTTTAGAGAGGAAGGGGGAGAGAGAGAGACATCAATGGTAAGAGAGAATCACTGATCGGCTGCCTCCTGCTAACCCCACATTGGGGATTAAGCTCACAACCCAGGCATGTCCCTGACTGGAAATCAAACTATGAACCTCCTGGTTCATAGGTCAGCACTCACCCCCTGAGCCAGGCCAGCCGGACTGTGCCTCCCCTTTGAATCGTCGTTCCCTGGAGGTGGGAGCACCTAGGAATTCCTGCGCCTCCCAGGGGAGAGCGGATGGGCTGTGCCCACTCTGCCCTTGTCCCTAGCTCTCCCTTCTGTACTCAACCTGAGGTGCTTTCTCGTCCCCATGGCAACAGGTCCTGGTTCTACCAGATCCCAAACAAAATCTGTCCCCGTTGCTTTATCCATCAGCTTTGCCTCCTAGCAACTAGGGTTTCTCCCCCCATCTTTGCGTGCCTTCCAGCAGCCTGGGCGGGGGCCCCTGCAATTGCTCTGTGTGACCTTCCACAAGGGCCTCCCTCTTTCTGAGCCTTCATCCTCCTCTGTGAGGTCAGGAGATCAGACTAGTGGACCTTAAAGGTCTCGGCTCACATGTCCTCATTTCGAGTCACTTTTCTCTAAATCAGCAGTTCTCAACCTGTGGGTCGTGACCCCTTTGGCGGTCAAACGACCCTTTCACAGGGGTCGTCTAAGACCATCCTGCGTATCAGATATTTACATGACGATTCATAACAGTAGCAACATTACAGTTATGAAGTAGCAACGAAAATAATTTTATGGTTGGGTCACAACATGAGGAACTGTATTAAAGGGCCAGAAGGTGGAGAACCGCTGCTCTAAATACATGCCCCGAGTTCTAAGGAGACGTATATGGCTCTGGGTCCCTGTTTCCAGTTCATGAAGTTGCTATAGAAATACAAGTGTGCAGCCCTGGCCGGTGTGGCTCAGTGGATAGAGTGTTGGCCAGTGGACTGAAGGGTCCCGGGTTTGATTCTGCTCAAGGACACACACCCGGTTGTGCGCTCAATTCCCAATGTGGGGGCATGCAGGAGGCAGCCAATCAATGATTCTCATCACCATGGATGTTTCTCTCCCTCTCTCTTCCTCTCTGAAATCATTAAAAATATATTAAATAAAATACCAGTGGGCAAAAGTAGATTTACAGTTGTGAGTACACAAAACACAGAGTTTATTTTTGTATTCTTACTATTATTGCATTATTTGTATTACAACTGTAAACCTACTTTTACCCACCCCTATGTAAAAAATGATATGTGAGCATATATTTATGGGACTGGTGCTCAGAAGATGCATGTTCTTTTGTTTCCATGAGGCTGTAGAGTCAGGACCGTGGAGGTGGCCTTGTCCACGGTCTCCTTTTGGCAATAAGGGTGCAAGCAAGAGCGGGCAGGCCTGTGCGGGGAGGGAAGGGAGCAAGGCCGCCGAGAGGAAGCAAGCGTCTGGGCCCAGGACGGCCGGGGCGCCTCCCACACCGGGGCTCCAGCACAGCCTCTTCCTTGCCCACCGGCCTCGCCCCCAAATACCCTACACGGGGTACGGAAAGGCCGTGGGACACGGACAGGACAGGAAAGGAAAGGGACGGGAAATGGGACCCAGGAATCCGCAGACCCAGCGGGCAGCCCAGCCCTGTTGTCAGCGGACGCACTGGGGCCTCAATTCATCTGACAAATGGGGACAAAAGCAGCTCCGACCTCGCCCAGGGCTGTTGTGAAGGTCAAACAAGACCACGAGGAGGGATCTGCTCTCTCGCCGTGGGGTCCCTCTGCCGCTCTCCCACCCTGACCGGGTCCTGCCGGGGCTGGCTCCCCCTGCCCCCCAACACGCCCTGAAGCAGCCATGGCAACAGCGCGGGTGCCAGCCGGCCACGGGCCAGGGCGGCGCTGAGGATGGCCGTGCCCAGCCCCAGCCAGAGAGGTCTGTGTGAAGACCCAGTCTGCCCGCCGGTCCCTGCTTCCCGCCCTCCCAGCCCGGCTCCGGCTCGGCCCACAGTGCTCGCTCCTCCTTCCTGGAACTTCCCACCCACCCCAGGTTCTGCCTATTCAAATATCTTTCAACCCTTAAACTTTAGACAAAATGTCCCCCTCTTCCAGGAAGCCCCCCGCCTGCCCCCTCAGAGAGGGAGCACTGCTGCTTCCGCTGCCCAGCACCTGACGTCCGGTCTCCTCACCCAGGAACGTCTTCATGTCTGTCCCCTAAGCCGCAGTCCTCGGGGGACCCCTTTACACGTTTAAAGTGACTGAGAGCTCAGCCCGGCCGTGGCGCTCGGGTTGAGCATCAACCTGTGAACCAGGAGGTCGCGGTTTGGTTCCCGGTCAGGGCTCAGGCCGGGTTAGGGCTCCATCCCCGTGTGGAGCGCGCAGGAGGCAGCCGATCCGTGATTCTCATCACTGGTGTCTCTCTCTCTCTCTCTCCCCCCCTCACCCTTCCTCTCTGAAACCAATAAAAATATTTTTTAATGATTGAGAACCCCAAATAACTTTTTTTTATTGATGAGAGAGAGAACAATTTGTTGTTCCACTTATTTATGCGTTTATTGGTTGCTTCTTGTATGTGCCGTGCCCAGGGATTGAGCCCGCAACCTTGGTGTATTGAGACGATGCTCTAACCAACTGGGCTTCCCAGCCAGGGCCCAGAGAATTTTTGTTTATATAATATCTACCAATATGTACCATATTAAAATTAGAACTGAAAGGAGTTTAAACATTTTCTTATTGATTTTTAAATAACAAATTTTAAAATAACAGTAAATCTGGCCAGATAGCTCAGTCAGTTAGAGCATCGTCACAATACACCAAGGTTGCGAGTTTGATCCCCTGGCAGGGCACCTACAAGAAGCAACCAATAAATGCATTAATACGTAGAGCAACAAATCCATGTTTCTCTCTCCCTCTTCCTCTCTACAACCAATTTTTTTCAAAGTA